>CM029550.1:25554067-25768473 GCA_017141385.1 Sogatella furcifera | reverse complement strand
CCCCATCAATACACATCAATGCGAAAGTTTTCAAATCCTTAATTTGATGCCCTAACTTATTATGATTGTATTCAACTGAGTTCAGCAAATTTCCACTCTAGCAATATTGTCTTATCTTACTGGAACGTTTCTTTTGGAACAGCAACTGAATTGAATTCAGAACCTCTGATTATAAGACCGGCGCATTCTCAATTGTTACACCAATGAGTCACACAAGTTGAAATTGGCACTTTGATGTCTGATTCAATCAATCTACAAAGCAAACATTTCTGCTTGAAACTATTATTTTATAAAAAATACTAGAACTTCCAAATATTCTTATTAGAGAGGAAATAGATTGAATTTTCATTTAATAAAAGGGGGAAATGAGTAGACTGCTATTATAAAACGACTTTCATAATGAAAAAAATTACTAAATTATTATTATTTCTGAACTCATGTAGGGAATATTACTAATTCGGGGGGCGCTGATTCCGAATCTGAAATCAAAATTCTTCTACTCCCATTTTTTTAGATTTAACTTTCTGTAGAGAGCATTTATCCATTGGACCCGCTAGAGACTCGCAATCGAGAGCCGCTAAACTGTGCATTGAACAAACTAATGCTGAATCTTGATTTTTTTTTAATCCAGCAGCGACCAAGCTGAGCCAGCGGGGGCTCTGAGAAACCCCGTCAGCGGTTTGGCAGTACTAGCAATCAAATCGAGCGGTGCACAGTTCAGCGGTGCGATCATCGAGCGATGGCTGGATCGCGGCGGGGCCAAAACTGTCGCCGAGTACTGCCTCACCGCATTTCGGTCGCCGTTGTTTTCCAAGAAATTCACTTCTCTACAAAAATTTGAAATGCGTAAAAATAGAGATAGGAAAATTTTGATTCCAGATTTGGATTCAGCGCCATCTAATTAGTAAGAACTCACGTAATTGCTCAAAATAATGAAAAATAAGGAAGTTATTTTTTTCAATTTTATACAGTAATCTACTTGGGTTATTTCTAATCAATATCATAGTCATCATTAACATATATTACATTATCATGTAACAACTATTACTATGAAAAATATTATATACGGTAGGTTTCTATGTATTATATTGATATAATATAATAGTTTAATATTCCGGTTTATAATAAAAGTTTCAACAAGATTATTTTCCCTGAGTTGAAAAAGGAGTATGCCTAGGAGTAATTTGAAAAAGCTTTTCCAAGCACACTGGACGTTGAGGGACCCTCAAATTTTGATAAACAGCTGACATTTTCCATGATAAGTATAGGAAATCTAGTAAACTTGAGGGTCCCTCAAATTTGAGTGTGCTTGGAAAAACCGGGCACTAGACTCCCACATGGGTGGTAAACTCTGCCCGAGTTTTTATCCAATAACTCTATGATTCTAAGTTTCATCTTTTGAAAGATTTAATAGTGGAAAAAGTTTTATGTCAATGAATTTTGCGTGTGAGACCGGATCAAGTAGACTACATAGTACTGTATAGTTAATTCACAGAAGTCGCTGAACATCTTGGAAACAGTAACATTATTATAATTAAACGCAACACGTGACTTTGCGTATTTAGACCTATGATCAATCAATTGGAAAATGAAACTAGAGAAATAAGAACCTCAAGATCAGCAGTTCAATAGGAAATCATCATTTCAATGCAATATCAGAAATTCAAAGATGTAGGCCTATGTGTAATCACTATTATTTTACAAAAAACTGCAAACTGTTTTGACTTTACAGTATCTTGATTCCCTGGGACAGTAGGTCAGTTAAAATAGAATTCCTAGTATTGGCTAAGCTAAAAAAAAAAAAAAACATTGAGCATTGTCAAAGAAACTGTCATGATCAGAAGTTCAGGGAATGGACCAGAGAGAGGTAATAAGGTTTAATTTTGAGAATAAAAGTTGATATTGAAAATATGCAGTGTTTTGAATTCATAAATAAACTCCTCTGGATGTGTCGTCTAAGATTCAACATTATTATTGTTATAGAATAAGTATTTTTTATATAATTATTTCTAGGACTTTGGTCTATATCAGAAATTTTCTGCGCATCTGTTTGCGCATGCACGTACACTTTGTAGTCAGTTTATGCTAGGCACTTAGAAAAGAAACATTGTCAGTTCGTGATGGAAACGTTTGAGACCAATTTATTTATTAGCGCCATTCACGTGCAATCAGCTATTTGGGATACTGCTTCCGAGTCCTATCACGATAGGAATAGGAAGAAAGTAGCTTGGGAGGCAGTATGTGAGGAGGTTATTCGCGGAAAAATCGGATGCAGAGAAAAGTGAAATAGGTATAGTCTGTCCAAGCAAAGAAGACACTCTGGCAAAGATGAAAAAATGACTCCAGCTCGGTAAATGTAGGTTCAAGAATTATCATTTTGGTAGATCAGAATGTTTCCTACAATCTGAGACCAAATCAATAATTTTTACAGACTATAAGTGGCTGATCTTATACCATCTTGTAATTCTATAAGGCTAAAATTTTATTATCAGTTGTTGTTTATTCCGGAAAATAGAGGTTTTCAATGTATGGCAAGTTGATCAAAACTGATAACTTTCTATCAAGTGTAAAGAAAAATTTTTTTATTAGAATAGTTGGAATGTCGAAATAATAATTTCATATTGCTATTGATATATTTTCATTTGCTTACTTTTCAACCACAAATGATCATTGAATTTTTTGTTATAATTACAATATCCGGTAACTCTGTCATGTAAACACCGAATGAAAGTCCAACTCCATATTGGACAGAAAGCATTATTACAGATTGGAGTCGAATTTCCAGCAGTTCTACTGCCCTATAGTCACAAAGTATTCAACTATTCATAGCAAGATTATATAATGGTGATATTCAATCAGTGACAAATAAAGTATCTGCAGTATCGTACAATATAATTATATTATAAATTAATCACATGATATTATCAATCCTATTTTAGGCTACTACTGTATAATTTTAGTATTATTAATATTTAATTTTTACATGACAATTTTTTCCAGGCTGAAGCCAATGCATGAAATATATTACAAGGTTTATACTTATTACAAAATAATCAATAGGATGGAACAAAACCAAAATTATAATTAATATAGTAAACAATTTGAATTAACAATAAACAAATGATTTTCAAAATAGAGACAGCCAATTAGAATAATATAATGAAAATGGAAAAGAACTTATTGTACTAATGATATTATTAGAAACATTAGCAAAAAAGTCGTAGCTTGTTGGAAACTAAATACGAAGTGCTCTTTCACTAGTCCATTCTGTTTGAATGATCAGCATAGACTAAATAATTTAATATGCATTGAGTCTCAAAAATATGTGTGGCTTTAAATCCGTTGGTGGGGAGCCGCTAGACAAAGAAAATATAGGCGACCTAAAGATCAAAGTAATATTAACACAAATAAAATACAATGATATACACACTTTAAATTAGAATGCCATTTCCTCGAATGAAATTCACAAGAATTATTATTATTATTTCCTTCAATTTTACAAAACAAGACTTTCTGGACAGGCACAACGATTGCTTACTCATCAATACACATCAATGCACAGTTTCAAATCCTTAATTTGATGCCTAACTTATTATGATTGTATTCAACTGAGTTCAGCAAATTTCCAGCAATATTGTCTTATCTTACTGGAACGTTTCTTTTGGAACAGCAACTGAATTGAATTCAGAACCTCTGATTATAAGACCGGCGCATTCTCAATTGTTACACCAATGAGTCACACAAGTTGAAATTGGCACTTTGATGTCTGATTCAATCAATCTACAAAGCAAACATTTCTGCTTGAAACTATTATTTTATAAAAAATACTAGAACTTCCAAATATTCTTATTAGAGAGAAAATAAATTGAATTTTCATTTAATAAAAGGGGGAAATGAGTAGACTGCTATTATAAAACGACTTTCATAATGAAAAAAATTACTAAATTATTATTATTTCTGAACTCATGTAGGGAATATTACTAATTCGGGGGGCGCTGATTCCGAATCTGAAATCAAAATTCTTCTACTCCCATTTTTTTAGATTTAACTTTCTGTAAAGAGCATTTATCCATTGGACCCGCTAGAGACTCGCAATCGAGAGCCGCTAAACTGTGCATTGAACAAACTAACGCTGAATCTTGATTTTTTTTTAATCCAGCAGCGACCAAGCTGAGCCGCTATCGCATGTGTGCACCGAGCCTTAGGCCAAGTTAAGGCTCGGTGCATCGATTTGACAAGCGCTTATAATCAAATTCATTTGACTGAGAGATCTAAACATCTTACAGCTTTCATTACACCATTTAATTTGTATCAATTCAAGAGATTACCCTATGGTATATCTAGTGGTTCAGCTGTACTAACCAATTTAATGCAAAAATTATTTGGAGATCTGAGATTTAAAGGTATATTTTTCTACCTGGATGATTTGATAATCTACACAGATTCCCTTGAAAATCATTGGAAATTACTTGATGAAGTTTTCAATAGGCTTAGAAAGGCAGGTCTTACAGTAAACCCCAACAAGGTAACCTTTGCGGCCAACAAGATAAATTTCTTAGGACACCTTGTATCTCACAATAGTGTATCTATTGATCCAGAGAGAACTGAAGCTATTGTTAATGTCCCTGTCCCAACTAAAGTTAAAGGAATTGAAAGGTTTTTGGGAATGGTACAATTTTTTTCAAAGTTCATCCCCAACTTGGCACAAATATCAGCCCCACTTAATGCACTGAGAAAGAAAAATGTTAAATTCAAATGGACTGAAGAATGTCAAAAGTCGTTTGATAAGTTGAAACAAATTTTAACTCAACCTCCTCTTTTGAAGATGGCAGATTTCAATAAGACTTTTATCCTTACTGTCGACGCGTCGAGTGTTGGAGTAGGTAGTGTTTAGGTCAAATGCAGGATGGAGTTTTTGTCCGATAGCCTATGCATCCCGTACCTTGTCCCCATTAGAACAAAAATACTCTGCATATGAGAAGGAAACTCTAGCAGCACTTTATGGGATGGAAAAGTTTAGGTATTCCCTCGAACACACCAAATTCATTCTGAGAACCGACTGCAGTGCTTTACAGTATGTTTTGAATCATCCTAAACAACTAGGACGAATAGGCAGATGGGTTCTGAGATTATCAGCCTTCCAATTCGAAACTGAACATGTGAGGGGCGTAGATAATAAAGTTGCTGACTGTTTAAGTCGTATGTTTGAGGATTCGCCACCAGAAGTAATTGAAGAAAATTTATGTAGCTTGAATCTAGTAGATTTCCCACTCAGTTTCACTGATATTTCAACGTATCAAAGGCAAGATGAATTTATTAAAGAGATAATTCAATCAGGGAATGATGGTAATGATATCTACCCCTATCAGATGTCAAAAGGAGTTATAGTTTGTAATGTCCGGAATTCTACCGATCCTAAAATAGTTCTTCCCCAAATTTTAAGACCTATGGTTTGTAAGTACTACCACGAATCCAATTTTGGAGCACATTTAGGCTACCTAAAAACATTAAATAAAATAGAGCAAGTTTTCACTTGGAAAGGAATTTCCAAGGATGTAGGTGTTTTCATTAAAAACTGTAAAATTTGTTCATTGAGTAAACCAGCTCAAAAACTAATTATGGTTATATGGCATCAACTGTAGCAACGTACCCCATGGAGAAATTCTTTATTGATTTTGTAGGAAAGCTCCCAAGATCCTCAAAGGGAAACATGATGATTTTCACCTGTGTTGATGCTTTCACAAAATTTTGTTGGTTAATCCCTGTTAGAGAAGCCAATGCTAATACAGTTTGCACTGAACTTCAAAAAATCTTCACAAACTTTGGATTACCAAAAATAATAGTCTCTGATAACGCCCAGGTATTTAAATCCAATATCTTTACTAAATTCTGTTTTCAGAAGGGCATATCACATATAACTTGCACCCCATATTATCCTCAATCGAATATTGTTGAGAGAGTTCATAGGAATTTGAAATCATCTCTGATTGCATACTGTGCTAATAACCAAACCAAATGGGATGAACCCCTATCGTGGATTCCTCTTGCATTCAATTGTAGTTATCACGAAAGTAGTAAGTTTACCCCTTATGAATTACTATTTCGGCACAAACCAAGTCACCCGCTCACAAATATTTGGATGATAGATGAAAATCTACCCACGAAATTTAATGAAGGAACGAGGAAGTTATGGAAAACTGCTTATGAGAATCTCTTGAAGTCACACAGTAAAGTAAAGGATAGATACGATTCACACAGGAGTCCAATCCCTTTTAAACTGAATGATAGAGTTTACTTGAAAGCGAATCCAGTAAGTAAAGTTGTTGACAAGATCACAGCGAAATTGTCATATCGATGGTTAGGTCCATATCTCTTGAAAGAATGGATAAAGTGTCGGTTAATTTATACTCATTAGATGGGAATACCTTTGTAAGACGCGCGCATGTATCACAGTTAAAACTTGATAAGAGTACTTGAATAACTTGGGATTAGGTGGACGCATCTATTTCTCTTTCATCTCTCTCTTTAACAAGTAAATCACTTCAAATGAGTAGCAATGTGATAAGAAAGTCGACTATAAATTAAAAAAAAAAAAATGTCCCGGGTAGTAGGTTAAATAATTTAAATGGTTTATCAAATTGAATATTAAAGTAGATTAAGTAATTGTGTAGGTTAAATGATTTTGTAGGAAGTTAGGTTAGGATGTTTTAGACTATAATCTGTGTATTAGTAGGTTTAACGGTAGGCTACATCAGTAATTCATGGTCATGATAATGAAAAATTATTATAATGTAAATAGATGATAGGTTATAGGACTTAATCAGTATAATTCACTTTCATTATTCCCAGTGATTAATTTGTAATCATATAATTCTGTGTTACATTAGTATTGTTGTCCTTTTTAATCTAAGTGAATTACTTTGCTTATTAGGTTAGTAGGAAACGTATAAAATGAATAGAAAGTTTGATATTTTGACATTTTAGAGCATTCAATTGATACTGATTGTTTGGAAGGTAATTGACCTTCACCTATTGACGTTATAAATGCCTCAATCCATCCCCACCACCTGTGTTTGAGTAGTCGACATCTCAAGCGCTGGTGGCTCTGTTGTTCTCTCTCAATCCCCACTCTCCCAGCACTAACGTGAGAGAATTAGCTCTGCATCTGAGCGCTCAGCGGAACGTGTTCTCTCACCGTAGTCAACCCGGTTCTTATCATACCCTTGCTATCACACCCGCCTGCAGCTACCCTTATTTAAAATTTTAGCACCTTCTTAATTGAAGCGTCACTTCTTTTAGGGGGGGAGGGTTGTGCCAAATTATATTATTTTCATTGATTTTATTTAAATATATAGAGTCTGGAATATTAGAATTTATAAATTGTAACTTAGTAGTTTCTGTTCCCATAGTCAGTTGGATATTTCCAGGCGCCAGTCTGCCGTACATTGTAATTCGACAATCCTGTTAATTCTCATTTTCAATAATACCTATTTATCTCAACTGGCGCCAATTCTCGAGATTAATCAGAATTATTCCAGACGTTTACTCATCGTAAAATTGTGACGAGCTACCGTGAGAAGTAGCATATATCTTAATAAGCATTAGGGAATTTTGCAATCCTTCTCATCTCCTGTCCCTATTCGAATCTAGTCCTCTCCTTGTCCAATGAGACATTGTGTGACGTCAGAGGTAATAAATTTAATGAGGAGGTAAAATTTGCTTGGGCAGAGCACCCAACTGTTGTGCTGGAAAGCCTCGGTCCGTTGGAGAAAATCGAGAGATGACTTGCAGGCCGCTCAGATAATAGTTTGTGAACTGATTATGTTAATTTATTAGAAGTACTTTTACATACAGTAATGAAGTTTTTGGTGTTTCATTTCTCACCTGGAGAATGGACAATAAATTAACTAGTTTGAGGATGTAATCCTCATCTATCTTAAAATTATTTTTAAAAGCGGTTGACTGCCAAACCCATTTTCAAGTGTACTGTATCATGAAGTGAACTTCCACATTCCCATTTCGGGAACTTGTATATGTGCGAGATTGCTGTGTAGCTGCAATCCATTTACTACCATTTTCAACGGGACTGGCGACTCCTTCCATTCGTGGACGGCGACGTTCAACATCTAGTACCGCTGTAGGGAGATCGGAAACCCCGTGTCATTGGAGTCTGCCGCCACCAGCCCGAGGTCCAAGGAGCAACACACCTTCATCATCTTCACCAATCACCCCTTCGGACAACGGACTCGTCGACGGCGGATATCAAAGATGAGTAATTCAATCTCCCCTCAGCGATATTTTATGTAGCCCCTTGGTCTCTTAAAGACAGATGTATTTTTAATATTAACTTAATGATAACCGTTCTCCTTTATTGTAAAGAAATAATGATAATTCAATATAACTTAATGGCAGTCAACCGCAAACCAAAAGTTCCATCATTCCAAGACCCTCAATCACTGAACTAGACTAGAATTATTCATCAATCTAGACTTCCACCGACATCAGGAAACAGCACGCTTTTAACAATTTCTCTACTGCTCCGATAATCTATATTATCATAAAGGAGTTCAGCATATCTCCACAAATTCAATTTTGTTAGTATCTATATATTATGACATTTATATAAATATAAATGATATTTATTTATATCTATGGTATTTATAGTATTATTATTATTATTATCATCCATGCTAGCTATTATGTCATGAATAAATTCAAACTACAGAATCAAGTTGTCACATTTAATTTTGGCTATTAATGATTATTTTATAGAATTAAGTTTATTCTGAGCTATATTCTGCAAGTCTTATGAAGTGCATAAAATGATGTTTTATGAATAATCTTTTTTTTTGAAAAATGACAATAAAATTTAATTGGAATTTGATTGGATATGGGTATGTATTATTACGGTATGTAACTGTATTCATCATTCCTCAAACTAAGCATAATCAGAATACAATTCATTCAGTCAACTAACTATATAGTGATAACGAGAAGCAAAGATATTTTTATTTCCTTCTTCATGGCCATTCTCGCAAATATGAAGAGAAGTTACTGGGTGTTTTTGAAGTAAGTTATATACATATACAAGTTCTTTATTGAACAATGAATGTAACTCATTAGGCTACTCAACAATGAATGTAAGTCGCTATAAATGAAAGAAAAATCGCTATAAATCGCTATACCATTAGAAAGACACTGATTTTTCAATTCATAACTTAATAGATAATTCAATTAACACTACTACCAATTTATATACAACATTCTTAATTTTTCAACAATTTATGTATAATATTACATCTTATCAAGATAATGTAAACTATATAGAAAGTATTCAACATTTTTCAAGATCATTTAAAGGCGCCCATAACCAGATGAGATAAGGAAGCACCCTGAATGCTCTCTTAAGCTCAAAGGAATTCATTATAGTCAGCCAGCATTTTTAAGAAATGAACTATACAAGAATGAATACGGTACTTGAGGTAGGTATTTAGTAGTAACTTAGCCTATATACAATGATTCTTAGCACGGGAGTAGTGAATAATACAGGACTAATAGCAAATATAATTTTAGATTTCAAGTACCTAGCTGAACATTCATATTATAGGCTAACTTTTGCTCTCTTCAAAATGAACTGTGGAGCCAAAATTTGCTGCCAAAATGACGCTTCCTCCTCAAGTCTTCAATACTCTTTCCTTGCCTGTTACGGAGATTCACTTACTCCTTTGGTCTTCCACATGGATCAGTGTCTGAGGAGTCGTCCTTACCGTGTAGTGGTGAATTTTCTATAATTTTACTTATTTATTGCAAGAGAAATAATTTCAAAATTTTGAACTTTGATGGCATCTCCCACAAAGAATTTTCTCGGGAGTGCCTCTTATTCTTAGTAAATTTGGAAATCATATCTAAACTATATTTTTTAGAGTACCTCATTGTATACATTTCGTGGAGGTTTAATGTTTTCTTTGTACTAGTTTGCTCACTGAGAAATAAAAATTTATTATTTTTCATTTATTTTTCCCGTGGCTATTTTCCTACCGGTAACCCCCTCCCCTTCCTCCAATTTATGAAATTGATCATACATTCCTATTATACAAGAGCACATTCATTTAGCCTATATTCCAAGTAAGCCTACTTGTTGTGAAATCCAAAGGTTTTGACTTAGATTTTCAAAGACTGAATTAATCTACCCTTTTTTGGTACGTATCAGCTCTAAAATAATATATCAAAATTCAGCGTGTGACCTCAAATTTTCCAAGTAATTTTATTGACTATAATCTTTAACTGAATATTTTTTCCATAAATAAACAATATCAATTGAAAAATCAGAAACAAAAAATTACCAAAATTCAAGGGTTTTTTTCAATTTTTAAGGGTGAAGCCGTACCCTAGGACGGCAGAAAACTTCAATTTTGGATTCAGCGCACTGGAATACAGTCATAATATGAAACAATCGAAAAAAAAACTTTCGCACCACTTGTCTGACAAAACTACCATTATTTTACTGGGCTATCATAGCGTCAGAGTTTTACTGGAAACCTGACGTCAGAGTTT
This sequence comes from Sogatella furcifera, assembly GCA_017141385.1. Lineage (NCBI taxonomy): Eukaryota > Metazoa > Arthropoda > Insecta > Hemiptera > Delphacidae > Sogatella > Sogatella furcifera. The sequence goes on along the minus strand of CM029550.1, from coordinate 25,757,919 downwards.
GCAAGCTACTTGAATTGATCGATAACTTTTGCCGTTGGTGATTATGGCAGTGTCTCTAGTGTAACGCTGAGAGATTGATATAGTTGATTCCACATATTATAACCGGTTCAGCGGGTTGCATGAATTGGCTAAACTGGACTAATCAAGCGCCTTGCACATCCTACCTAATAAACCAACTTTACTGTACTAATCGAACCTCTAGACAAATTGAAATACACTGCCTCGATTAGTACAGGAAAAACTGGACTAATCGAACCACTCTCATAAAACAACTTATATATTTGAAAAACTGGACTAATCGAGCACTGGACTAATCGAACCCTACCCGTACACCTGTGTGGATTGTTTTCTTCCACTTCCTACAAAGGTCGTCCGCATAAATATTGAAGAGAGTTGGTGAGAGAGGGCAACCCTGCCTCAAACCAACATTGATAATAATTTCCTCTGAATGGAAGCCTGAGCAGTCTAGGATTATCTTTGTCTTACTGTACAAACTCTTCACAACTTCGACTAAATGAATTGGGAAACCTCGTTTGACCAACTTATCCAACAATAATTGACGATTGACTTTATCAAAAGCTTTTTCGTAGTCCACGAATGCAAGGTGTGTCTCTAAATTAAATTCTACTCTTTTTGCTATGATCTGTTTCAATGAGAAAACATCGTCCATACATGATCGGCCCTTTCTGAAACCAGCCTGCTCCTCTAATAAAAGTACATCAGAGATTTTCCGAAGTCTATTGTTCAGAATTCTGCTGTATAATTTATAGGCATTGCTCAACAAGCATATACCTCTATAATTATTCGGATCATTTCTGCTTCCCTTCTTGAATAGAGATATAACTGAAGCTTTTCTCCACTCCTCAGGCACATAACGAGATGTCCAGCACATATTGATTAAATGAAGCAGTCGAAATTTCAATAATGTTCCGCCATATTTCAAAAGCTCCATATTCAGCAGATCCACTCCAGTTGCCTTCCTATTTTTCGTTTGTTTGAGGGCTTCTTCCAACTCATCAATGCTTATGAGATCAACATCGCTCACTGGGTCCATCCGTTGGTCAATACTTTCCATGACTGGTAAATTTTTGTCATACCACAGTTCAATCCATTCATGTTTGCTCACATTTTTAATCTCAGCCATTTCTTTGACCGTACTATTGAGGTGTCTCAACCATTTATAAGCAACTTCCTGCCTGCCATGAAGGTCATCCTCTATCCCTGAGATGAATCTATCCCATGAATCTTCATGTGCTTTCCTAACTGTTGTTTTTGCTATATTTCGTTTGAGCCGGTAATTTTCTTTTGTGTAGTCTGTTGGTGACTGCAGGAGTTCCTTGTATGCTTTTTTCTTGTCTGCAATAGCTTGGGAAATCTCTTCATTCCAAATTTTCAAACCTTTTTGTCTTTTAACAATTTTTTTCGTGCCAAGTGTTTCATGGGCTACTTCTTTGATAGTGCATCTTATGTTGTTCCATTCGTCTTCAATTGTTACTGCTGTCGGTCTTGTAGAGAGCCTTTGTGTTAGTCTGGTCTGATATAAAATTCTGATACTCTCGGTTTGCAAAAGATACACTTTGAATACTTTGCTCACCCCTTTGTTATGAGATTTACTTGCCTTCCTCCATCTTGTCCACAAATTAATTTTGGAAACCACGAGGAAATGGTCACTGGCCACATCACTACCTCTATACACTCTGGTATCCTGAACCTGTCCAGACAGTTTCTTGTTCACAATTACATAGTCAATCAGAGATCTGTATCCTCTCCCTGTCCAGGTATACTTGTGTATATCCTTTTTTCTAAAGAATGTATTTGTGATCTTCAGCTCGTTATATGTGCAAAAATCTTGCAACTGTCTACCATTGATTGTAATATTTGAATGATATTGATTGTCATTCCTAATAATAACAGGTGGAGCCCCCTGGATATGCGGAGAAGGCTAATGAAGCGAGGCTGCCTGCTAGTAAATCAATAAATTTTATTGCTGTGATTATCTCTGCTATATTAGAATGGGCGTCGTGTTTTGAGGTACATGATGAACCTGAAGTCGATTTGTTTTCAATAGTTCGTACTCAAGCAATATCAGTTTAAAAGACACTTCCTCTTTCCTTTCCTATATAGGTATTGGTAGGTTAAAGCTTCTTATTCATCTTATTCTCGATCATTCTGCAGAATTGCAGAAATCGCTGTCCAACCAATTTTCACTGCATGATAACTCACAGTTGTATGCAGCTCATTCATATTTTGAATTCATAATTGAATTTCTCAAATATTAGAAATTCAATTTCTAATTGTATTTTATGAATTTCTCACTGATAATAGAAAGCACTTCTATTCAATTCCATCAAATTCAATATTTTTAAAACTTCAAGAATCCAAATTCATAATATGTATGAATAAATAATTTATTTTTCCAATCAATAAAACACAAACAAAAATGAAGGATGATACACAGTATCAACTACAATAACTTCAGAAAAATAAATTGATGACACCCCTGAGCCGAAACTGTGCGGGGTTAAGTTTGAATAAGTAGCTCAGTATACTACAGCAAGCCAAATGTATGGAAGGAAAGTGCAGTGATTATTGAAATTAAATAGTAAATAAAATGAACTTGTTTCTAATTACTTACATAAACTCTTTGAGTAGTTGTGGAATTAATATTGTGGTAGTTATCCAAGATGTTGTCAAACCACTGATTTATTAGAAAGTCGAGATACCGGTTTCGGTTGTTACACCATTATCAATCTCTGGTAAACTAAAACTTAACGGACAGAGCAGCAGTATTCAAACTAACGGTGAAGCACCGCTATTGGTCGACGTTTGGCATATTTTCACGGTCATTGGCTCAAGCGTCGACCAATAGCGGTACTTCACCGTTAGTATAAATACTGCTGCTCTGTCCGTCAAATTTTAGTTTACCAGAGAGAACAACCGAAACCGGTATCTCGATTTTCTAATAAATCAGTGGTTTGAAAACATTTTGTCTTTTCATTTACTTACATAAACATATGAGAATTCATAATAATAAGAAATCATATAAAAATTTCATTATAATTATACATTTTGAACGACACTACTAAATGTTAATCAATTTGCAATCATTTTCTTTACAGTGCTCAAATAAAATCATTACAGAAGTATTACAAAAAACGGGTAGGGTTCGATTAGTCCAGTGCACTGTATTAATCGAGACGCAGGGCTTTGATTAGTCCAGTGCCTCGATTAGTCCAGTTCTGGACTAATCGAGGCACTCGCTCATCTCATTGAAGAACTGGACTAATCGAGTCACTGTATTAATCGAACCCCTGCGCCTCGATTAGTCCAGGTGCCTCGATTAGTCCAGTTTTTCAGTTTCTTAATGGATAGGATAGGGACTGGACTAATCGAGCACTGGACTAATCGAGTAATCCTCAGGTGTACAACTAACACACAATATTGCTGTCAATTCATTATGGTTTGCAGATGACCAAGTGATATTGCAAGAATCTGAGGATAATCTGCAAAGAGCAATACATCAACTCCATCTTCTGAGCTCAGAATATGATATGAAGATTTCATTTCACAAAACAAAAGTGATGGCATTTCTGGGGAAGTCTCCAATCCGTTCTAAAATAGTTCTCAACAACAGAATACTGGTACAGGTATCACATTTCAAATATTAGGGATGTAACATTACATTCGAGGAAGACCATGACTTGAATACAAAAATTAATAGATTCCAGTACATATGCGGAACTATCAACAGAATTCTGAGAAATAAAGCCCGGAAAGAGACAAAGCTCAAATTTTATAAGGTAATGGCCGTTCCTACACTTTTGTATGGCTCTGAAACCTGGGTACCAAAGAGGAGGGAGTTGAGCAGGTTACAGGCGGCCGAAATGAGGGTTTTAAGGTCAGTGAAGGGATGCACCAGAGAGGACAGGCTTTATAATGTTGATATTCGCAGAGAGCTCAATGTGTTCTCTATACCTCAGCAAATTGACAAGAATCGACAACAGTGGAGAGAGCATGTTGAGAGAATGGAGAACGGTAGAATCCCCAAAGCTGCAATTGCATACAAGCCAGAAGGGAGGAGAAGTATTGGCAGACCAAGAAAAAGGTGGGAGAATGTTTGAAGGCGGAACAGGTTTTAATGCCTACCCCTGTAAGAAGACGACGATATTACAATCAAATATATCGATACACACATCGATTCTCTGCATAATGTTAATATTATAGTGTCTATCATAATCTTGGATTTTTGTTTTTGTAATTAATAATTTTCATTTCATTAGATTAATTAACGTAGACTACCTTTTTTTATTGAATAGGGATACCGCTGTGTCATAGTAAAATGTATTCAATCTAATATCATCTCACACTTTTCGGATTATCCAACTGCTAGAAATGTCATGTTGAATAACATTTAAAAAGATCCTTCGAGATCAATAATATTAGTCTTCTTCACGAATTTCTCACATTATTATCACATATTTAGTACTATCAACACCAGCTTTGTATATCACTTTAAAATTATTATTATCGACACTGCCATGGAGACTTTTAAACACGTACATGTCCGTGGCCCGGCCATGAAAGAATTTTATAAAACTAATCATGTCAATATTAAGTACCTATTAAGTACTATTTCGTACCTCCAATCGTGGAATTATTACCTCAAAATTGAAGGAGATATTCAATATTATAACATGGGCGGGCCAGCGACATGCCTCCCCGGCCATGGCCGAACTTGATCAAACTGATAATGCAAATTGAAAGTACCTATCAAGTACTATTTAGTACCTCTAATCTCGGAATTATTACCTCAAAGATAACGGAGATACGGCAAGAAAATGACAAAGGTCAATGACCTCTCAGCCCGGCCATGTCCGAATTTTAAGAAAATGACCATGTAAATCTTAGGTACCTATTAAGTACTATTTCGTACCTCAAGAAGAATTAATTTATCATAAAAAATAGCCGAGATATTGCACAATGAAGTTTGGGGTCAATGACCTCTCAGCCCGGCCATGTTCAAATTTGGAAAAAATGACTATGTAGATTTCAGGTACCTATTAAGTACTATTTCGTACCTCCAATCACGGAATTATTACCTCAAAGGTGACAGAGATATTCAATATTATAAAATGGGCGGGCCAGCGACATGCCTCCCCGGCCATAGCCGGCCATAATGAAAATTAGAAGTACCTATCAAGTACTATTTAGTACCTCCAATCTCGGAATTGTTACCTCAAAGATAACGGAGATACGGCAAGAAGATGACTAAGGTCAATGACCTCTCAGCCCGGCCATGTTCGAATTTGGAAAAAATGACTATGTAGATCTTTAGATTAGATCTGTAGATTATGAGTTACATCAGATTTAAAAGCAGTTAGGTCAATTATTGGGATTTTTCATAAAAAATGGGAGTTTTGATTAAATTTAAAACATTTTCTATTCGGCCGATTTCCGTTTTCTTTTTTTTTATCGATGCAGATTTTAGTCCTCTTTAATTTCTATTCAGAGCACTTTTCTCTAGGATGAACAGTTTTTGGGTTTTATGCGAAAAACGGTAAAATTGTACCTTCTAACCCCCATCCGGCCCTATGCTTACCCTCCACGTACGGCTCGGGGACTTTAAGTATGTTAACCTCCTAACTAGTCTAAACAAATCCCCGAGGTCAAAAATTGGGGCATATTTCATGCACTCTATAATGCTTTATTGACTGGACTAGTAGATGTTCAAAATACTTATATTTCAAGTGAATTTATTCTCTCTGGCGTTATTATTCTTTGTACCCTAAAGAAAACAATAAAACTCAGTTAAGTCTGCGTGTGACCAAACAAATAATTATTTTTATTGCCGTACATGTTAATCTTCCACAGGATTGTCCAGTCTCCAGAGGAATTGAAAACTCTCCAAAACCTGTGTATATTGGTATACGTATAATATAGGCCTATTCATTGATAATTAAAATTTACAAACAGGATAAACAGGATAATTACAAAAATTGAAATATCGATTACAAAGTTGAAAAAAAATGTTTAAAAACAATCCAGGCATTTACGATCCGGGAATTTCTCTAGCAGGTTATTGAAACTTATTGACTTGGATTGAAGCTGATAGAGAGAAGATGATGGATCCATTACATATCAAGCATATCACAAAGCCGATTAGGAAAAAATCAGCTCTTCGTTACTTTTGTAGGCTACCTTAAAATCCCCCTCATTAACTAGACAACAACGATTGTTAAACTCTCATAAACACAGCTCAAATCGAACACTCCGAGAGTAACGAACACTCCGAGTGTAACGAACACTCCAAGTGTAACGAACACTCGATGTATGAGAAATATGAACTGCATTCCAAAATCCCTCTGGGGATAATTTATTATTTTCTGCACAATTATCTATCTTATATAATGTATATTTCTTGTGTTACCGCCCTGAATTCAGGCTATTCTCAGAAGGAAGGACTCTCCAAGCATTTAATAAACTAAGGACCCCCATAACTTTTGTAGACGTTGACGTATCTCAACAAACAATAGCGCATTGTTTCCAATTAATCAAATTGGTTAAGATTCATACCTAATTTGTTAAATTTTATTAAAATTGAAGAATTCAATTTCGTTGACAACCTTGATATTATTTCCATTCATCGAGAACAAAGCGACTTTCTGTGTCGCTCAAGTTCTTGAACTCAAGTTCAAGTTCTGTGTTCAAATGCGTCTATCTTGAAAGCTTTCGAGAAACAACATTCCCATTTTAGCTCAAATTGTAGGAGATAATCTACTCTATCTATATCTATAAAAATGATTTTCAAACTTCATAAGAATACGCTAAATATTTGTTTTTTTCTATAGTTTTTCGACGTTTTATTAATTTTTTCGAGAACCAATCGGTAGAAAATGTTGAAATTTGGTAAACAGGTTCAGATTAGGTCTAGAAATGCTGTGTTCAATAAATTTCGAAACCCTTCGGAGGTTACGCCTGTAATAATGTCTTTCAAAAACTGTCTTCCAATGTTTGGAAAGGCTCTAGCCGCGCTGCTCTAGCCATCACAACTCTATTCACATAACTGTATTATCAGGCCCGGATTAGGAACTATTTACGCCCTAGGCCAGAGTTCTACATTACGCCCCATAACAGCAGATTTTCGGGGTGGGGGGAGGTTTTTGTCAATTTCGGCGTATTAAATGGTGCACCCTACCTTTCCGGCGAAACTATAAAAATTGTGAGAGGGATGGGAGATTACAAATATTTCAATTATCATTTTAGTTTATCAGTGATCTTCCACATTCATTTCATTCGCGATGAAAATAATTCACATGAATCGGTCAGTAATAGGGGAATCATTGATACCTTCTCGAGGCCCACGTTCCACTGGAAAGTCCTAATCTATGCAATAAACAGATAAACATTTTATTCACCTATTATTTATCAAGATTGTTTTTCAATTCCCCTGGTTTCCAACACACAAAGAGTTATTTTTTGATAAGCCTCTTGCCCAGAACCAAAAATAAGCTTACTATTACTAGCACGTAAATTGTTAAAAAAGTCTAAACAACGTTTAGTTGAACTTGATTTGAACGCAGATGGTTCTTACAAGCGCAAGTTCAACGAAACTTTAAATGAATATTACAGTTTTAGCTGAATACTTTAAATTACTATTTCATTTTGATGGGTGGTCCATATATCTTACAACCCAACTCCAAACATATTAAAATTGGTCTTTTCTGTCGGTGGAAATGCTCTTAATGTCAACTGATGACATTTTCTGACATGTTTGGTGTGTAATAAAGCCATCATGAACTCCTTATAATTAGCTTTCATCCACATCCAAGAACCTCAAGAACCTGATAGGAAAATTTCCCGATTGTAGATCCTTGGATACCCCAATACATTGATAATAATAAAGTCCCATCCCCTGGAATTGAAATGAAAACATCTTTAAGAATATTTCACCCAAGAAAATCGAGGAGGTATTTAGTGATATGATTCTGGTAATCCAGGCATCTAGGATAATATGGGAATGTTTCTATAACGTTCCTAAAGCTCATGACCGTAGAGACCATAGGATGATTAAAGCTAATAGGGGGAAGATGATGGCTCTATTAAATACAAAACATGTCACAATGTCATCATTTGCCTACAAGAACTTTTCCGCCGTCAGGAAACTTGAATTTCTGATGCAATATATGGGTTAAGTGGAAAAGGGGACTTGCAAGCCTCAACTCCGCCTACAAACTTTTGTGAAACTTTTACAGTGTAGAATAAAGTCATTTATCTATCTATCTATCTATCTATCTATATTTTCGAAATGGATGACGTATTAAGGATTAACAATTTCCATACTAATATTAATTCGACAAAATAAAATTTGAAGACATGTGTTATATCAATGTTACTGTCACAAGCAATTCAATATGATAGGCCTAAATTGATTATTTGGGAATAATCATCGAAGGAGAAGTTGATCCGTGATCGTGGATATTCAATATCAGCAAACGAGAAATGTTTGGCTGATTTTCAAATGAAATTGACGACCATTCTGGATGCATTTACTTTTTTTAGACTACCGTTTATAGGTAGAGAATGTCAAATTCAAATCTCAAATGGAGATGCTCTCCAGAAAGAAACTGGGAACGTGAAAGAAATAAGCAAAATGAGAAGTTGAAAGTTTATCCAAACTGGAAATGGGAAGAGTAGGCAGGCCTCTTCAGAGGGCTTTGAGAGAGAATAATTTGAAACAAAGAATTAGAATTTGACAGTAGCCTATGAGAAATTTTAGGACCAAGAAGTGACAGTAGAGAGATGAGTTGAGGGAAAAAGAGGTGAGAATGGATTAATATTCTATTGATGTGTAAAATTCATTTTCCCAGTTATGCAACATTAATTTAATCTTGAATTATCTGGAATAACAAGATTTCCTGAACGATAGAACATTATCAAAACATAACATTCAAAATAAAACATAACGTTAGAACATAACGATAGAACAAAACATTCAAAACACTATCTTTTCTCCATAGTTCATCATTCATCATTGTTCTAAGACTAGAGTATATTACCAACAGAGAATTGAACAAACAAGAGAAACAATAATTGAAAATCAATCATTCTTATATTTTTAATTCAATTATTTTAAATAACCCTCACTCGATCTAGATCTTCATTGCTCCATTGTCATGATTCCATCATTAATAATATCATAATGCTTTATAATTAATTGAATAGTTCCATCATTCTTTATAAGAGTTGAATATTAAAGAGGAGGAGCATAACCTTGGGAAGTTTCAAAAGCCTGTTCTTAATCCTCGTATAAAGGTCCAACTGAACATGTTTGCCAAATTTGAACGCTTTCAATCTGGTAGATTTTTTGATGAGTGATTGAATGGGTGTCATTCCTCTTTTATTTATATAGATAATGAAATATTTATTAGAAAGTATCTCTACTCAGGACATTGCATTGATTCACTTCTCAAGCAAGTAACTTATTATTAACAATAAAATAATATTAACTTAGACTAGTCGAATGCAGTAAGTAATAAGTAAGACACAGTTACGCTCAAAATAATAATGTACTGTACATTGTACATACAATAATAATCAAATCAAAGCCTATAAGAAAGGCAAATTTCTAAACCATAAAATATTCTCGAATCCACAAAAATATTATTGATTATTCATGTAGTGAATTAAATATTAGAAGTATTCAAATTAAACATCTTGAAAGCGTATATTATTGTCAAGTGTTAATTACGAAAAAGCGGTACGATTTAAAGCTTATCTGTTACAATATAATGTTGAAGGAACTCTTTACAAACACAATCCTGCGTTCAAAAATGCAAAAATATCAATAAATAATCGGTTTCTAACAAAAATGAAATGAGTAGTCCAAATAGTTCTCAACATCTAGGTAGGGTATACGGAATTTGTTAAACTTTGATCGTATGGAAACATAGAATCCAAAAAATATAAATAACTTTTTTAATTGTTGTCATATCGCCTTGAAATGTTATGGGAAGGTCAATAATGTGAAGATAAGTGTTCCTGTTTTTTTGTGGAATTTTTCCATGGCCCATTCCCCCAAAAAAATTGAAAAACCGTTCGGGCGATTTCATTCTTTCAGACTGATTTTGAATTTGCCGGCTATTATAGTAGCTGGCGCGATTAAAAGCTATTGGCTGGTTATTGTGTGCGGATACAAGAAGACATCAGGCAAGTTGGGAAAATGATTCCAGCTCGGTCAATATTGATTCAAAAATTATAAATTTGGTCTCAAATTGTAGACTAGAATGTTTTCTTCAATTTGAAATTAGACTTATAATTTTTGAAGCAATATTGACCGAGCTGGAGTCATTCTCTCATCTTGCTAGAATGTCTTCTTCGCTTCTGTTGTGTGAGTAGTATTGTGTCTGATCAAGAGATCAAAGCCTTTTGAAATTCCGAGAAACCTATACTCGTACCTGTTTGTTGACATTGTCTCGGCTCACGTAATAAAAATAGTCTGTTCAAGCTGAGAATACATTCCGGCAAGATGGAGAAATGACTCCAGCTTGGTTAATATTGGTTCAAAAATTATCAATTTGGTCTCAAACTGAAGTTAACATACTGATCTACAATTTCAGACCAAATTTGTACTTTTAGGACGAATATTGACCAAGCTAGACTCATTTTTTCATCTAGCCAGAATGTCTTCTTTGCTTCTAAATGTGAGTAGTATGGTCATTGATCAAAAGATCAAAGTTCTTTTGATGCCTTTTGAAGTACCGAAAGCCTACTCTCGCATTGTTTACATTGTTCGGCTCTATAGTAATACATCATATAAATATAGCCTATATAATAGTTTTAATGCTGATACAAATGTATCAAGCAAAGAAGACATTCTGGCAAGGTGGGAAAATTACTTCAGCTCGATCAATATCGGTTCAAAAATTATAAATTTGGTCTCAAATTGTAGTAAACATACTAATCTACAATTTCAAATCAAATTTGTACTTCTTGAATTTTCAAATTTGTACTTCTTCATTTTCCCATCTAGCCAGAATGTCTTCCATGCTTGAACAGACTATATTACGTAAATAACGAGAAATTACTACAATGATTTTCAGACTCTATAAATAAGTGCCATTTTGCTTTGATTAGGGGCCCTATATTATTTAAATAATATTATTTACTCATATCACTCACTCTCTTTATCCTGTTGGTCATGTGTAAGGCAAGACTTGGTCCTAACTTCGCCGTTTCAAGGCTAGTAACGGAATAGTCTTATTTAATTATTTATAATTGAGAATATAATTTTCAACTATACATGAAAAAAGTTATTCTATTCCCCTTATCTCATTTTACTCTATCTTTAACTTCTTCTTACCATCTCCTCTCTCTCATTTTACTCTCATCATCCTTCTCTCTAATTCTCTTCAATCATTCTCTTATATTTGAATCATTTTCGTAAGTTTCCAGTCTATACTTAGTTATTAAAGCAAGCAATGTAATTAGTATCTTTTATAATTTGCATAATATAGGATTTGAGTCAATGTATTTTGTAATTCACATAAATTCACATAAATAAAGTAAATGAATCTGAATCTGAATCATTTTATTCCCTCATTCACTTTTCAATCCTCTTATTCCTATCTCTTCTCTCATTTTACTCTCTCCATCCTCTTCTCGCGATCTATTCTCTTTTTACTCTCTCTCTCTCCCTATCTGTTCTTTCATTTCACTCTCTCTTTCAATTTTTCCTTCTCTCCTCCCATTTTAATCTCTCTCTCTCTCTCACGCTCTTTATCCTGTTTCTCAGATTTAATTATTGATTTTTTATTATTATAATCATTATTCAATAATTAATTTTTTCAATCATTCTCGAATTTCGAATATAATAATTATAACAATTTGTAATGCTTACAATAATATTGTTAATAACTTTTCTAGTTATTTATTCATGATGACCACTGCTTTGTAGATTTGTAATGTGAATTACCTTTTGCGTTTGGTCCTGCGTATTTCAAGAATAAAGTCATAACAGGACCGTGAATTTTTAAAAAAGGATAGAATATCTCAACCCAGGAACATCTTTTTGAAGAGATTATTGGTACAGGTATATTCTATATCGGTATTTATTACGGTCTACGATCTTTGTAGCTTAAAGAAAAAATAAGGGTCTGACAAAATATCATAGCCTGAGAGACATTACAATACATTACTTACATATTCATGATTCTCTCAGTTGGTAAACATTTCTCTTCTACAAAAGTTGCTGATTAATTTTGGTTAATCTATAAGTATTGCACTGGTAATTTTTTTTTTTTTAGTGTGATGCTCATTGCTAATATCATGGACTCCTAGGCCGTGCGTGGGTAATGATTGGGATGATAATGAGGTGTGACCATTACTTCTTAGACATTCGGGACCGACGGCTTATTGTCTCCAACGAAAAGCGGGGTGGCCGTATTTATATGAATCAGACTCATCTGTAGTAATTTCTACAGACATGGAATTCTTTAACTGACCAATTCGTTAACTTAACTCTTGATCTGAACATTTTCACAATTATTGAAGTAATTCAGTATGTGGTTACAAAGAAACATGCTTGAAACAAATTATTATTTATTATTTTCCAAAGACAAAATTAATTAAGAAAAATATATACATGTTTGTGATTGATATTACTCCATGCTCTTATATTTCCTTTCCCTTTCTTGTCTTTTAGATAGCCCTTAATTATTAAGTATTTAAGTAAATTAGCCCTTAAGTATTAAGTAACCGTTCTCAAAATTAACTATCACTGGCTAAAGACTGATAGAGGATTACTGGCTGAAAGTTTGATGGGGAAAAGACGAATTCGAGCTCAAGTTGTGGGAAATATTCCTGCTTCACTTTTACTTCTTTTTTTAGTGGCACACACTTCTTTTGGTCTAATTTGCCTGTGCTGAATCGTAAACATTCTTACATCATAAACTCAGAGACATTATGAATTTCTGAGGGAAATAAAATTAAACGTGTGACGGGCAAATAAATAACTCTAATTTTCAAGTGGTCCTTGTTGCTGAATGAAGCTTACCATGTTGTCAATGTATATTCTCACCCTTGTACTATTATATTACATTGAGATTTTTTCATGCTTCATAAAAAGCTGTAATAATGTATGTACACGACCAAACATTTTATAAAATGATATTCAATAGAATAACCTCGAATAAACTAACAAGTGGTGAAGTTTAATAAAGGTTTAAAGGTTAACAGGTTCAATAAATAACACGTTATACATGTTCATTTTGACCATAGATACATTATTCTATTGGATGGAATTTGATGGAAACTTTCACAGTGTGCATAGAGCGTTTTGCTACCAACCTTTGTCTTGACCAAATTTCTCCTTATAAGTTTATCTTTGGCCTGTTCAGGGAACAATGAGACAATATGAATAAACATACGTGCTAAGAGGTTCATGGGAATGGCATATCGAAAAACCATGTCCCTAGATTTTCCTCGCTGAAGTAAGCTGAGGATAATTTTTAAGGAGGAATACAATAGATGGAGATGCACAAAGCCGTTTTAAATAATTCGAATAAAGTAGATACGAGTACAACATTATTCTTCACTTTCATATAATTTTTGTGTTTGATAACGTGATTTGAAATATATTTGATATCGACATAGGATAGAGTTAATTGGAATAAAAAAATTATAAGCTCTTAGCTAGCTTATTACGTGATATCGCTGGAAATTAACAAATCTTTTCCCTTAGATGTTGACTTATCTATTGATTGATTCATTGTGAAGTTTCACCTGAGAATAATTAATTTAAAATGGAATACGATCATAATACAGTACATTACAATGTACTTGTACAATGTACAACACCTCCTTCTGATGGTGTTGAAGACAATGGAGTAATGAAATGGAGTGTTGTTGCATCCATTGAAATGATAATAGAATTAATCAACGAATGTGAGTGTGATTGCTTGGACAAATTCTAATGAGTTTTTTATTCTCTGTTCGCACTTATAGAACATGTTATGCTCTTTTAGAACAAAGATCAAGTATGTGAAGCAGACAGGCTGTTTGGAATTTCCTGTCGAAATTTATTTACCATGTAGGAGCTCTTGTTATTCCTGATAATTCAAATTGAAATGAATGTTTTTAACTGGAAAGATGAATTTCTCACATCAAGAGAGTATCAAGACACTTCTTCTCTTTTTTTCACGTAACTTCTCTTTCTACTGTCACTTCTCCTTTATCCTGGAATCTCCCGTACTGTCAAATCCTAATTTTTCTCTCTCAAATTACTCTCAAAGGCCTACTCCCTCCATTCCCAATCTAAATAAACCTGCAACTTTTTTTCTCACCATCTTCAACGAACTCATTCTCTTATCATCCATTCACGAAAGAGGATAGATGGATAAATGCCTTTATTCACACTTTGTAAATATTTTACAAAGTTTTGTGAGCGAAGGATGATAGATAACAAGGAAGTGTTGATGTGATCAGCTGACTCATCCGTCAGTTTCTTTTACTGACGATGGGTTTCTGAACACTGGAAGATAAGCCTCAGAAAATGTGTTTAAAAAAGTTAATTTATTTTTCAAAACTTGATAAAGTTCCAATTGGAGATGAAATAAAGATCACAGGTCTAAAGATACTTATCTTAAAGCACAAAAACAGCTTGTTCTAGTAATTCAATCAATGATCGAACCAGGCAATGTTTGTTTTTCAATGCGAGGAGTTTTTGAATGTTAGGAACTTGATGCTCAAAGTCTTATTGATTTTGGCCCCTGTAGGATAATTATATTCCACGGAAAGAAATAATCCAAGTAGCCTAAATTTATAACTCAATGATTTCCTTATCCTTTCAATATTGAGAACGGAAAGTAAATTACCGGTATAGATTGCTTGGACAAAAGAAGATGAGATTATCAGATTGACAGTAGCCTAAATCTAAAGTTGACCAAGGTCAGGGCCGCCCACAGGGGGGATTGATGGCGCAGGTTGCGCCATCGGCACGAAATTTGGGTGGGATTTTGAAAATTTTGGGGGGGAATCAACAAATTAATTTGATTACAGTAATATGGAGTTATTATTTTGAATGGTTCACTTTCACATGTAGGCCTAAACGTTTTCTATACATTTTCATAATCCAACTGAATAGAATAATGTCTCTGACAGTTGTAGATGTAGAACCAATACATATATAGTTAATTTACATATTAGTAGCCTATAGTTGTTATGGATCAACAATGTCTAACTATTCATTTAACATAATTAAACATGTCACATTTAACATGTCAACTATACATTTTCATAATCCAACTGAATAGAATAATGTCTCTGACAGTTGTAGATGTAGAACCAATACATATATAGTTAATTTACATATTAGTAGCCTATAGTTGTTATGGATCAACAATGTCTAACTATTCATGTTTACAGATCACCGCGGCTGCCAGGCTTCCGTTTGACTAAGTTGATCTCATTTCTCAGAATGAACACAAAACTTTCAATAGAATTCAGACCTGAACAAACAAAATCGATTTTAATCGGTTCCTGTAATTATTCCTTCTTCGTAGTTGACGACTTGACAATATTCAATTTTATACAATGCTCATATGCACATTCAGTTGTTGTTCTGCTGTGGGATTGAGCGGTGGTATTTTTGTTGTTCGTAATAAAGTACGTGGTTTATGAATGATAGTGTTTTCTATTTTTACTTTTGAATTGAATGTAGACTTACTAAGTTATGATTCCAAAAAAGATGAAAAATGCAAATAATGTGCGGAGTTCATGTACAGTACGTAGGGGTTACATTCCGGTGGAATATAAAATAGGTAATCAAAGTGAAAGTCCATGAAAACGTTATGGAAAAACAAGCCGAAGGAGCAAAAAAGCTTTGTCGGGTGATGAACTATAAAGGTAATATGTAAGGTAAAGTAGGCTATAATTGAAAAAATATTCATTAATAAGTAGGCTAGCCGGGAAGACTATTTTCAGCTTTGCATGAGTTCTATAGAATACAGTTAATAAAGTGGCTGCTGCCTGAGTACAAGCTCTCAGGGGAAGCACGGCTGCAAGAAAATAGTGATAAATCTGGAAATAATAAATAATAACTAATTAAATAATTAATATTGTTGTTTTTAATTATAGTGTTAATTTTTTAATTATTGCGTAACCGAGCTCATGATTTTTAGAATGTCATGGAGTGGGAAAACGTTAACTTAATTCATGTTCTACTGACTTCATTTTTTATTTTACTGTGATTTTTTTCTTTCTTAGTAATATTTCTGGTTCTTGACGAAGGACTGGAGCGCTTACAAGTTCTATAAACAAACTATCAATTATACATAACAGGAGCAAAAAAAAACACATTTGATTGTGATATTGGATACTGAGATCAATAGCCTCTTTTGAGTGAAGATTGTTCATACTCAATACATTCAAGACAAAAATCAGAAAAAGTGAGATTATTTTTCTCGATTTCCTTTGAAAAGATTCCTTATCTGGATTTCCTTATAATCTCATAATAAGGTGTTCTCATAGATTGAACTGTAGTTTAATTCAATATGGAATCAAGACCATCGTAGAAAAAAATTATAGAGACCATAAATCGTAGAAATCAAGACCATATGTAAGTATCATTAATATTATACTGTAGCCTAATTTATTTCAGAAATAGGTACTGAAATAAGTCCTGTTTATTGACTGAATTATTCACAAGTTTCAGCCACAGAAAAGTGAGTTGAAGTATCAGGTAAACATGTTAATCCTCTTTGAAATTGAAAAATACTAAATATTTTCATATTTTTACAAATATCCCAATAACCACTGCAGATTCAAAATTCTAACCAGTTCCATTGCATTTCTAAGCCAAATTTACAGTAGAAAAAGTATTTTGTATGACCTAAATCACTCGAAACAGAGCGATCAAATTGTAGACGATTATTCACACTCAACAAGATTAGTCTCATTTTTAATCAAATTAAAACTGTAATTCTGATTCATGGATTTGAGCTAGACCCCTGTACTTGGTCTCATATGAAAAATAATCAAATGAAAAACTTTTTGCGCTATAAAAATTATTTTGTACCCTGGAGAAAAAATCAATAAAAATCTGTTTGAAATTAAAAAAAAAACTTGAAAAATCACTCTTTTTCAACTTTGACCGCTAAAAAATACTGCTCAGTAATTGACTTCGGCATGTGTTATACCTTAAATCAATGTGAAATTTTATCTTCTTTTCAACGATATATTGACGATTTGATGACGGTATGTAGGCCTACTTGAAGAATATCGAAAAATCTTTATATCTCGAAAACGTAGGTCGATTAGAAAAAACTTTACTGGACATTTTTTGTTGCAAACTGCATGTAGAATATGGTTGCCGGCTGTTACACTTCTCGTGAGACACTCTGTATTATGAGTGCGAATTACTGTCTTGGAATACTAGACATGGTATTCTCTATTTCGAGTGTTATAGGCTTCAAGTCGAAAGTTACGTCAAATAGAGTAACTTACCTATAGTTGCTGAAATAAACTTTTATTGAAATATTTTAATTATTTCAGTCAATGAAGTCAACAATTTTACTGGTAAATTGGTCCTCACGTTTTGTTGTTAGCAGTGGGGGGGGGAGTTGGTTGGGGTTTTTGAGGAATTATAGTAAAGGACTATTAATGAATTTTGGGGGGGATTTTGCGCCATCAGCCTTGGGGGGGATGGGCACCCCTGACCAAGGTTGATTGGAATTTTATCAATAGGGATTGAGCTGTGTTATATCCAAGCAGTATTTATGTTATTATCATGTATAATTGGAGGATGATTCTAATATAATCAAAGTTATAACAGGAATGTTTCCTTCATCTCGGGGCTACTTACATCACAGTTTTTTTTTATTTCAAATAATAATCACACTACCATTTTCAATAATTTTTTATCAATTCATTACATGTTTCGACTATTTATAGTCATTTCCAAATGATAAATAGTCGAAACATGTAATGCATTAATAAAAAAGTAATTGAAAAGGATACTGCGTGATTATTATTTAGAATAAAAAACAGTAATAACAGGAGATGTGGTTGTATTTTAACTTCAAAGAAGAGAACTCATTATTTGGAAATCTCAAGTTCATTATAATATTCTACAGAAGAAAATATTATTCTATTGAAGTGACGAGAATTCTAGATTATATTCTCATAGATTAGTTTCAATTTAACTGTAAACCTTGAAGACTATTAGCACAACCGCCAGCCAACATTCTATCTCTAGGCCCATTCTAGACGAGTGTCGAAAACGCGGCGTTTATAGTATTGAAAACGTCGGGAACGCGCGCTCGACAGAAACCATTGTGTTAAATGGGCTTGTCTACACGAGCAAGATATCTACACGATCCATGACGTATTTTATGTAAATAGGGTAAATGTACCGCTATTACTGTATGAATTATTTTTCAAATAAATACATAAATAATCGCGCGCCCATTTAAAACAATGGTTTTCCGTCGAGCGCGCCTTCCTTACGCATCGAAAACGCAGCGTCGCTCGTCTAGAATGGGCCTAAAGGATCTCAAATCATACACACCGTGTGTATGTCGCGCGGCGACGGTAACGCTATCTCTGCACGACAAGGCGGAACTATTATACACACGAGATACACTCGGTACAAACTCTTTACGGTCGTTGTCAGGACGTAGAAGCAAGGACTCGGCTGGAGGTCCTGACTTCTGCCCAGGTCCTGACTTCGACCGTACAGAGTGTGTGAAACGTCCTGGCAAATGTGGCTACACAAACTCACACACACACACACACACACACACACACACACACACACACACACACACACACACACACACACATATACAGACCAATTCCCAAAAACCACTTTTTTGGAATCAGGGGACCTTGAAACGGATAGAAAACCTAAATTGGGGGTACCTTAATTTTTTTTGGAAAGCAATACTTTCCTTGCCTATGGTTGTAGGTAGGGCAAGGAAAGTAAAAAGGTTCAAATTATATTCATTATCAACCTTTTGGTTTTGAATTGGCATTCAAAATCACACTTAATATCATCAACCAGTCTAACGCCAACATAAATCCATATTTACAAAGTATAATTCTACAATTATTCGGAACTCAATAAAATGTGTTGAATTATATTATATTACTCAATTTATTCTTTATTGAATGATGAGTAATTTACTGTAATTATATACGTACTTGAATTATAAGGATATGACAAACAGATGACAATTAGAGTTTGTGACAGGGTTTCTTGATAAAACGTCAATTAATCCAACTATTTTTATTCATTTTTTGATTTGATAGTATTCTTTGCGTGATTTATAAGGAGAATTCTTTATTATTTATTTGAAATTTTGTGATCTATGAATGTTACAATGTGATTTTTCATACAACTATGAAAGTTTTGTCTACCAATAGAAAACTTACCGTATCATATATTTCAATAATCAGTAATACTCATTCATCCCAGTTAGTGAAAATACAGCATTTAGGAATAGAAAATAGGGAATGAATCTTAATTACAGACGAAAACGGTCATTCTCTTATGACATTACCGATAGAAGCTTGTGGTCATCTCGATTCGTCAAACGTTACTTTGTTAGTAAACTAGTTGATTTCAAATATTCAAGCTGACATCGACACTTTCCCTCTTCAAGCGTCTACCCGAGTGCTGATGTTTCGGCATCAATTTTCCAAAAATTGAATCCGTCCTAATTTAGTTGGAAACTGAGTTTTCCATGCGGCAGCAACGTAATAGAGTGTAATCATCCATGTCAGCCAGCGTTATCCGCAATCAAAATTAGGCTATCAGAGTGGATTTTTACCGGCAAGCCAAATGGATTTTATTAATTTGAATGGTGCGCGATAATTAGTTGCCGGAAAAAAAGCTGTGATCAGTCAGTGTACGGTGCCACCTTTTAGCGTTGCCATAGCAACTGAATAAGGCCCCTGCTGTCGTCAAGCTGCTACAATGTGTGTCTCCGCTCCGCTCTAACTCAGTTCTGTTCGTATTCCTCTCCAAGCACGCTCTCGGGTGCACTCTATTCTCTGCTTTGTCGATTGTTATGCGAAGCCTCCATGGGGTTAATAGAGCAAAGAGAGATAGCAGAAGTGTAGATAGCGCGCATTCCACTAAAAGCCTGTTCAAGGTCATCACACACCCCACGCTTGATGAATGGGCGGCAAAGTTCCGTCGTTCGTAACGATATGCTGTTATAACTCGTTCATGGGAAGTGCGTTGATTGAGGAGTTATGCCTTGATGATTTCCGATTTCCGATAGCTTTGATTGATGAATCAAAAAGTATCTAATGCAGCAGTCATTGAATAAGTCGTATTCTCAATGGAAGGACTGTGAGCTAGCTTTTCACATAGCAATTTTCCAGAAAATAACTTTCCAATTTATTTGAGGGAGTTTGATAGGATTAAATGACAATCACTCCAATTTATTTCTACGTTGCTGATAATGCTCAACCCTTAAAATAACTTGGATAGCCCAAATAGGACTAAAATTTTGTGTCTTTATGATTTCAGATTTCGCACGAAATCTGATTTGATCATGTAAACTCCATGTGTACACATCAAATACATTCGATATTGATTTATATTTTCATTCGACATGAGAGAACGGGACACAGTGCACATTTCAGATTTCAATGCACGTGCCCTCATGAAACTCTCAACAACAATGTGAAATACCCATTAGCACAAAATTGAAGCAATAATTCACGAAGTTTTTGATCCATGACGAGCTACACGGGTTAATTTTCAAGTTCACATGCAGTCAGTAATAAATTTGTAAACTTAATAGTTATTAACATGACTGGAGCGCTTTCAAGTTCTATGAACTCCTGACTGTTGGCAATGTTGACTAATTCAAACTGGGAACCTATCATGAATTGCGACAATGATGTCAATTATTGTTCGAATATGTTTAGCAGAATTGTCAATAATTGTATTAAATTAGCTCAAAAACCAACCAATAATAAGTCAACAAGATTTAAAAAACTCAAACCTTGGATAACTGTGGACTTAATTGGACAGATTAGATTTAGAGACAAATTACACAAACAGGTAAAAAGACAACCTTTTAATGCTGAATTAAATAATTTCTACCGAGACCTTAAACATATGCTCAACAACTACATAAAGCAAACTAAACGTGATTATTATAGATTCAAATTAAATGAAGCATCTCAGAACTCTAAGCAATTTTGGAAATTAACTAACGAACTAGGAGGTAGGTCAAAAAAGAAAGACTCTTTTCCAATTTCAAAATTTATTCCAGATTCTGTTTCACAAATTGATAGACCTGCTTTCTGCAAACAAGTAGCAGATGAATTTAACAATTTCTTTTCAAATGTTGGCACCTTACTAGCAGATGCAATTGATTCTAGCGGGGACCCAGTTTTGAATGACAACGACTATAGACTCGACTGTAGTTTTACACTCAGGACAATTACTAGGCAAGACCTGCAACGTTACGTCTTCAGTCTTAGGGGTGGATCTGCTGCTCCAGGCTACGATGGAGTAACAGCTGTTGTCATTAAAGAAAATTTTGAAATTTTATGCGATCCTCTCCAGCATATAATCAACTTATCTATCACAACAGGTAATTTTCCAGAATGTTTCAAATTGTCAAAAGTTTTCCCTTTACACAAATCGAAAGATATTACAGTTAACAATAATTTTCGTCCTATATCTTTACTTACTAACAAGGACCAGTTGATGCACGTTCTGCAGATTAATGGCATTCTCACTGATAGTCAATATGGATTTCGACAAGAGAAAAGTATTTCTGATGCTTTATATGATGTAAATAGGGAATTACATAATACAATATCGAATAAAATGCACCCAATGTTGATTTTCCTTGACTTGAAAAAAGCCTTTGACTCTGTTGATCGTGCGAAATTATTGATAAAGCTTGAAGCGATCGGAGTCCGAGGAACTGCACTATCCTGGTTCCATAGCTATCTGTCAAACAGGCGCCAATTTTTTTTATTTTTTGATGAGGCTAATATGAAAGTTTGCTCTAGCGAGGTGATGCCTGTTGACTTTGGAGTAATTTAAGGCAGCAATCTAGGTCCGATATTATTTCTTATTTATATTAATAATATATCTAAGCTGAATATTTCTAGTAAGTTATTCCTATTTGCAGACGACTATTCTTATCTACGTGCAGGGGTCATCATGGGGTCAGAAATAAAGGCATGCATGATCTTATGGCTATTAAAAAATGGCTGAACCAGAACAAACGCTCAATCTCACTCAATACTTCTGAAACAAAATGTATGCCTATTTCCTTAACAAGAAATACAAATTTCAACTTAGATCCTTTGAAAATACACAGTTGTGGTAATTTCCTGTGCCTCGACTGAGTATTCAACTTGAATGGAATATTCATATTGAACATTTAAAAAATAAAATAAGGAAATTTATTTATGCGACCAGACTCATGAGTTCTGTATTAACAAAAAAAGAGATAAAGACTGTTTATTTTGCGTATGTGCAGTCACTGTTGTCGTTTGGTATTATTGGTTGGGAAGGAAATTATAATAATGTTCTTGATCCCTTGTTTGTCATCCAAAAGCAATTTTGAAGGTTCAACAAATCTACTCGACACCCAACTCACGCTTTGTTTCCAGAAATATCCGTCCTCACAGTGCGCCAATTATTCATTAAATCTCTTATTATTCAAATTTTGCAAATTTTTTGTAACTGACCCATTGACTAGCTGACTTAAGCCTGATTCACACATATAGTGGCGTACTAGTGTCGTACTAGTGGCGTACTAGTGTCGTGCGCAGACTGTTTAGACCGCTATCATTCACACATATAGGACCGTACTAGTGTCGGACTGTTTGGCGCAATGCTCAATTACGACTACTCAACTTCTCCAAAATTGGAGATAGATGGATTTTGATTTCAGATTTGGATTCAGCGCCCCTCAATTAGTAATAATTCCCGCGTGAACTCAAAAATAATCAAAATTGGGGATTTTAAAATATCAGATCAGGCATTTCGAAAAAAATTGTAATTTGTCATCTCTGATTCAACAGAGCTCAGTTTGAATGTTTTCAAATTGACTTTTTACTGTCTGAACAAAATACCTACTAATTATAGCTTAAGTAGGATCCTTGATTGTTTCATCAAGCAGGATATTCAGAATAAAAAATGAACCAAGTTAAAATTAAATCAATCAATATCTCTTGAATCTTGGGCCTGGTCTTCTTAATTTGAACTTGGTTCCATTCACATATAAGGGATTCTAGTCGTTTTCCTCTACAATAATGACCTTCTATAATATAAGTTTATTCCCAATCAAGAATTAATTGAACGAAAATATCAAAGCTAAAGACCTTTATTACAAAAATAGTGATAAAAATGTTATTATCCATACTCTTATGTTATTAAATGCTATTATGCTATATTCCTATGCTATTGTAATGTCGTTACTATGATGTCAAGATTATATATTATTATTCTATTACTATAATGATCATTATTAGCAAGTTACTCTGATTTTCAAGACGTCGACATCATCGCAATTCTCATTACTAGTGATTGTAGTAATTCACAATGGAGATTCGTATAACAGTATTTCTCCCAAAAATGTGCATTTCCCAATTTATACCAACAGTCAAATGGGTGTAGATTATAGTCCTAAAAATCCCAATGATAATATCCCATTGATTATTATATAAAAATATCCTAATCCTAAAATAACTCTGTAAATAAATTTAAAACAATGAAATCTACCATACGTGATGGAAAAAACATAATCTATCATTCTAATACATCAGTTAGTGGAATAATTATTATTAAGATTAAAGTACTGATTATTAAATTGATTTCATAAAGTGGGAATTTTTTATTTGTACTATTCTTTTATAGGCTAGGTACTCAGAATATCCTATAGGTGTTAACACTTTTTTCAACAAAGACTGTTGATTTTTATTTATGATTTCGACGATTGTACTGTAATTATTCTTCATTGTTACTTACTTATTGACTTTGTATTGATTGAATTGAATATGATCGTAAGCGTTGAAACAGGATAAAGTTGATTTTGAAATTGACACAAAAATTTCAAAGCAATTCATCTGTTTACTCATACTTTTTTCAGTTCGTGTCATGTATAATTTATTATTAGTAAGAGTTGTAGTTTAAAGTAGAAATTTCTAACGTTGAAAAATGTTTTTTATTATTTAAGCTACATAAAATATTTTTCTGACCGATCACTCTTATCATACAAGGAATTAGAATAACTTATGGATTTTATAGGAATTCCAATACTAAACGTAACTGAATTCAACCTACTAGGCTACTGTTGAGAATATAATGTTATTATATGACTCTATATCATTTGGAACAACTCCCTTAATTTAGCTTATTTTGAAGTCCACGCGGGGATAATCACTAATTCAAGAGCGCAGAATCCGAATCTGAAATCAGAATTCTTCTATCTCAAATTTGAAAGAATTTGAAAACACCAGATCCAAACAGCACAGTCTGAGCACAGTCCTACGTTGATTCACACATGTAGGACTGTGCTCATGCCGGTCGCAGGCCGTGTCAGACTGCCATAGACCGTGTCCTTGAGAAATCGCTTGGGGAACGGTCTTTCATCGTCCAGCACTAGTACGCCACTAGTACAGTCCTATATGTGTGAATCACTCCCGACCGTTTCCATGTTAATCAAATGGAAAGACCGTTTGAGAGATTCCATTTGAAACGGTACGACACTAGTACGCCACTAGTACGACACTAGTACGCCACTATATGTGTGAATCGCCCTTTATTGACTAACTGACCTATTGACTAGCTGACTTATGGACTAAATGACTTATTGACTTACTGACCTGTCGACTGACGACTGACCGACTGACTGAATCTCACTTCCCTACCACTCTCCAGCTTGCGGTTGATGTGTTGCTATTTACATACACTACAGCTAACTCACCAGGGGCATTTAAAGAAATATGAAGGTTTTCACTATTATTCCTCTATAGGGGTAATATACGGTAACATATTTTTAATGTGCAGTATTGATAGAACTCCATCAAACGCACAGACAATGATGTGTCTATGTTTGCTGTAAGCTATTCCAGTAGTTATTAATAATATTTTATTATAGATTATCGTGATGTATTTTTTACTTTTAAATTTTCTACATTGTAATTGTATTTTATTTGGAATTTGGTTGTCAACTCATTGACTGTTGGCATGAACTCATATGAGTTCGTAGAAGCGATCCAGTCATGTGAGTAACTAGTAAGTGTTCACAGATTCAATACTAATGTGTCATGTGAATAAATCAGTGACAATAATTAATTTCTTGAGTATTCAACCAAGTAAATTGAGGAAATCAATCCACATCAACAATAGAGTTCAAAATAGCAATCTCGGTAATGTTCAAATAAGAGTACTCCTTTCACCTGTTATGACACTCAAGTAATAGACCTACTGTATAATATCTTCCTATAACGATTTTTTGCTTTCTCAACGATGGATTCGCCAAAGTTTGTTTGGTTCTTTACAAGTTATAAGATTCTTCTCATAAGGACTTCTTTATAGTGGTGGAATTATCTGTTACCATCAATGTCTTCATGAAGAGTTTATTGTAATTAGCGCCTATATATTTTTATATACTGTACTAAGCTATATTATTATATATCTGAGCTTTCTTGATGTATTCTCATATCAATAATATGTGTCTGCTAATCAGACTTCATTTGATATTCATGTAAATCGATATATTGTAATTACTCAATAGGAAAAGTTTTGCCCCTTGAAGTAAAGTGTTGGAAATTCAATTGCTTAGCCATTATTACCGCTGTTGGAAAAGAACAAGAAACGTCTGAGCATATTTGGGAGCGAGCATATTTCAATCTTCACCTGACAGAGCTGTTGACTTGTTAGAAGGCCCTCTCCGGAAATTAAGATGTGCCAAAGCAGGGCGTCAACAGTGCTTCAGGCAGGCTAGCAGTAGCACCACCACAACGCCTGTTCAGACTATTGAAGACATTAATTATCCTTGTACTCAATCTCTGCGTGTTGATGGATTCGTGTGCTGTCGCTGTGAGTGCAGTCAGTTGAAAGGTTTCAGTTCGTGTGTGGCTTGCTTCTCTTCTCACCTGCAACAATAATTATTCAAACCCAGCTCACATGTCTTTGCATGCCTTCACATGTATGCTTTCGTCATTATCTGCCTAACGCAGCCCGGGCACTTTATTCACAGCTATCGGTTCGCACCTGAACCTCTCATGCCAGCTTACTGAAAAGCCCTCAGCGTCTACTCAGAGTGCTACCTGTGACCAGAATTCGCTCAGCACTGGCATTCGCTCTCAACTTATCAATTTGGATGTACTTAAATTAGACTGGAGTGATCTCCAAAAGTGAAGCTCTAGAAACAATTGATTCAACATTGTTGTGCCCCAAGAAGTTTTGAATCAAACGTTCACGAGTCGGAAATAGCGGTCTAGAACAATATTACTGCGCAAATGAAATTGTGTTTGAGAAATTTATTTTCAAATCTCAATGGGCCTGGATTATAGAATAAATCTCATTTATCAAATCAGATCTCGTCATGGATTGTTTGCAAGAGAGAAGAAATGCTAGAACATTTAATTTTAAATGACACAAAAATCAGAAAAGAAAAAGGATACTCCCACAATATCGTTTAGATAAAGAACAAACAGCTATGTGTATTGCTATAGATTCCTTTGATATATAATTATATTGAAGGAAGCTATGGTCTTGCACGAGATATTTATTTCTATATGTAATTTCTAATTAGGATAGTTCTCTCTGAAATAAGATCAGTGGGAAAAAGGGGGTGATAAAATATCGCTGTACCAAGCTCTTCATCAATCTTCGATATGGAGTTCATAGGACTTAGTTTCACTATTATAAATTGATATAGTTGCAGGGCATCATTAGAAGCAGTCCAATTAAGCGTCCAGACATGTCCGCAACGTAAAAATTGGAAATGGCAGAATCACCTTTGAATAGTCAGTCTTACAGTCACGCTTCGCAGAGTTAATTTTGTGCAAAAACCACGAGCTCATACACGAACCTACCCATTCCTGTAGCTGTAATCATATAAAGCCTGTTGAACAAATATACGTTTGATTACTGAGAAGAGTACTCGTTCATTTTCTATCCTGTACGGGACGGTGAATTCGAAGTATAGAAGTATAGTCCGAGAAATATTACCACATCGAGTTTGTATGTAGACCTGCGTAATGAAGTTACTCCTCTCTGAATAAATTTATCCATCTCAGTTTTTCAGTACAAGTAACTAGTATCTGGTGTCAGAGATAATTATTATTTCTGAATCTGACTGCTGGACTATGATTATCCAGCTATTATAATTATATACAAAGTATGATCTTCAATTTTTACTTGACCAATATACCCATTATTCAACTGTAATTCGGTGGAAAACTGAATATTCTGATCCAATCTTCTGAATTATAATCAATGTTCTGCCAAATAAGATGCTTTGAAACACTTTTTCATACAACTTGTTTGAATAATAGTATTTCCTGTTTTCAGAACTGGTACCGGTATTGAAGTAGATGAATAGTAATAATCAGTGCCGCATTCAGCAATTCAGTGTCCCTAGGCCTACAGACCAAAAAGCGCCACCACCCCCTCCCCCTTCAACTGAACTCCTCCCCTTCACCTGAACTCCTCCCCTTCCCCACGGACTATGACGGCACCCCCATACCCTATACACATACATTATTTCACTCATAACTGTTTTAAATTGAAGAAATTAGTGGGAAATAAGTTACTGGTAAAAATAATAAAAATTATGAGTTACCTCATGTTTTGATTATTTCGAAACTGCAGCTATATTTTAATGTATAATGACTATAATATGGAGTATACTGTGAGTGATGTGCCATTATTTAGCAGAAGACAATGTGCCAATGAAATCAAATTAATATCCAATAAGACCTTCGTCCTACTTCTTATGAAATATGAGCTTGGTTTTTGAGTATTTGAGCCAAAAACTCAACTTCCAGATAACGTAAAATCTTGAAATTTTGAAAAAGATTTTAATCAAACCAAGGATTTTTTCGACACAATTTTGTTTATAGAAGTTCAGTATAATTTATAAAAATTAAATTTCCAATTTAACCTACAGTGGATGGCGTAGAGTGACAAACAGCTGACGAATGAGTAGTGTTGACTTGTTGCTTCCTGCATTTTGGAATTAAGTATTTGTCATCTTCTAAAAATCCAAGAGATTGACAAATCATATGATTTAAAGCTAAGATTATAATATTATCGAGTTTTCCCATGAATAAAAGCTTAGCTTCCTTTAATAGCTTCCTCTATTAAAGGAAGCTATGATAAAAGAGGATTGCTTTTTAAAACACTTGTGGTAATTTTTCTCCGCTCGGTTCAAAGTACGGTAACCTGCTTGTATGGCTATGAATAAGCCGACCATGGATTAGAAAATATGATTAATAAGAGGATATGGCACTTGAGTAGAATACTAAGCCAGTACACATAATAAAGGCAGAAGTAGTTAAAAGCTTTCAACTGCATTAAATAATTGAGCAAATAATAAAACTTCTATAATATAGCTAGCTTAGTGTAAGTAAGTTGAGTGATATTTGAAATGACCTGGATGAACATGATGATGCTTGAACGGACTTCTCAACTTTATAATCAACTTGAAACTTTTTAACTAAGTGAGAACTTGAAAACTTTTCTGAGATCTGTACTTGTTGAAATTTCATGAAAGGATAGAGCTCTTAGACTGCACTCATCTTTTAAGGAGGATAGTTACCTTGAAATGTCTTATCATTATTATTTCAAAGCTTTGCATATCAAACTAGTTAATTTTGTGAATTGGAGATTTTCGAATTTGAAGGAGAGCAGTTTTACACTTCCGAGTCTACAGCCTAGTTTTTGGTTTTCAATCATGAACATTCTTCCAAACATATGCCCTTGCAAACATGTAACTAACCTATCTCCACTGAATACTGGCAAGCAATCTTATTGAAAGTTTGAAGACACAGTGTCAGGTGAGATGTGATACTTATACATAATTGAAGAGCAGAATATTGTCTATATAACAGAAAATTTTCTATGATTTAGACAATATTGTGCTCTTTAATTATCGATAGATGTTCAAGGACTTTGAAATCACTCTCTCATCCGGGATTTTTCGAAGATACTCATTTCTCAATAATCAATAGTAGACAAATGATCGAAAGTTATGTTACTTCATGGTCCTAGAACCCATGTGGGGGAAATATCATGCAATTCCACGAAGGTTAATGTGGAATTATCTCAGTTAATTGAACCTCCAACATTGGCAGTTCAGTTTTCAGCAGACGTTGCGAATATTGATTCAACAAGGCGACCAGAGAATCTCTTGTTGAGACGATAAACCTGGTACTGATTGAATGCTACAGAGGCAATTTAATAGGTTTTGGAGTTTACGACAAGTTTCACAGTTTGCTATATTGTCTTCTATATTGGCAGACCAACATACCAGTGAACAATTTCCAATATTAGCCCTTGAATGTGAGTCCTGACCAGTGCCGGACTGGCTAGGATTTGGGCCGTCGGCTATACTAGCTCAAGGGCCCCCCTAAAGAGTGATTGTGGTGGAGGATTTTTTAAAACTATTTTCAATGGAGAGGGGGTGGTAGGGATATTTTTGTGTAATATTTACGTAGACTTTGGCAGTAGAGAAAAAATACCACAAACCACAATAATAGGCTACCAGCAGCATAGGCCTAATTGCACACAATTGTGCTATATATTCATTTTGTCAACTATTACAGAATGTACCTAGTTCTATAACAGAGGTGATCTACCTCTTCTCATTTAGGACGTCAAGGACACGCGAAACTGAGGGGTTTGGCCCCCAAACGGTTTGGGGATATGGAAAACTCTCCGGAAGCAGAATGTTATCCTCCACTGAAAACTTCGAAGTTATTGTGCAAGTGATTCTCTTTAATCAAACCATTATCGTATTGATATTGATAATGGCATGAAAAGCATTTAACGGTAGAATATTCTATGCTTTCTGAACTGAATTGCTGACCAAATGCGTACCCAGCCTTTCTGGGTATTTTTTATATTTTTATACTTAATACTTCTAAAAAATCAGATGCGATTTTTTAGAGGAGGGAGTAAGAAGAGTTATGAATTTGAGAGGGTAGTTAGTAGTATAAAAAGGAGAGTTCTGGGACATCAATCCAGGAGTAACTATCTACCAGAAGCAAGTATCAACCAAAAGTAAGTATCAACCAAAAGTAGGTTTCAACCAGAAGTAACTATCTACCAAAAATAAGTATAAACCAAAAGTAAGTTTCAACCAGAATCAACTATCAACCAGATATAACTATCAGCCAGAGTACTTTCAACCAAAAGTAAGTATTAACCAGAAGTAGGTATCAAACCTAACCTAACTTTTTTTATATCTCACCCAACCTATCCATCCCTCAGCTACCAACCCAGCCCCCTACTTTAGCTTGGGTGGGATGCTAGTACACATATTAGGGTGCAAGTTCATGTGGCAAAAGTGAGGACCAATTTCAATAATACATATAGCTTCAATAGTAGAGCAGTAATATCAGATATTCATTGTGGTGTAGTGGTTAGCGGCGCTGCTTTCTATGCTTTAGGTTTGAATCCAAGTATGTTCAATGTTGTTGTATTGTTCTACGTTCAATGTTGTGCAATTGTTGTAAGGTTCTAGATTCAGGGATTGTTGTAGGGTTCAGTGTTATTGTACCATTACACCACAATAAATATCTTTTGATATTTTTGTTATTTGTGTAGTCAAACAGTTTACTCTTAGAGAGAAGGTTGAGTGAAATGCATAGTTTGCTACAAAAGGTTATTTATTTTTATTTAACTCTATGTTCATCCATTGATGCAATTTACAATCTCTTTGCCTCTTATGGTAAACTGAAAGCAGCTAAAAGTGAAAAGACAAAATCCTCTAAATATCCAGTGTCTCTGAAAAAGTCACTCAATGTTATCATAGTATTATTATCCAGTTAATCCTCAAGCTCACTCACTGCATCCAGCAGAGAATGTTCATTGCTTGTCAATATTTTAGATGACAGGCTAAAGTGGAAAGGGTAACCTATTCTCCTGGCTCAACAGGTCTGTATGATGTCTTAGTGGATAATTCATGATAACCTAAGCACAAAGGTCAGGTCCAAACTGAGCTTAACTGAACACATAGTGAGCAAAAAGAGGAGTGGGTAAGGTCAATGATTATACAGAGTTGACAAATAAAATATTGATTCTTTATTGAAATAGTGATAATAATGGTTATAATTCATCATCAACATCAATTGCATTAAAAGGTCTATGACAACAGATTTGTCTTTGAATAAATGTTTCATAATCCAAGAATGAGTGTGAGTAATGTTTACAATATGGAGGTGAGTCCATGATACATCTTCTTGATCCAGTGTTGCCAACCAGCTTTCTTTTCATGCCTTCTGTATAGTTGAATGGATGTTCTGGACAGTAGACTCCATTCCCAGCAGCAGCTGCAGCACTAGTCCTGATCAAGTCCTTCAGTTTGGTTAACTTGTAGAATAGATGGGGCAATATCAAGTCAATGTAGTTCTTTGTCCTCCCCTTCTCCTTCTTCTTCTCCTCCTTCAACAGGTTGTCCAGTGAAGTAATCTGCTTGTAGTCATATATGTAGATTCCAATTATTTTATGCAAACCATCTCTGAATTGTATCACACACAATTGGCTGCAACTTGGAAAATCCCAAATGTTTTTGGCCAGCTCCTCTGCCTGTCCTAATTAACTAGGCACTATGATCATAACATTCATGCTGTCAGCACAAGGCCAGACATTGGTCGGTACTCTTTAATCACTTCATGAATCATCACACAGTAGGCGGCTGTATTTGCTGGAATATTGGCAGTTGCTTCAAACTCAATTCTTACATCAATACTCCCAGTTTTAAGTGACTCATTTTGGCGGGAGCAATCAAAAGCAAACAGCATTATTTTACCATTGCTTATAGCTCCTTTCTCAAACAGAGGATTGCATGCACGAGCATCATTATGGTTGTAGACTCCATTGAAGGCTGCATACATGTTGTACACAAGATTGTCATCCCCCTGAAAGCTTTCATATGGGTAGTATTTGTTGTTTAAAAACACACAAATATCCTTCATACTACACTTGTCAAATCTTGAACTGTTTGATGCTGCCACACCTTGTCTTCCAGTCTGTAGTCCAACTACAATGTAGTGTGGTTTCTCATGCTGAGCTGTTGACTTGACAGTCCAGGTATGCTTTGTAGCTTGTGGTAATGCTGGATATGTATACAACTCCCAATGACGGAATGACATACTGATAGTTGTATCATTCTGCACAGTCTGCAGCAGGTGCAATTTCACATCATCTGCCACCTCTACATAGGGCATTTTCCATAAGAGCTTCTTAATTGTGACATTAGCAGCAGCCACACTCACACAGTCCAAAAAGTTGGGACTCACTCTCAGCACCAGCTCTTGTTTTACATTCAGCAGAATATGACGATAGTCTTTGGCAAAGCCCAGCAGGTATCTCAAAGGCACAGCCATTGTTGCAGTGTTGGCTCCATTGGCGGCAAAATTAGTGAAACCCTCATCTGAGCTAAACTTGTAGCCAGCTCCTTCCATCTTGCACTTTTCATCTCGATCAAATGTCATTGCATTCTTCATCAGGCTGGTAACTCCTGGATTACGTATACCATCCACTTCCACTCCATTGATTTCATAGCAAATTTCCGAGAAGAGGTTGGCAAAGAATCCAGAGACACATGGGGATCCAGCCACAGCAGCATCATTAGCTCCAAGGACAGTATACTCTAGATATAGAAAGCTCTCTGATGGCAGTGTGTAGACATCTTGTTGTTGAATTGGAATCCGTATCTCATCATTAGCATTGAAGCTTGTAGTATAGGGCGCATGAGAATGATACTCAACACCAATGATACTATTTTCTGATCTGGGACCACCCCTTTTCATGTCCAAAATTCCCATGTTTTGTTGTTTTAATCAGACAGCCTCGTTCTTGCAAATACTCAATGCTCCTTGGTGTTAATCTTGCTGTGGTTGACAGCTGAATGACTCCTTCCATCCTTTCATCTCCTTTTATAGGTGCGAGATTCATTGCTGAAGAGGGGTATACAGCAGTCTCCATATTCACTCCTTTATTTGACTTTTTGAATAACAGCACCATCCTACTTACGTTGTCTCAGATGCAAAGCAATATTTATTTCCTCACCTCTATTATTTATAAGACGTCCGTTCTCATCAACTACCTGCAGTGTAATGCTACCAATCTGCTTGACGTCCACAGGTAAATAGATTACATTCTGCACAGTCACCATCATTTTATACCCAGGATCAACATCTGGGTAAAACTCGTAGATCACATGATCTTTCACTCCATTGGAGTAGGATCCAGTCACAATGTTACAAGTTATGCGTATAACATTGGGGCGACTGATTTGTACAGTAGTATCACTTCTAGCAAATGTGTTGGCCTCTACAATTTGGTTATTGGAAAAACCCAGCAGTCTTCCTATTGAATTGACTGGACTGAAATCCAACTTGGCAGTGCACAAAAGTAAACACTTTAATGTTGATGGATCTACAGATGCTTGAAACTCAATACCATGCTCAGACAACCTTTGTGCAAGCAGGTCAGCAATTGTGACAAATTCAAAACTACCTGTTGGCAAAGATACTTGATGCTTTATCAAATTCTTAGCAGTAGCCCTTGCTCTCCTCTTACCAGACACATCATCATCATGATCATTGTTTTGCCTCTTGCGTTTGATGAGCAAGTTGCGCCATTGGTCTTCTATACTTGATCTTGCCATACCTTGGAGTTCAGCATGTGTTATCTCTGTGTTGGTGACACGCTTCTTGGAAATGCTATTGCTAGTATAAAAGTGAAGTACATTGTTGAAACCTGCTTCAACATTAGGTATTGAGTTACAACTTGTGAACCCAATTAGGCCAATTTCCCATTCACCATTGCCAACATCAAGTGGTGGAAAAAATCACTCTTCAGTACTGATGATTTACTTCCAAAGCAGAGCATCATCTTGTGGTCTGCTCAACTTACTTTTGCTTAATGACTAGCAAATAGCCTTTACCTAACATTTATATACTATATGGAGAATGGAATAGAATATGGAAAAACTGTTTTCTGGAATAAAACATTTATTTATTTTCATCAATCAAAAATTTCAAACACAAATGTCCACAGATATGAGAGTAAAGATCCTCCTGCTTCTGCTCATAGTTGTATTCAATCCTTGATGCTTGCTCCAGTCCTTGATGCATGTAATCAATAAACTCCAGTGGTGGTCTCAGGTTGCCAAAACCATCAAAGTAGTAGGCAATATTATTCTTCTTCACATAGCACACCCAATGTGTGCCAGCTCCATGGCTGGAGTCCAGGTTGATGATGGCACACTCTCTTTGCAAAGGTCCATCCAATGGTAAGGCATCCCGCATAAACACTCCTCAAAAGTGTTTCAGCTTCAGGCAACATGCATACTTGTAGAGATCAGCATCTGTGAGTGCTTGATCAGGTAGAGCAATCACTATCTTCTCTTGTTGCCACCACATTGATGGCGACAAGCTCCGTTTCCCTGGGTTCTACACTGTTGTCTTAGGTAGAGTCCCTTGCCCTTCTTTGAAGCTTTCACTTTTGTCTCCTCCTTTTTCTTCTGCTGCTGCTGCTTACGTTTTACTCCTCCACCAAACTTTGCCTTGGCTTTCATGATGTTGGTCACTGCTAGTGCTGCAGCTCTCTCTGTCAATCCTGCGCTAGGAGATGTTGCCACACTCCAAGCTTGTTCTGCTAAGATGCTATCAGCCTTTGCTCTGCTTGCTGTATCACCACTTTTGGAGTATGCAATATCATGTGCTTTACAGGCTCGATCAAGACTATTTATGCCTGGATCACCTCTTGCCAATTGCTTCTCCAGCTTTGTACCTGGTCCACAGTACTGGTAGCCACTAGGTATGTGGAGCTCGACTGGTAAAATGTCAATCACCCTATTGACAAGTGTGCCGGCACTATTTTTAACTATTGAACCAGCAGCTCTTGCAATTGATGACAGTACTCCTCTACCCCGGTACCTCTTCTCTCCTTTACACCTAGCCATTTAATGATTTATCTGCAGCATTGACATTCTCTTTTATACCTTCTTCTGATATTGAGCAATCAATCAAAATATCTTCATTGTCTAAATTGGCTCCAGATGACATCAATTTCTCAATATTTCTCATAATCAATGTTCTCATTTCTTTACCACTTGTCATGTTTCTACTGCAGCTCCTAAAGCTTTCATTGAAAAGTACTTTCATAACTATATTCAATACATGTAGACCACTCTCTTTTAGTCGAGATTCCAGATACTGCTTGTCAACTACATCTGCTTTCACCACCTTATTCTCAAGTTTGTGCAATTTATCATTCAATACTTTTAGAATCTCCTCCAAACGTGTATCTAAATATTGTTTGTCCACTCCATCAGTAGGCTTAACTGAGTATTGTTTACCAACAGTCTCCTTTAAACATGCCTCCAAATATTGCTTGCTCACTCCATCAGTAGGATTAACTGGGTCTAGCATATCAGTTAGTATTGAGTCATTGAGACTTGTAAATACCTGCAGTGTGATATCATCCCTTGTCTTTAGCAGCCATAGTGAAATCAGTTCTCTACAAGTGTAGAAATTTACAGCATCTCTATCAGCACGTGGATGTGCTAAATTAATTAAACGCCTGTGGCATGCATTGATGTTTCCCATAGAATCCATGATGTGTACTAACACTCCTTCACTAGTTATACAGTCTTTTATATCTAGCTGCCAACTATGTAACCACCTTCCACCAACTCTTCTAGAATTGAGTTGATTTCATTCTCATGTCCAGTGTTACCAATAGCCTTAGATTGATCCAACAGTCTTAGCCGGTCCACTAGTTCATTGGGGTCATTGTAGTAGACATACTCAATGTTAGTACCATTTTTTGCCACCATATTGAATGGTGCCACCAGTCCTCTACCACCAACTTTGCTGTTCTTACCTTTAACACTAGGAAGCAGTCTATAGATCACCCTTTTATACTTGATATCATTTGAGTTTATAATTTTACCATCATGCACATAGTTTTCTCTGTACAAGTTTGTAATGTTCAGAATTTGTATATATGCATCCTTATCAGTTTTTGATGATCTGCCTGGTTCCTTTTTAAAAATGAGCTCACAAAGCCCAGGTGTTGCATCAAATATTAATGGGTTCTCAGGATTTACAGGATCAGTCAACACAATCTTTCTTCCATCAGTTCCAAAAGATAACAGTTTGTTGCCTAGGAAGTAGTCATTGCCAACAACCTTTGGTCCATATGTGGTATCAGAACTACTATCCCCAATCAAAGCTCTATGAAGATAGCGACCCACTGGTGTTCCAGTTATCCCAGCTTCAGTCAATGCTTGTTGAACCTTCTTTTGACTGCTTGTCAATAGTGCTTCTTCAGCATTAGCACCTCTCTCTACTCCTCCTCCTCCCTATCCTC
The DNA here is from genome assembly GCA_017141385.1 of Sogatella furcifera. Taxonomy (NCBI): domain Eukaryota; kingdom Metazoa; phylum Arthropoda; class Insecta; order Hemiptera; family Delphacidae; genus Sogatella; species Sogatella furcifera. Next base: position 25,721,321 of record CM029550.1, on the reverse strand, counting down.
ATCCTTGTCATCTACCTCCTTCTCATCATCTTCCTCCTTCTCCGCCCTCTTCTTCTTGTCCTTTTCCTCTACCACAACATCCATCCTTTCTTCATCATCAAAATCATCATCACTCAAAGATGACCATAATTTGCGAGCAGCACTTGATGTACTTGTAGCTGGACTAAAGCCTGATGCTTCTCCAAGTGCTTCATAGGTTGGAGAGGACTCCTCTCCAATATTAGGCAGTTGTAGTTGTTTAACAGCTTGTTTTGGAGGTCTGGGCTGCATTGGTGTATGTGGTGGTGTATATGCCACATGATGTCCACGGTGTCTACGTTGTCGTACAGGTCCTGCAACACGTTTGCGATGTGGGCGTGGTTCTGGTTCTGGTTCTGGTTGAGCTGGTGGTGATGGTTGCGCTGGTGGTGATGGTGGTTGTGCTGCTACATTAAGTGCCTCCACTATGTTGTATAGTGGCTCACTTAATGGTTTGAAGTGTTTTGCATGCTTCTCCTCTGCTACCTCCCTTCCAAGAGTCAGCTCCTTATGTTTCCTCTTGATGTTACACTGCAACTTTGCAATTGCCTTGATGGTAGGTGCAATCTCCTCTACAGTCTTTTGACAGTACCTATTGTTGGAGACATCCATCTTGCTTGGTGTACTAAAGTGTAGTGAAGCTCAACTGAAACTACACCTCAACTAAATAGACATCAAGTCCATTCCTGTAGCACCCTCTATTTTTGTCCATTGTTTGATCAATCACTAGGAATGAGTGTGGACCTACTGACCAAACTTTGTTACACATGTCCTTGAATTGATCAAAGGTCATATCAGCACCCACATGATCTCTGTACAAATGTTTCATATTTAGCTCATCCTGTTGAAATATTATTAAAAAATTTGCATTGTTACGAATCTACTGTTTTGGAATGCGGCTATAGGTCTGTGCTAAATAAAACACATCTATGTCACTATGTCAGCCTGTACTAAAGTATTTTCTAATGGCATCCTGCTGTTCACAAATCACATCATCAAAAATTATAATTGAGTTGGCAGGTAAGTCATGCAGCTCAGGTATTTCTTCGCTTGTATTACACTCAACATAGTTCATTCCATTCTCTAGTCCTTGCATAATTGTATAGAGTAGCTTGTATTTGGACTGAAATGTAGTCTTTGAAAAAAGGTAGATGTTTGAAAATCGAATTCCATTCTGATCGAAAAGCATGTTGAACAGTAGATTGGTTTTGCCACATCCTGAAGGCCCACATATAATACATCTCACATGGTTAGGGAACAATGGTCCATGTCAATTCTTCTTCTGTTTATCCATTACCAAACCACACCTTTTCATAACCTCATCAAAATCAATAACTTTAAATGGATTTTGCTGCTGTAAAACCTGTTTCATCTCTCACACAAGATCTCCTTTATCAATCCACGAGTCGTGACTAGAGCTATAACCTTTCCAACGTACCAGTAGTTTGTTTCCTCTCCTCCTCAACACTTTCTCAATCTCAAAGACAGTTGGCACATCTGTCTTAACAATTTCTTCTGAATAGAATCCTCCTTGAATAGGCTCACCTCTATAGTCTTCCAATTCATATGTTACAGGCACTGTTGGTCACACACGTGTTACTGTAAACACTTCATTTGTCCAATTGGCTAGATATCCCTTGTCAAATGTCTTTATATACTTGCTGATCCTCACTACATCACCTGGCTTGATATTCTGGTTTTGACCAGGATAGAACCTGTTTTGTGGTTTATTATCCAAACTATCTTTATACTCTTGTCTTTGTTTTGAAAGCCTGGAAAGCAGCATCCTCTCATGCTTCTTATTCTTTACATCAACTGGTCGCATACCTATTGTACGATGAACTCTTCCATTGTACTCTTCAAGAAGTGAGGTTAGAATGCCTGTCCAGCAATAGGTTCCCTGTTCAGTGAACTTTGTCCACATGAGATGCTTAAGTGTTCTATTGAAACGTTCTACTATTGATGCTTTCTTATCGGAAAAAGTTGAATAATGATTAATACAATACTTTCTGACAAGTTGTTGGAACTTACTATTGAACCACTCCTTACCATCATCAGTCTGCAAATGTTTCATTGGATTATTTTCAAATATAGGCTGCATTGCCTTAGTCACTTCATCAGCTGATTTACTCTTTATTGGTATAGCAAAAGCAAACTTACTAAGACAATTGATAATAGTAATAATATACTTATAACCTTTGTTCTGTCTTGCATAGGGCAACATCTCAACAAGGTCAGCCTGATAAAGATCATTGAGACCTTTCACTGTAACCATCCTTGTAGGAAAGGTCCTACGAGCTGGCTTGTGTAGCTCTCTTGCTATCACACTCTTATCCATACTGGTGACATGAATTTGTTGATTACCATTTATAAAGGCATCAATCAAGTTTTAAAAAGATGACAATCATTCTGGCAAGATGCTATTTATCTTTGTTCACATAAATGTCATTATCTACTGTATGGATAGTTTTGGCCAGCTTGATCAGTTTGTTGGTGACATTGATTATTGAGCTAGAATGATTAGTCTGTTGGTAACCTTATATGATGAGTCAGGATGATTAATTCAAACAGCAGGAGTATCACATTTATTGAATGGATGGATTGGGCAAGCTTGGTGAATCGGTTAGCAAAGTTCTATTAGTTGTTAGTGACCTTGTATTATTTGTTGGTGAGCTCATATATTTTGTTGGTGACCTTGTATTATTTGTTGGTGAGCTCATATATTTTGTTGGTGACCTTGTATTATTTGTTGGTGACCATGTATTATTCATTGGTGAGCTCATATATTTTGTTGGTGACCTTGTACTATTTGTTGGTGACCATGTATTATTCGTTGGTGAGCTCAAATATTTTGTTGGTGACCTTGTATTATTTGTTGGTGACCATGTATTATTCGTTGGTGAGCTCATATATTTTGTTGGTGACCTTGTATTATTTGTTGGTGACCTCGTATTATTTGTTGGTGAGCTCATATATTTTGTTGGTGACCTTGTATTATTTGTTGGTGACCATGTATTATTTGTTGGTGAGCTCATATATTTTGTTGGTGACCTTGTATAATTTGTTGGTGACCATGTATTATTTGTTGGTGAGCTCATATTTTTTGTTGGTGACCTTGTATTATTTGTTGGTAACCTTGTGTTATTTGTTGGTGACCTTGTATATTTTGTTGGTGACCATGTATATTCTGTTGGTGACCTCATATATATGTTGTTGTAGACCTTGTATTGCATGCTGGAATGAACAATTCAACAAAAGTAGTGTTGCTTCCACTGTACAAATGGTAAAGTACTTGTTGGTGATCTTCTGTGTTCTGTGGACCAAATGCTCATTCTTTGTAAGGCTGTGCACAAATTCCAACAGTTTTTGAACAGTAGACATCCAAGATTCCTTGTTTGAATAGCTCAATTCAGCTTGTAACAAAGGTTCATCTCAACAAAATTCTTCATGTATATAAGAAAGCAGTGCTGGCTGAAAGTACTATTTTGTTGGTGACCTTGTATATTCTGTTGTTGCCTTCAAGCAAGTACTTGTTGGTGATCTTCTGTGTTCTGTGGACCAAATTCTCATTCTTTGTTAGTCTGTGCACAAATTTCAACAGTTTTTGAACAGTAGACATCCAAGATTCCTTGTTTGAATAGCTAAATTTGGCTTGTAACAAAGGTTCATCTCAACAAAATTCTTCATGTATATAAGACAGCAGTGCTGGCTGAAAGTACTATTTTGTTGGTGACCTTGTATATTTTGTTGTTGCCTTCAAGCAAGTACTTGTTGGTGATCTTCTGTGTTCTGTGGACCAAATGCTCATTCTTTGTTAGTCTGTGCACAAATTTCAACAGTTTTTGAACAGTAGACATCCAAGATTCCTTGTTTGAATAGCTAAATTTGGCTTGTAATAAAGGTTCATCTCAACAAAATTCTTCATGTATATAAGACAGCAGTGCTGGCTGAAAGTACTATTTTGTTGGTGACCTTGTATATTTTGTTGTTGCCTTCAAGCAAGTACTTGTTGGTGATCTTCTGTGTTCTGTGGACCAAATGCTCATTCTTTGTTAGTCTGTGCACAAATTTCAACAGCTTTTGAACAGTAGACATCCAAGATTCCTTGTTTGAATAGCTCAATTCAGCTTGTGACAAAGGTTCATCTCAACAAAATTCTCCATGTATATAAGACAGCAGTGCTGGCTGAGAGTACTATTTTGTTGGTGACCTTGTATATTCTATTGGTGACTTTGTATATTCTTCGTTGCCTTGAAGCAAAGACAATGTACTATTATAGACTGTCAACGTAGGGTGCGATTTTGGTCGTTATCGCGCCAGACGTTAGGATTACTCAGGAGTGCTCGCGTCGACCGCTAGAAATCCTAGCGCCACTGTCGAATTCACCAACAGCATTGCCACTTCATGCGCGCCGAGAGCGAAGACAGAGAGAGTCGCCGAGTGAGAGAGTGAGAAAGCTAGAGAGCCTACTCTAGAATTTCATTTGCTTTCTGTCTTCTGTCTCCTGCAATCAATTTGCTAAAGGCGTCACGTGTCACACTACTATACGGCATGTATAGTAAAGAATATGGGTTGCGTTCATTGCTTTCCTAAACCTAATTATTCATATTCGATCATTCTGTTTTTTTGATCGGATTCTCTCTCATCTTTATGTGCGTGCTTTACACATTTACATCTTTATGTATTGTATTTCTTAAGCAAAACGCTTGATTAGATTGAATTAGTTCTTTTTCCTTCTTTAATATGCAAGGTTTTTTGAAATATAACATTTTGAATATGATAAATGATGATCTGTAATGACATATTCATGTTTGTGAATGAATGAATAATTTCAAGTTTGTTGCCATATATTATGCATAGAAAATGTTAAGTATTCTGTGAAAACATGATAGGAATTTATCATAATAAATTGTTTAATTTATTTAAGTCTCGAATATTGTAAAACTCAACCTGTAAAAAATAATATTGCCATTCATTAACAGGCAAGAAAAGCGAGCCTACTGGCTAGTTTTCATACAGCTCTCAATTGATTTCTTTTCTTGCAAAAAATACACAATGAAATAAGATTTCATCCAGTTGTGGATTTTATTCTCACTTCAATAAAAAAATATCAACCATTCGTGATAAAGCTATGAGATGAGATGGAAATATGATCCAGTATTTTCATTTAAAATCATATAATATATTACCATCTAAAAGCGGCCTAAAAAAATAAAGCTAAGCAAAAAATAATAATTTTCCACATAAAAGTACACTCATAGCATTTTCCTTTTTCTAAGTCAGGTTTTCATAAGTGACATAAGAATAAGAGTATGGAAAATCAGTATTATAGAGCACTTTAATTTATTCTACTATCAACAATTGGAGAAGTTGAAAAGGTAGTGCCAGATACTACTCTACCACTAATTCTATTCATGAAAGCACCACTTACTTGGTAATTGTTCATATTGATAACTTCACATTTTATTGTAAGGTTTTATTGTAATTTCAACTTATTACGGTACTGGATTCATTAACTCTTGTAAAATCTCTTGATATTCGTAACCGGATTGCTAATTGCTATTAGAGACAGACTTCAGCAGAGCTTGAAATGGAGAAGAATAATGGTAATCATAAGTGGTAACTTATAGTTTGATAATATTATAACGGTTTGATACGAGAAATCAAATTTTGAAATGCAGTTTCAGTCAATAATAAAACTTTCCTATTTCCAATATGAATGCTTGAAATAAATACTACAGATTCGAAAAACGTGTCCCCTACTTAAATCAGAAAAACTAGCAGTCCAATTTTTGACTGTATCATATTATAAATTTGAAAGATAGAATAGCACAAGAATTATCTTGGTATTTTATCTCTCAATGTCAGTGTCATTTGTAACATAAATGAATAAAATAAATAAAATAAAATAAATCAGAAACCAATATTTTTATGAAGGGTGATGATACAAAAAGATGCTCATTATTTCTTTTTAAATTTTTAATAAACACAATAATTTTTGAAGTGTTATTATTATTTTAAGTTAATGTCAATTTAAATTGATTGTGAATGTTACATGCGAATGTCGTAATGAAAAATTCTATGACACTTCATCCACTGGCATTATATTACTAGTATTAGATTATGATTAAAGTTGAGCTGACTCTAATAGAGCTGGCACTTATAGAGCTGACAATAATATTCAACGACTGGGAAAAAGCTTGTGCAAACTTTAGCATGAATTCTAACTTTTCGAAAAATTGATACAGATATCAAAATCTCAACTAGCCTTGTACATAATTTTTTTTATGAGTGGGTATAATACATTACAATGTACCGTACTCATATAGGTATTAAACTATGTAATTATACTAATGAGAATGATACCATTTACAAATTCAAATATTTCAATAAAAAATTACATGCAAAATCAATTTAAATATTGAAAAAGCTATCGATATTCATCTCAAACTCAAATCATTAATCAAAATAAAAGTTTTCCTCCAACTCCAAGTAATCAATAACATCATTTAAAAAAGTATTATTCCTTCATAAATTTAAAAGCCTACACCATCTTTTAAATTCTATAGAAAAATGAGTAATAATTGTACCTTAACGATTCATTTTAACAACATGGATTACGAACTAAGGAAGTGAGTGATAAGAAGATGATTCTCAAGTGACTCAATACAGTCTTTTTCCAATAATTGTAATGAAGATTATATATTCAGTATTTTAATTGTGTTAAGTTTAATTATTAGGTTATTAAGCATAAGCAGATTATAAGTGAATGCCTACAGAAAAATGAAAGTTATTGAAATATTATTCAAATTCCAACATTTTGAATGAATTCTTCCAATCATTACTTATTGATAAGCGGTGATATAGGCTTCTCACATCTATACAAAGTGTTACGTGAAGAACTGATTCAAGTAGATTCATAAAATGGATTCAAGAAGAAAAAATAAAATAGCAAATTACAGGTAAACTAAGAAGAATTCGGCATTTTGCCAATTACATTTTCTGTTTTTTGTAACTAGAAGAACACCGTGGTGGTACTCGAATCAGTTTTTTTCGGAACACTCTGTATATTTTCCATCTATAAATATAAAAAGGAGAATATTCTTATCAATTTCATTCATACTGTATTGTGAATGTGATAAAAACCAGATAGGGGTGTCCGTTCTGTACAAATTAATATTCATTAAAAAAACTTTAGAGCTGGTGTCAAGAATTAAGGCGATTGGAAAATGACTATATTATTGATGTTCAGCTCTGTCGGGACAGTCTGAAGCTGTCTTTAAGACCGAATTGGTATAGATAGGATATTTTTCGTTTCAGCAATGTACTCAAACAACACGTCGACTGTCCTGAAAGAGCTGAGAATCATTTATAACAGTAATTCGCTAACTGTCTTAATTTTGGGCACCAGCTACACCTATTCACAAAAATAATTATTATCGAGCGTGTTACAAATGCAGTATATTCTAGATCCCAATTTATCAACATCTATGTAACATGTGAAAGCGAAATGCCTAGGAATTTCCATTATCACACAAATACCCCATTGTTGAAATTGGATTGTTCTTCTTCTTTTTCTTCACCTTCTTTTTTTCTTCTTCTTCTTCTTTTGGAATGCTCTTCCAACTCACATTGTTTTTTCCATGTCTCTTCCCTTGTGAGACATGGAGAAATGGAAAAGATTTCATACTCATTTGCTTGGGGTTGATGAATGACCAGTCCTTTACTACTTGTCTCTTATCATTTATCTCTTTCTCTTTACATTTTGTACCTATTAATGTAACACAATCCATTAATAATTCTTCGATAATATTCGATTTTTCAATTTCAAGTGTTTTTTTTTTTGTTGCATTATAAAATGTTTTAATACCCAGTCTAAAATAGTTAATTTATTAATTTTCCTCTCATCAAAGGATGCGACCACTACTATTATCCTTCCTTCGTCTTCCTTTTATCCTGTCTTCTTCTTCTTCTTCTTCTTCTTCTTCTTCATGTGATTGTAATCATCTCTGATTATAGAGAGTAGTATGAATCCAGTATTGATTTACATTAGAAAGTTAACTTATGAGATGCAATAATAATTCATTCGATTAATGTTATAGAGATGATATTCCAATTGATAATGAATCAATCTCAACTTCAATACAATTATGAATTTATTCAACTTATCAATAAATTTCTAGTAAATCATTTTCATTGGCTAAAATTTATTGTATAGCCTACATGTCTAGTTGTCTAGTCTTATCTGAGTGGATTTGTTTATTACCAGGGTAATTAGACTGTCATCTGCTACCGAAGAATATACCTACATTATACAAGAAAAAAACGTGTACCTTTACTTTCTTTCATTACACTTGATGCTGTTCAATTTCATACACACAGATATATCGCTACTATACTACAGACTGATTTATAATATTATTCTCAATGTTTTTCTACAACCGTCTCAGCCACCAGACGAGACGAGTGAATGAAAAAGTTGTAGAAATAGCAGAATACTCCGGTCATCAACTCATCAATGACAGAGCACAGACAGTAGTAGGAGTGAGCGTGAGTGACAATGTGGCAACATTGCACAGTTTTTCGCACGCGTACACACAAGCGCGTCACAGCCATTCGACTGGTTGCGGTAGTCACGCCACCTAGCAGCAAACCATTCAATCTACGTTGACAGTCTATAATAGTACATTGTCTTTGCTTGAAGCAAGTACTTGTTGGTGATCTTCTGTGTTCTGTGGACCAAATGCTCATTCTTTGTTAGTCTGTGCACAAATTTCAACAGGTTTTGAACAGTAGACATCCAAGATTTCTTGTTTGAATAGCTAAATTCAGCTTGTAACATAGGTTCATCTCAACAAAATTCTTCATGTATATAAGACAGAAGTGCTGGCTGAAAGTACTATTTTGTTGGTGACCTTGTATATTTTGTTGTTGCCTTCAAGCAAGTACTTGTTGGTGATCTTCTGTGTTCTGTGGACCAAATGCTCATTCTTTTTTAGTCTGTGCACAAATTTCAACAGTTTTTGAACAGTAGACATCCAAGATTCCTTGTTTGAATAGCTCAATTTGGCTTGTAACAAAGGTTCATCTCAACAAAATTCTTCATGTATATAAGACAGCAGTGCTGTCTGAAAGTACTATAATGATAATGATTATGAATTAACCTGAGTAGATGAGAAAAGTAAACTTGAACTTGCGAGAAACAGTGAACTAACTATATTATTAATGATTATTCTGTAATCAAATAAGAAAAACTTTGTATGTATAATTATTTCAAAATTATTGTAAAATGGAGTCATATTTACTGAATGGTTAGATTTCGGTGATCATTCTGTTGGTGACCTTGTATTTTGAGCTGAACAGATAATTTATGACAATAGAAGTGTCATATTTACCAACTTTTTGTTGGTACACATATCTGGTTGATAGTTATGTCTGGCTGAAGGTTACATCTGGTTGATAGTTAATTCTGGTTGAAACCAACTTTTGGTTGATACTCATTTTTGGTTGATACTTGCTTCTGGTTAATAGTTACTTCTGGTTGGAACTTACTTTTGGTTTATACTTATTTTTGGTAGATAGTTACTTCTGGTTGAAACCTACTTTGGGTTGATACTTACTTTTGGTTGATACTTGCTTCTGGTAGATAGTTACTCCTGGAATGATGTCCCAGAACTTTCCTTTTTATACTACTGTAGTTAACCTGAGAAATGTCATTCTAAAAAAATAGTTTTTTGGTCTTTGAACTAAAATACTGTATATTGATAAAAATGATGAAATTGGCTTTATTTGGATAGTACTAGTTGTAGCTCCTCAACTACAGAAGATGTGGAATGTACAACATATTATTATGTAAGCTGTGAAATGCAAAACAGAGACAAGTGAACTTTTCTTGATCGGTTGCCTTGATCACTTTTATAGGACTCTATTCATCATCCTGAATCCTGATATAGAAAAGAGGGTCCAGGCCTTCCCTCGGGAAATTTTAGTGAAATTAGGCCATTGAAAACAGCTAGATATCTAGCATAATGGATATCTTACATCAGTTATATATTAGGGAAGTTGAATACACTATTCATACGGCACTCAAAAGGTGTTGATCATGAACAAAGATCGCCTTGAGGACTCTAAATAAGTATTCCCCCTGTCAGGGGGAAACTTTTTTTAAGAACAATGTAGGCGTACTCTAGGGCTACATTTTTTATAGTTTTTAGCCTTATAAGAAATTTGAATTGAAATTTCCATGATCATTCATAATCATTCTACTAATGCTCTAGTTTAGTACAACATTTCTATCAGTAACTTACCTATTTATTAATTTTTCACAGTGATATAATGAAATCACTTTATTGAAAATTGAAAAATCTCTCGAGTTTTGGAAGAAGTTGATGTATTCCAGATGTGATTATTGTATAAGCTTTCTTGAATACATAATTTATGGTCCAGGAATGATATTGAAAACTGAATTTAGAGTGTTGAGAATGATGGAGAGACAAATGGAATCGTTATAGAAGCAATAAAAACTTGAAGAATATAGAATTTGTTAAAAAAACAAGCCATGAAACCACTATAAAGCCACATAGAAAAATATCATTATAATTATAGTCTACACATTTCAAATGCTCTATTAATAGTTAGACTATAGTTACAGTTATATAGTCACTTTGATATTCACAGCCCTATCGGCAGATTTTTGTGGGCCCAGTGAGTATGTCGTAGATTAGAATGCAGGGCCCCCAGGGTCCCAGAGAATTATATTTGAAGATTTTTTGGCCTTAGTTCTGGGCACAAGACTCGAGCTCGAGCAGCTCGAAGATTACGTGAAGAAGGGTCTCAGAATTTAAGGTGCCCCTTCAAGCTGACTTGGGATGAAGGGCCCTCTAGTCTAATCAGGGGCCTTCATGTCTAATCAGTGGCCATGAAAGTCTGGAAATTTTTTTAGTATTTTCACAGTATTTATTAGAAAATTATTTACTTTTTATTAAATTGTTTAAATTTCAATAATAGATTATTTATTTCTTTGGAGCTGATTAATTTTTTTTTAGTGAATCTTGGGCCCCTTCGGGCCCCAGGGCCCAGGGCCGTCGGCGATCGCCGACTAGCCGACCTGGCCAGTCTGGCACTGGTCCTGACCACCTGATGGTAGTGGTATATTTAACTTTATCAACTACTTGCAATTTTTTCAAAAATTCTAGAGAATAGTTCCTCTTTCTCAGAACTGTTAGTATTTATCATGTTTAATGTTGGTTTGTGAACATCCTCATTGAAAAAATTTATTTATTTATTGGATACAAAGGCTCACAGAAATTCCATTAGAAGCCTTATTTACATAGGTAACTTATTGGTAATCAACATTGGTAACATAGGTAATCAACTTATTACTATTTTGATAAAAAAGTAATCGAAAACTTCAACATAATAGAAATAATCAGATTGATTACACAATTTAATGATAGGGAAAATTATTTAAATCGATAAATATGAACTGAATCGATTGAAAAACTATACTAAGAATAATCTCTCGCTTTCCATCTCTAGGCCGTAGAATGTCTTTTTCCAATCAGTACTGAATTGTTGATGTTATTCTCCTCTGAAATATTTCTTAATGATCTAATTCATTCAAGCATCAACGGAGGATGAAGTTAGACATCCTTACCTTCCACTATGCAATTTGAATACATGTAACAGAAATTAGACGTTTACGTTGTATACGAGTCAACTACAATATTCAAATTATTGGATTGACTGTGTAATTAATATTCTATATGAAACTATCAACAACATCTTTACTATTAGAACGATAGAACGGTGATGTTTGAGGCTATATCAATGATACAAAGGATTTGATCAGGTTCAGAAAGTCATCAGGTTTACTATTAAAAAGTGAAAAAATTGTAATTTCTCCCAAACATATACCCTAACTAACCGATCTCCACTTGACACTCAACTGCCAAATATTTTTATTCGTAGATGTTAAAGGACTTTGAAATCACTCTTCGATCCAAAACAAAATATAATCCAGAAAACGTCATGAAGCAGATAATACTTTAAGCGGAGGGTGGGTGGACGTATTGCTAGTGGCCAAGCTGCAAACCTCTCATTTCTGTTCTTCGTACTACTGTAGTAGACAGATGTATGTGCTTTTCTGTTTATTACTCATCGCAAATTGAATTCTCATGGCTGAGGAGCCATTAAACTTGAAGAGTGCTTTCAGATGATTTTTGTTTCAGTGCTTCAGAAATAGCAATCGTTTATATTCCAACAGTTGGAGACGAACGCAATATTGGTGAATGCATTGATCCCTGGTTTAAGTGAAATAAACACAGAGAAAATTAAAGCTTTCAACTTTGTAATCGCTCACATGGGGAGCTCATGGCAGAGACAGATCTGTTGCATGAATCTTCCCTCCTACATAAATATTCAGTAACCTGCCGTCAAGTTGTTGAAATATTGCATGTCTTTCGAAATTCTTCTCTATGAGCATCCGTAGGCTGGTATCTATCAGTAAAGGTTTATCAAACAATTAGTTTTAGATCATTTATGACACGTATAGAAAATGTAAACTTTTAAATGTAAACTTGAGGGTCCCTCAAGTTTGAGTGTGCTTTGAAAAACCGGGCATAAGTGTCCTATTGGTTGTGTTTCTCCTCCAAACAGCACATTAATGGATGTAATAACATCCCTACGATATAAATAGTGACATGTGCTCTGGTATTAGTGCATTTCATTTAAAAAATGCACTATTGGTCTTAACCGGATAATCGCAAATATATGATGCAATATATTTTTTACACGTTTCCGAGCCCCCAGAACACGAATTTGATGACCGTTCAATTTAATATATCTATATTTATAGATATATAATATGTACAGAGTGTTTCAGGAGGGATGTGCATTACTTCTCAGGCTGACTTTTTCCAGGTCGATGAATATCAAATGGGTCTCTAAATTTACCAGCTTCCTCTTCTCAATGGGTTGTTTCAATGTGAACATATTGTAAATGCATGAACGTCCTGCAGTAAATCCGCCTTGTTCTTCTCCTATATCAATCTCTTTTTCAATCCTTTTTCTTATTATGTGTCCATACAGTCTCCCTATTGTAGCTAATACTGTGATACCTCGATAATTTGCACAGTCATCACGTGGACCCTTTCTGTGAATCGGAGTCAAAAAATTGCAATCTTGGGGAATTTTATCGTGCATGAAAAAGCATCTATTGAATATATAAGCAAGAATTTCAAAAGCTCTGATAGTTACATGTTTCAACAGGAATACCTCCAGGACCTGGTGGTCTACAATTTTTCATCTCATTCAGACTTTCCTGCACTTCTCTTGCAGTTACCTCTTCTATTCGGCCGAATGGTTCACATTCCATCCAAGGTTCCAAATACTCCTCTCTATTTTCTTTTAGAACCTTCGAAAAGTATTCTCTCCATCTGCTAATGCCTATCATATCAATTGCAACACCCTTCTTCTCCTTACGCAGGTTCTTAACAACATTCCATGCCTCTTTAGTTCTTGTTCCACCAATGTACTGATCAATTTTCATACATTTTTCATCCCACTCTTCATTTTTTGCTTGCTGTACCTTTACTTTAACTTCTTGATGCATTCTCTCGTACAATTTCCTGTCTTGTTCATTCTTTGTTACCAGCCAGTTGTTATATAATCTTTTCTTTTCCAGAACAATTTTTTCTATCTCTTCAGCCCACCATTGGTTTCTATTTTGCTTTCCTTGTTTTTCACATTCACTCAGCGCTTCACTAGCTGCACTATGAATTGCTATCTTCAATGCATCATACTCTTCCTCTGCTGTACCTGTTGTGTGTGCTTTAAGTTTGGGAGATAGTCTTAATTTATAAAAAACTGATCAAGTCATCCTTTAAACTCTCTGTCAGATATTTCCTCTGGTTTAATCTGCCAGATTCGTCTTCTTTATTATCGATTCCTGTAGTATGATTTCCCATTCTTTCAACTGGTAGATGCACTTCTATTTGGAGTAGATGATGGACCCTTTGTTACATTGTTATATTGTGCATTGTACAAGTCCATTCTTACATCATCATTCATTTGGTATAATAAGATTCTTTCAAACTCTCAAACACTTGTATTGGTACGAATAAGAAACTTCAAAATTTCAACACAGAAATATAGAGCAAACCCATTAGTATGGAACATCAGAATAATATGTAATTCAGAATAATGCTGGTATTGTCTGAATATTTTTCATAAATGAAACACTGGTACTCGAAAAAATTATTCTCATATCCAATTAGTCAATAGGCATAATTTGGTTCCCATCGTAGACTACGCTTTGTTCAAGAAGCCGAATTTAGTTTGTAGGTGGAACTTGAGATTTTCAACCAATAAACTGATTCTCTCTTTGACCAACTGATTCCGTTTCTGTAGGAACAATAGCCAAGGATTATTCAGATAACCATCTTCCTGTTCATAGAACTTAAGCCTTTTGTAGCTAGTCATTGAAGCACCTGTTCCAAGTTCTCTCAAGGTGTTTTGATTGTTTTCTAACTGAAATGGCTCCGGACCAGTATGACTTTCCAAGATCTTCTACAGAATAGTTTCCAGCAGATGAATGAAAATTAGTCCTTTTTTATCAGGTCACACATCATTAGAAGACTATTGATTTTCCAATTGATAATGGATTTCATATCAAACTTGGAATCTGTCGGTTTTGAATTTTGTACTGTAATATTAAAGGAAGAGATTTGAATCCTGGTGGAAGATTTTGAAGTGATATGGTGCAAGCCACATTCGCCATTAGTGTGCTCTGAACACTATTTTGAAGTTATTTTGGCTTTAGACTTTCAAGTGAGCGAGTCGATGATTTGTCAATGAATCTGATCACAGACAATTTTAATGAATATAATAATAGCCTCCTTTAATATATAAGAGGAAGAAAGCTAATGAACAAACATTTCATAATCATTTAAAAATATCATTTAATGAATATAATCATAGTCTCTTCTAACATGTTAAAGGAAGCTATGATTTATAAAATTCGTTCCGGCAGCAGGCGGTCGGAAAGAGTGCATTTCAAATGCAATTCTATGATGAATTATAGAGGAAATATGTGACAGAGAGTTTAAAGGATGACTTGATCAGTTTTTTTTTATAAATTAAGACTATCTCCCAAACTTAAAGCACACACAACAGGTACAGCAGAGGAAGAGTATGATGCATTGAAGATAGCAATTCATAGTGCAGCTAGTGAAGCGCTGGGTGAATGTGAAAAACAAGGAAAGCAAAATAGAAACCAATGGTGGGCTGAAGAGATAGAAAAAATTGTTCTGGAAAAGGAAAGATTATATAACAACTGGCTGGTAACAAAGAATGAACAAGATAGGAAATTGTACCAGAGAATGCGTCAAGAAGTTAAAGTAAAGGTACAGCAAGCAAAAAATGAAGAGTGGTATGAAAAATGTATGAAAATTGATCAGTACATTGGTGGAACAAGAACTAAAGAGGCATGGAATGTTGTTAAGAACCTGCGTAAGGAGAAGAAGGGTGTTGCAAATGATATGATAGGCATTAGCAGATGGAGAGAATACTTTTCGAAGGTTCTAGAAGAAAATAGAGAGGGGTATTTGGAACCTTGGATGGAATGTGAACCATTCGGCCGAATAGAAGAGGTAACTGCAAGAGAAGTGCAGGAAAGTCTGAGTGAGATGAAAAATTGTAGATCACCAGGTCCTGGAGGTATTCCTGTTGAAACATGTAACTATCAGAGCTTTTGAAATTCTTGCTTATATATTCAAAAGATGCTGTTTCATGCACGATAAAATTCCCCAAGATTGCAATTTTTTGACTCCGATTCACAGAAAGGGTCCACGTGATGACTGTGCAAATTATCGAGGTATCACAGTATTAGCTTCCATAGGGAGACTGTATGGACGCATAATAAGAAAAAGGATTGAAAAAGAAATTGATATAGGAGAAGAACAAGGTGGATTTACTGCAGGACGTTCATGCATTGACAATAATTATGTTTACATTGAAACAACCCATTGAGAAGAGGAAGCTGGTAAATTTAGAAACCCATTTGATATTCATCGTGTAACGGTATGGAATAACATGATTCATTTATCTTGTATGATTCATTTATACCTGGAAAAAGCTTTCGATACTGTACCAATACAAAAACTTTTTGAAATTTCGGGTAAATCAGCCATCAATAAACATTACTTATGCGCTATAAATGAAATTTATAAGGAACAAGCCAATATTATTAAAATTTCAAACAAAGTGTCCACGCCTTTCAGAACAGACAAGGGCGTGCGTCAAGGATGTTGCCTTTCTCCGACCCTGTTCAAAATCTACCTTCAGCATATACTGACTGATTGGAGAAAGAAATGTGAATATATGGGTATCTCAATACATGACAATTATATCTACTCGCTGTTATTTGCCGATGATCAAGTTATAATGGCTGGAGATGAGCATTCATTACATGATCAGAAAGCTTGCTGAAACCTATGAGAAAAAAATGGAATGAAAATTAATTTCAAAAAGACTGAATATCTAGTTTCAGGAGGGACAGCAAGAGACCTAGAAGTAGGAGGTCAGACAGTAGCAAAATGTGAGGAGTACAAATATCTGGGCAGCGTGATAGCATCAGAGAGTAATTCCAAGAAAGAAATAACTAGTAGAATTGGACAGGCCAGGCAGGCAACCCAAAAATTAAACTCTATACTCTGGTCCAAATACATAAAAAAGAAACAAAAATTCGCATTCATCATTCCATTGTGCAAAGTATATTGCCCTATGGATCAGACACATGGGAATTAACAAAAAGAGATAAACAAAGAATTAATGCTGTCGAAATGGATTTCTTGCGCAGGAGCTGTCGGGTTTCAAGAATGGATCGGATAAGAAATTTGGAGATAAGAGAGAGAATCGGAAAACTAGATACAACAATAGAACAAATAGAGAAAAAGCGCCTTATATGGTTGGGACACACACAAAGAATGAGAGAAGAGAGATGGCCAAAGAAAGTATTGAATTGGAATCCACCGGGAAGAAGGAAAAGAGGTAGACCGCCCGAACTTTGGCATAAACAAGTGCATGATGATATGACTGAGAGAAATCTTGTTGATGGAGACTGGTTAGACCGAAAAAGATGGCATATGGGATGCGAGAAACGGCTAGAGCTGTAAATTAACTCGCTTATATATATAACAAAGGGTGAAACACTTGTGATGAATAATTACTATAATATCTGATGAAATCTTTGTTTACAGACTCAGCTAGCCAAACGTCATGGAAAAACTCTCCTTATATTTTTATTCGATAATACTCAAGTATTAGATCTAATCAGAAAAGAGTTCCTAATTACTCTAAGTTGATAAGAGCTCCGTCCATGTTAATAATTCATTAACAAATTATTGCTTGATTATGAATTACACGCGGCTTGTAACTAAAGTGAATTCGAGTACAGTAATCCTATCTTGTTTTCTATTGTCTACATCTTTTCATATTAGGGAATAGTATTTTTCTTACAGGGAGCAACGGAACAATGCTAGCTGCTTATACCGTCCAATTATGGATGAATAGAGTTGAACACCGTTTGTTGGTTAGAAACATCGGAAGGCAGCTCATTAGCAAGGCCTACTGTTCTGTTTCAACAGGGAGCACAAAAAACGAACGCAAAGAGCAACTTTGAATATCTAGAAACGGATGGAAATCCCTCGCAAATTCTTGTACGTGTACATTACAGTTCGAAACTCTCCAAATTTTCCAATTCGAAATAAATATTTTAGGAATCCTGGTAGGCCTAAGTGTTCAATAAAGTGTTGAATTAGCAACAAAATATAATTAATTTAATTTCAATCGAAAATTTATTTCAGATTATTTATTCATATCAATTAGATTGGAATGATTATTTCAGTAATAATCATGGTAATAGTAGATTATATTTTGATATTCAGATCTATTTTGATTAAATTCTCAATTGTCAATAACACATCTACAATGTAGCGAATCACCGCAATCATTATAACTGAAAGGTCATATTAAATGAACTTTTACAGTCATCTTAGCCTCGAAATGAACCTTATAATTAGATTTTCCAATGAGAACTAAAATATTATTGTCGTTGCTGTTCAACTGTCATTAAAACATATAGGCGATATAATAATATTAATACTTTGTTCTTTATTGCATCTGAAGATTCATCATATTTAAAGTCACAAGATGTATAGGTAATTGCAAAGATGCAAGAGTGCATAATATGAAGGACAATATTGAAAGATGTTATTTGGAAAATGATTTTTTACTATAGTACACTGAATGGCAACATTTTAACTTTCTATTTATAATAATAAAATGACAAAAGTACAATTTCTCAAACAATGTGTTACTTATTTAAATTGTCCCGTTTCACTGATGGATCCTGTATTTTCAGGTAATTGAAAACTCACCCCGTAATAAAATATAATCATGGATAGATATATGGATTATTTTTTCAATTGATATACATAATTATTCTCATATATAATACTAGTCGGCAGGCTCGCTTCGCTCGCCTTCTCTGCTCGACTCCCTGGACCCCCGCCAGTACCAGCAGTGTCAGTGAGTCAAACAGGCTCGCTTCGCTCGCCTGCATAACCTCTGTTAGTGTAAGCTGAGAAAAACAGGCTCGCTTCGCTCGCCTGCAAATTCCGTTCAGAAGGGATTAAAAACTTATTGAACACACCATTTCTAGACCTAATCTGGACCTGTTCACCAAATTTCGACATTTTCTACCAATTTATTCTCGAAAAATCCAAGAAAATCTCTGAAATTTCCAAAAAATAGTAAAACGCTAATATTGAGCGTAACCTTGGGAACTATATCGGACATAGTTTGAAACTTGATTCAATATCTTACAAATTAGTTTATCTATAATCTCGCTGAACCATTCAATTTACAGTAAGGATTGGTCGTATCAAGGCGGAAGATATGCAACCTGCAATACATCTCCAATTTTGAAAAACTTGATTACTGGCGTAATCTTGAACAGAATTCAAAAATGTTTCAACACAACATTTCTAGACCTTATCTGAACCTTCCTACCAAATATCAACATTTTCTACCGATTGGTTCTCGAAAAAATTGAGAAAACGCCGAAAAAACTATAGAAGAACTTGAATATTTGGCGTATCCTTGAAAAGTTCCTAAAATCCGTTCTTAGCGCGCGTCTTAACGTCCAACTGAACATGCCTGCCAAATTTGAATGCATTCGGTTCAGTGGATTTTTAGCTCTGGTGATGAATGAATTGATCAGTCAGTCAGTCAGTCAGTGCCATTTCGCTTTTATAAATATAGATGTGTATAATATGACTCATATGCTGTCAGTGGACGCTAGTACAGTGACTATATAAGACTTATATAGTCACTGTAGATGCTAGGTACTTCAACATAGAAAAATGGTTATTATAGTGAAAATAGTTTCAAGAGAGAAGAAACATGTTAAAATCTGATCAGCATTTTGGTTTGGACTGAGCTTGGATGAATGATTTCAGTATTGTTTTCCAAATTTTCCAGTATGCATATTTTTTATGAGAACGCTTGTTACAACTAACACTGTTTTACAAAGTTCCATTAATACTCTAATCCACTAATTCCTGTTTGTGTGTTCCTTACAGGTTTGTCGAGCTCACAAAGATGTGTTCAGCATGATGACAAGGTATGGGAGTGTGGGGGACGAGAGGCAAGCTCTAGATTGAATGATAATAATATGTTGACATGAAATTCTGAAGGTTTCATGATGACAATAGTTCATCAAATCTATTTCAGTGAATTTAAACTAGTAAACGTATCAATGATGAAGAGACCTAGAAAAACAGAATGAAATCCACGGATTCAGCATCAATTTCATATAAAATCAGATCTTGAGGAAAATAATACCAGAACAGTTCTGAAGCAAAAACTTACAATATTGGCATGCAAAGCTTTCCAGTTTGCTGATTATTTTATATAATCAGCTATAGATATTCGGAGATGCTTATTAACTTATCATCTAACCTTGCAGTATTAAGCTTATGGAGTAACATTGATTGTATTATGTGTTTTTCATGAATGAAAATAGCTTGAGGGTAGAAATATTCAAAGAGAAGTGATTCATAGGGGAATATGAGCAAAGTTGATTAGCTGTAGTTTCTGAACATGTTACACTGGACCGTTTCCCCATGTAAACTAGCCTAAGAGAAGATTGTTTTATATTGAGTCCTGAGAAGAAAGTTAGAAAAAATGGAAAAATATGTATAGGGGCTAAAAGCGTCTTCAACTTTTTACATTTGATCTTATACTGTGGGTTTTTTCACAGAAACAACTGAGAGAAGAAAGAATTTGAGAATTCTCTGATATTTGAGGAGAATTTGAAGAAGATTAGAATGTGTTTTTGAACTTTTGTTTTTCTACAAAATATCTGAGCGAACTAGGAATTTAATAGTTCACATGTGAGATGAGATAGTGGGAAGAGATGAATAAGATTAATAGTTTTTGAATTTGTGACGAAAAACTCAAGAGTGTTCAGGTGTTTTTGCCTAGAAAAATAACTGCGGGAAAGGAGTTTTGTGGGGAAGTGCAAGGATGAGTCGAGTTGATTTGATTTGGTGTGGAGCATTGAGGAAATGGGCTGGTGATGGAATTTGCGAGTGACAAGCAGGGTTGTGTGGTGGGTGGGGGAGGTGCGATGCTAGCTGTTGCGGTGGTTGAGAAGGAGGTGGTGGTGGTGGCATGTGCGTCTCGGAAGGAGGCAACAAGATAGAGGAAGCCGTGGAAGGGGCGGAGGACGGCGTCGACGATGCAGAGACCACCTACCGGCCGGCGTCCCGACGTGCCACCGGGCGCCGTCGTCCCCGCAGCCTTTACAGGCGTCTGTTCAGCTTCGCCAAGCAGGCCTGGACCGGCGTCAAGTTCGCCTTGGGTCTGTAACACAACACTTCTATTAGCACAATCTCATTTGCACGCTGATTGCATCCGTCTCGGTTATAACATTCTTTCTTGACATTTTTTTCTTTTGATACTGTATTATGAATATTCTTATCTTTTTGAGTGATTATGAAGGTGATATTGTGGTAGTTATCACCTATGTCTACCTGTAACCCGCATCTTAAGAATTTGATGTTTGACTGTGATGATTTGATGAGAATAATATACTATACAATTATATGAGAATAATGTACTATTTTTGTACCATTTTGTACCACCAAATGAAAATTTTGTTAACGTTCCAGAACCAAGATATTTGAAAAATAAAGTGCGGGTTACAGGTGGACACCCCTACCCGCATATTGAATTTCTCAAATCTAATTATACCAAATTAATGTACTATTTTTGTACCTTTTTGTACCACCAATTAAAAATTTTGTTAACATACCAGAACCGAGATATTTGGAAAATAAAGTGCGGGTTACAAGTGGACACCCCTACCCGCATATGGAATTTCTCCAATCTAATTATAACAAATTAATGTACTTTTTTTGTACATTTTTGTACCACCGATAAAAAATTTTGTTAACTTACCAGAAACGAGATATTTGAAAAATAAAGTGCGGGTTACAGGTGGACACCCCTACCCGCATATTGAATTTCTCAAATCTAATTATACCAAATTAATGTACTATTTTTGTACCTTTTTGTACCACCAATTAAAAATTTTGTTAACTTACCATAACCGAGATATTTGGAAAATAAAGTGCGGGTTACAGGTGGACACCCCTACCCGCATACGGAATTTCTCCAATCTAATTATACCAAATTGATGAAGTATTTTTGTACCTTTTTGTACCACCGATTAAAAATTTTGTTAACCTACCAGAACCGAGATATTTGGGAATAAAGTGTGGGTGAGGGGGGTGGAGAAAAAAAGGAATTTCTCAATAACATCTCCATTATAGATTTTAATTCAAATCTGACTGAAGCATCATTTTCTACGACCTTTGTAGCATAAGAAACGGATGTTAGATGAAGATTTATCACGACAAGAGGTAAGGAAGATGCGTAATTAGAAAATGGTGATTAGAGGTGGATATTTGTAGGCCTATAACAACTTACCCTTGAATAAATATTGGATTATTTCGATGCTAGAATGTCATACCCCTTCTCAACTATCAAGAAGCATCGAAAAAGATTTTTGTTACCAGCTTATACCAGAGATATATGCAAAATCGTGGTATGGATGGGCGGGGGGTAGGTGAAACATCGAAAATCTTCTATAACTTTATCAATTTTCGATTTTTTTCAAAACTGTCAATGCCAGAATGTTGACCTCCGTTTCAACTATCGAGAGGCATCAAGAAAGAATTTTGTTACCAGATTAATCCAGAGATATATGCAAAATCTTGACATTACTGGGTGGGGGGTAGGTGAAACATCGAAAATCTTCTATAACTAAATGAATTTTAATTTTTTTTATGAATCTGTCAATGCCAGAATGTTACACTACTTCCGTACTATCGATAAGCATCAAGAATGATTTTTGTTACCAGCTTAATCCAGAGATATATGCAAAATCTTAACATTACTGGGCGGGGGGTAGGTGAAACATCGAAAATCTTCTATAACTTAATGAATTTTAAAATTTTTTCGAATCTGTCAATGCGATAAAGTTACACTACTTCCCTACTATCGATAAGCATCGAGAATGATTTTTGTTACCACCTTAATCCAGAGATATATGCAAAATAGTTATATAACAGGACGGGGGGGGTAGGTGAAACATCGAAAATCTTCTATAACTTTATGAATTTTAAATTTTTTTCGAATCTGTCAATGCCAGAATGTAACACTACACTTCTACTATCGATAAGCATCGAGAATGATTTTTGTTACCACCTTAATCCAGAGATATATGCAAATTTCTTATATCTATGGTTGGGGGGGTAGGTAAATCATAGAAAATCCTCTATAACTTTATGAATTTTAAAATTTTTTCGAATCTGTCAATGCCAGAATGTAACACTACATCTCTACTATTGATAAGCATCAAGAATGATTTTTGTTACCAGCTTAATCCAGAGATATATGCAAAATCTTGACATTACTGGTCGGGGGGTAGGTGAAACATCGAAAATCTTCTATAACTAAATGAATTTAAAATTTTTTATGAATCTGTCAATGCCAGAATGTTACACTACTTTCGTACTATCGATAAGCATCAAGAATGATTTTTGTTACCACCTTAATCCAGAGATATATGCAAATTTCTTATATCCATTGACAGGGGGCTAGGTAAAACATCAAAAATCTTCTATAACTTTATGAATTTTCAATTTTTTTTGAATCTGTCAATGCCAAAATGTTACACTACTTCCCTACTATCAATGAGCATCGAGAATGATTTTCGTTACCACCTTAATCCAGAGATATATGCAAAATAGTTATATAACAGGTCGGGGGGGTAGGTGAAACATCGAAAATCTTCTATAACTTAATGAATTTAAATTTTTTTTTGAATCTGTCAATGCCAGAATGTTACACTACTTCCGTACTAATAATAATAATAATAATAATAATAATAATAATAATAATAATAATAATAATAATAATAATAATAATAATAATAATAATAATAATAATAATAATAATAATAATAATAAGTTTATTCTCAATCAAAGAAATACATACAACTTTTCCATACAAACAGAACAAAAATTTTAGACTGAGAAATAATACGCATATGCAAAGCTCAAAGAGCTTGACCGCATATGGGAGCACAGTATTACAATGAATTATGTACATACTTGAAAACAAATTCTTTTTTCTAAAATAAATAAGAAGATAATACTAGCAATAAATCTACTCCAAGATTACCTTTTTAAATAAATTACGATTCATTATTATAATCACATTCAACGAACACTGTCAATTGGAACAAATAAAAATAGAAAAACTTAAAAATCAATTGAATAACAAGAGAAAATTAAACTGAAAAAAAATCTAATCCATTAAATCTACATCACTCAATGACACAAAATCAAACATTAATAATCAAAAGAAAACAAAACTTGATGCATCTTTATACTTGTACACTGTAGAGAACCTCACTTAATGAACAGCCTGGAAAAAAGAGAACAAGGGGATTTGATTTATCAAACTATTACTAGATACATTCTCTCAATTCTATCCTCAGTCAGTGTCATAAGAAATCCTTTAACCAATTTCTTAAATAAAGAGAATGAGCCGCAACGCCTAACTGAGTCTGGTAAACCATTATGAAATTTACCCTCAAGAAATAGGAAGGACTTCTGGAAGAACGTACTTCTGGGTCTGGGCAACCTGATTCTTTCCAAAAAGCGTGTAGCAGGCCTAAGCACCTGACCATCTACTGTATTTCCCAGATTACCACTTGCCTGATAGAATTGAGTGAGCACTTTATAACAGAACATTGATCTCAATGGAAGAATATTCAAAGCTTGAAAAATATTTCCTCTACCCATATGTCTTCCAGTTACAATAGTGTCAACCAATGATTTTTGTAATCTTATAAGAGGCTTCATATGGGTTATATATGTGCAACCCCAGCAAGCAACACCATAAGATAGTCTAGAGTGAGCCAAAGAGAAATAGATCTCTCTCAAAACTGATCTTGGACACACTCTTTTCAAATGATAAAATCTATGGCGAAGCTGCCTCAATCCATTTTTGAGTAGGCTTATATGAGCCCTCCATAAGAGATCCCTCTCTACAACCACTCCCAGATATTTAACAGAATCTGACTGTTGGATTGTGCTACAAAAACAATTCTCAGGGCTTACACAGTTGATGGAATGATATTTTAGTGGACTGTGAAAATTGAAAGATTGTGTGAGGCCAAAATTAATGTATGTAGTTTTTTCAGAATTCAGTTTGAGCTTATTAAATGTGAACCATGAAGATAATAAATTAAGATCTGCTTGCATACTACACTGAAGATTCTGCAAATTAGTTTCACCATATGTAAAAGCTGTATCATCGGCAAATGCTGTTATTTTCCCCTTGAAAGGTCCACCAAAAAGGTCATTAATGAATACAAGGAACAGCACCGGGCCCAAAACTGATCCTTGGGGAACGCCTCTGTGAATAAATCGATTTGTACTCACAGCACCCTCAATACTCACAAATTGTTTTCTCTCATGGAGGTATGATTGGAACCAATTCAGAGCCAATCCACGGACTCCAGCTAACTCCAACTTCTCAAGCAAGATATCATGATCAACAGTATCAAATGCTTTTCTGATATCAAGAAAGAGACCCGAAACCCTGATCACATCCTCTTGATTCATATTAGCATGAATCTCAGAGATGAACTTTCGCAGTGCTAGCTCTGTGCTCAGACCCTCTCTAAATCCAAATTGATTTGAAACAAAAAAATCAGACATATCAAGAAATGGAACGAGGCGGGATTTAGCAAGTTTCTCAAGTATTTTTGAAAATATAGATAGCAAGGAAATCGGCCTAAAATCCTCAACAGTGGTACTATTGCGCTTTTTTGGAATTGGAATTATCTTTGCAATTTTCAATTTCGATGGAAATTTACCATCCAAAAAACTTCTGTTGAAAAGGTGAGCCAACACAATATTTATCCTGGTGGAAATACTCTTGAGTCCTGATGAGAACCCATCCACGCCTGGAGCCTTGGAGCCATGCAGTCCAGCAATAACACTGGCCACTTCCTCTGGACACACAGGTCTCCAAAACAAGGATTGTGTGTTCCTGTCAACTCTGAAAGATCTCGCATAAGTTTCAATAACTTCTTCTGAAGGAAGCTGACTATGCTGTGACCCCAGCTCTGGTACATTAATAAAATAGTTGTTGAAAATTCCTGCAATCTCAGATTTATCAGTAACTATTCTATTATTAGATACAAGGTTTATTAAAGAATTTTTGGCTTTTTGTTTCCCAACCAAACTATTTATTATTTCCCACTGTTTTTTACTATTACCCCTATTTTCATTGAAAAGTGTTTTATAATATCTTTCCTTTGCATCTTTGATCCATATTTTCACCCTCCTCTTAAAAGAGATGTAATTATTTCTAGCCGACTCATTTCCCCTATTTCTATTCATTATTTTAAATAATTTATCTCTAGTATTGATAGCATTGCATAGACCCTGATTCATCCACGGTTTGAGCATTCTAGATCTATGATTTCCGCTGTTTCTTCTAGACTTGGTGGTTGCAAACTGAATGTGAGAGTGTAATACATTCTCGAAATTTGAGTAGGCTAAATCAAGATCATCAAAAGCATAAACAGACCCCCATTCTTCCTCAGCAAGTGAATCGTTCAATTTATTGTAATCTATTACGATGCGCTCAGTACTAGCTCTTTGATTACTGACCCTAGTGCAGGGCATGGACAAACATACAGCACGGTGATCAGTTATACCAGCCTCAACAACAGCAGAAAAAACGTCTGAAGAGGACCGTCCTCTATATAGAATATGGTCTATACAAGTAGAAGAAGTGTCAGTTACTCTTGTATCGACATCTATCAGACTCTCTAAACCATTCATAGCACAAATTTCAAAATACTGATCAACAAGAGGGCTGGTCGAATTTATATTAATATTGAAGTCCCCAACACAAACAACTTCTTCATGATCTATCCCGGAAAGAAGTTCAGAAAATGACTCGAGAAATGACGGAATATTGCTATTTGTATGCCATCTATAGACACCAATTAATACAAAACTTATTTGTCCATATTTAAAATTTAACACTATGGAATCGGCTCCAGCCAGTGAGCTCTCAATTAAACTGCAATTAAAGTACTGTTTATAGAATACCACCAGGCCCCCGCATCTGTTTTCAGTACAAGAAGTTATTTTATCATAACCATCAATATTGAATATGTTCATGTTATCATCAGGCTTTATCCACGCTTCAGATAGAACAATGATTTGAGGTTTGTTCCTCATACCATTTATGTACAGTAATAAATTGTCGAAATTACAATTAATGCTATGAATGTTCATTTGAAAAACAACTACGCTATTGAGTGAGAAAAATGTGTCATTAAAATCATTGAGTGATGCAACATATCTACATTCATAAAGAGAACTGAAATTTTCCATAAATATTATTATTAACTGTGTTCTCTATGTAACTTATTTATAATTAAAAAATTTTTTCTTAAATATAGATGAAAAGATTTAAAAAAAAGTTGTTACTGTATTCAGTCCATTCTCGGACTGCCATGCAAGAGAATAAAATATTTATTCATTTATCTTATTAAACGGGTAGTACACCCAGAAATTTCGGAACCATTACAATAAATTATCATATTAGGCCTATATGAATGATAAAATTTATTTCCACTCAAGAAATCTGAAGTTATTTGACTGATCATTTGATCAATCATAATATCAATTAAAAAATACTCATTTATATGTTAAAAGTTGACTATTAGATGCATTGAAAAAAACTAATAAAATGGTGATGAGAATCATCATCAAACCATTCAAAGATTCATTCATTCATCGATACTGAATCAACCTACCAACAAAATGAAATACAGTACTGTAGTGATAATGAAGCAATAGGATTGCAGCGATAAGATCGAGCAATAGGACCGCAGCGATAAGACTGATAGTGACCAATTGACGATAATAATTATTATTTTGGTTATTGTTCACAATAATGAATTTCACTTATGAATAAGTCTCGATACTCTGTGATTATAAGATGCTGTCATAAAACATTTTAAATTGATATAAACGATTAAACATAGAATAAAAGTTATTGCAAACGTCAAGTTATTATTTTATACAGCCCAGTCCACTGCTCAATCCAATATACTCGACCATCATCAGCTCTTAATTAATAATAAACATATTATAACGATGTGAACCGATCACACCAACTATAGCCTCATTGTTATTTTTTAACATTAGTAGTTTTATAATAATAATCTCGATTCTATTCAACTGAGCTGATCAATAATGCCACTAATATTCTCAATATCTCGAAAAGATCTTTCAAAGATTCGTGAAGAGAAAAAGAAATCACAATTAAGGAAAACATGATAACAATAACATGAGTTAATTATACTATTTGTCACTGTCCATCTCAAGTGCGATAAATAACTCAGCAAAGTGTACTATCATTGTAAATTATTCTAAATTTTATATTTATTTATTTAATCAATTATATATTATTCTTACATGACAAAATGCAAACAATATTCAAGCTGCCTATCAATAACGTTTAATGAAGTTGGACTCCTAATCAAATTTGAGTTCATTTACACTTTTAATTAAGGAGATTTCTCCATCAAGTTTTCGTATTTTAACCCTGCCAACATGGTCGACCCAGGCATCCTTAATTTTAGCCTCCCTTTTCAATCGTCGTGCAACACCAAGAAGTTCTCTCCGCCTAGGCGACAGACTACGGTTGATGAATACTGGTTCCTGTCCATCAAAGCCCTCAATTTGATTTCTACACAGTTTGCCGAATTTTTTTCTTAGATCCATCATTAGATCGGCATCCAGTCTCCTGACAAACTTGACGATTATACCAGGTGGGGATGCTGCTGCTGGTCCAGGCTTACCTTTGAACGGCCTGAGACGGTGGATGGCGTCCACTATGGCCGGAGGCATGCCGACCGCCCTGCTCACTCTCGCAAATGTATCCAATACATTCTCATTAGCCGGCTCGGGGAGGCCGTGTATCTCCAACGTGTTGCGCCGCGTATACATCTCCAGGTCGTCCAGCCGCTCCTCAGTGACTCGCAGGCGTTCCTGGACACCATTAACGTCGCTTCTGAGAGATTCTATCAATGTCTGTTGTCGTTCCACAATTCAACTCTGTTTAGCAATTATATCCTCCAATTTATCACGTTTTTCCTGCCCGGTATTGACAATAGATTTCAGTTCCTCAATCGAATTCAATAACTCGTTTTTTAAGCCCTCCAACTGTCCCTCAAACAGCTCCATGGATTTCACTTGCTTGCTAGGAGCCGAAACTTCACTTTCCCCCGAGCACTGTTTATTTATTTTTACAGGAGTAGAGTCATTCACTCTGAGAGATCGTTGGACACTAATACAATCAGGACAGTTCCATGTCTTGTTCTTAAAAAACGAAACATCAGCCTCCTGCATATTTACACACGCAGGATGAAATAAACAATTACAGTCTTTACATAACAAATTAGAAGCAGTTGAAGATCGATTCACAGATTGCTGGCACTTTCCACACGTACTCATTATGTAAAGTGATAAAGAACTTTTCCAGCAGGTATAAATAGATAAAAAAATAATAATAAGTCCACTTTAAACTCGGATAAATTCCGATAAAAATTCAATAAATTCCGTTTAAAACAGTTCGAAACAATCCACGGCAGTCCGAAACAGAATACAGTTAGCTAGTTATCATTTAGCGATAAGAGACCGTTTGAAAATTCAACCGTCTAGTTCGACAGCCGAACTGATACTGAACTATCGATAAGCATCGAGAATGATTTTTGTTACCACCTTAATCCAGAGATATATGAAAAATAGTTATATAACAGGACGGGGGGGTAGGTAAAACATCAAAAATCTTCTATAACTTTATGAATTTTAAATTTTTTTTGAATCTGTCAATGCCAGAATGTTACACTACTTCCCTACTATCGATAAGCTTCGAGAATGATTTTTGTTACCACCTTAATGCAGAGTTATATGCAAAATAGTTAAATAACATGATGGGTGGGGGGGGGTAGGTGCAGCATCGAAAATCTTTATAACTCTATGAATTTTAAATTTTTTTCGAATCGGTTAATGCCAGAATGTAACACTACTTCTCTACTATCGATAAGCATCGAGAATGATTTTCGTTACCACCTTAAACCAGAGATATATGCAAATTTCTTATATCTATCGACGAGGGGTAGGTGAAACATCGAAAATCTTCTATAACTTTATGAATTTTTAATTTTTTCCGAATCTGTTAATGCAATAGAGTTACACTACTTCCCTACTATCGATAAGCATCGAGAATGATTTTTGTTACCACCTTTATACAGAGATATATGCAAATTTCTTATATCTATGTACGGGTGGGTAGGTAAAACATCGAAAATCTTCTATAACTTTATGAATTTTAAATTTTTTTCGAATCTGTCAATGCCAAAATGTTACACTACTTCTCTACTATCGTAAAGCATCGAGAATGATTTTTGTTACCACCTTAATCCAGAGATATATGCAAATTTCTTATATCTATCGACGAGGGGTAGGTGAAACATCAAAAATCTTCTATAACTTTATGAATTTTAAATTTTTTTCGAAACTGTCAATGCCAGACTGTCACACTACTCATCTACTATCGTAAAGCATCAAGAATGATTTTTGTTACCACCTTAATCCAGAGATATATGCAAAATAGTTATATAACAGGACGGGGGGGTAGGTGAAACATCGAAAATCTTCTATAACTTTATGAATTTTAAATTTTTTTTAAAAATTTAAAAAATTCTAAATTTTTTAGGTTATTTTATTGTTTATATCAATACCGTGAGTAAGTTATGGGATAAAAGTTCTATTTATTCTCAGAGCTTTCATAATAACTATGAGATTAGGGATTCATGTTATGAATACCGTTCATTATTGTTGGTTATAAAACCTGGGCTTGAATTGTTTGAATACGGTAAGATGATTGTCATTTGTTGATCTTGAATTTGGTTCATTTCATACAGTAGTTGACTCAATTTAGTCAATCAGAATTCAGTGGCGAAATACATTATTATGATTTTTTTAATGTGAAAGTAACTTAATACTTTAATACATACAACTTTGAAGAAGACTCTGGCACCATAATTACTGAGATTTTGAAAATACCGTAGGCTAAAATGAAATGAACTCAGATCACATTTACTTGATCTGACTACTTTAACTACCATATATGTAAGTTAATATACAGTATAATGAAAGTGGTTGAATGCATGATATAGAATTCATAGTAAATGCGACATTCTAATTCAATACTATCATTAAATTACAGCTTCAGTTCAATTCAGTCTCATTGTTGGCTGGTTCAGCTTTGAACCTTGCACTTAATTCATAAAGTAGGATTCTGTTATTCAATGCAGGTGACAGCCGACGACTAAACAATTTTGCATAAAAGAATGATAAAGTCCTGAGAATCATAAGCAATATGATTGTAACCTAGCATAATTTTAACACAGAAGCAGTTAGCTTCTATGCTTAGCTTCTATCTTATGCTATAGATAGCCTAATCACTCGCGGGTTGCATCAATCAAAAGCCTACCTGCTGGAGCTGAGATATTTTGTCTCAAGTGATATAAAGCAACAAAATTTTTCCAGAAAGAATAATATACAGTACTTTACATCAAAGTTTGTTATTCATAGCACTATTAAGTTATATAGGCTATAATTTCAATGAAAATAAAACCATGAGTTCAATTAATTGTGAACTAGAAGATTCTAAATCCCTTCCAGTCACATTAAATAGTGTTTGAAAAGTCTAATTTGCGCTGAATTCTAGTAAATATGATTATTCAAAGTATGAAAGGGCGTTTTACACTTATCAGTTACCCAGAATATTTCAAGGTCTTAAAAAGTAGTTTATACTGATTTTAGCTTGTAACTTACTGGTAAATATTACAGTGAGTATGTATGTATGTCTGGCTAAACAGCCCATGAAGGGCCTAGGCCTACCAGCTGGTTGCCAATTTCAAATTCACTCTACTATACAGCCCGTCCAAGCCAAGAAGACACCCCGGCATGACGGGAAAACGGCCCCAGCCCGTCCAATACCGGCCCAAAAGCCATTAAGTACAGTGAGTACAATAATTTATTTTTCCTACAGATAGCAAAAAAAGTGCATCTTTGCACACTGAATGGAGTTTCTAAAATGGGCCATTCTCACACGAGTGCCTAAAATACTTTACGCACTAGTGCGTAAAGTAATCTGGACTTTCCAGATTTTCAACCAATCACAGAAGAGGAAGTTTTTGAAAATGGGTTTTTCCAAAACTGGTGGATTGTGTACATTCAATGTATCAGTCAATTCTGTCAGTATTTTTTATCAGTGCATCCTATCAGTCCACTCATTTAATCCATCAGTTCAGTTCATCATTCCATTGTTTCAGTCCATTCTGTCAGTTCATTGTCATCAGTCCATTCAATCAGTCAATTTTTTCAGTCCATTTTATCAGTCCATTCTTTTAAACCATTCTATTAGACCATTTTTTCAGTCCATTTCATCTTTCCATTTTGTCAGTCCATTTCATCTTTCCATTTTGTCAGTCCATTCTGTCAGTTAACTCTACCAGTCCATTTTGTCAGTCTATTTCATCAGTCCATTCTGTCAGTTTATTTTATGAGTCCATTCATCTTGTAACTCCGTTTTATCCGTCTATTCTGCCAGTCTATTCCATCAGTCCATTTCATCAGTCCATTCTATCAGTTCATTTCATCAGTTCATTCTGTCAGTCCATTTCTTCAGTCTATTCTGTCAGTTAACTCTACCAGTCCATTTTGTCAGTCTATTTCATCATTCCATTTCTGTCAGTCCATTTTGTGAGACCAGTCCATTTCATAAATTAATTTTTTCATTTCATCTCATCAGTCCATTCTGTCAGTCCATTTCATCAGTCTATCCTGTCAGTTAATTCCATCATTCCATTCTGTCAGTTCATTTCTTTCAGTCCATCTCATCAGTCCATTCTGTCAGTCCATTCCATCAGTTCATTTTTTCAGTCCATCTCATCAGTTCATTTTTTCAGTCAATTCTGTAAGACCAATACATCAGTCCATTTCATGTTTTTTCTCATTTCATCTAATCAGTCCATTTTATCAGTACATTTCATCAGTCTATCCTGTCAGTTAATTCCATCATTCCATTGTATCAGTTTATTTCATCATTCCTTTCTCTCAGCTCATTTCATCAGTCTATTCTGTCAGTCCATTCCATCAGTTTATTTTTACAGTCCATCTCATTAGTTCATTTTTCCAGTTCCTCTCATCAGTCCATTTTATTAGTCCATTTGTACATAGTGTATTATAATCAGTTGAGTGAGATCATATAATATAATTATCCTTCTTGGTGATCCTACAACCCCCAATTTATATGTGTAGGTCTCTAAATCAACATCCTTCCAATTTTTTTCACATTTGATGGTAACTGTAGGAAAAATATAATGTGTAACTTGGGCTTAAAGTGTACTTGCTGCACTCAAAAAACTTTTTTCACTCGCCTTCGGCTCGTGAAAAAAACTGTTTCACTCAATGCAGCAATCTACCACTTTAGGCACTAGTTACACAAATAATTAATTCTATAGTCACTGTGATACATAGAATAGATGAAATGTTTGAATTATATTACTTCATATTACTCAAATAAAAGTAATTATTTGATAATAGATGACATTGGACATTGTATGCTTCTAGAATTAAAAATTCCAACACAAGATTTCCGCCATCTTGGATTTGTAAAAATTGTGAGATGATGGTACTTTACATGATTCTTATATTGATTTCAAAGGCAAAATAAATTGAGGAGATTGTGATGAAAAATACTTGAAATTACACTTAAAAACACATTTGAAACTTTTTCCTACTTTTCACACAGGCCCAATGGTAACTGTAGGAAAAATTTAATGTGTAACTCGAGCATAAAGTGTTATTGCTGCACTCGAGAAACGTTTTGAGTGAAAAACTGTTTCACTTGTGCAGATCCTTCACTTTACGCACTAGTTACACAAATAACTATCTCGATGCCTCTCGATAGTAGAGATGGAGGTCAACATTCTGGCATTGACAGTTTTGAAAAAAATCGAGAATTGATTAAGTTATAGAAGATTTTCGATGTTTTACCTACCCCCCCCCCCCCCCATCCATAGATATAAGAAATTTGCATATATCTCTGGATTAAGATGGTAACAAAAATCATTCTCGATGCTTATCGATAGTAGAGTAGTGTTACATTATTGCATTGACAGATTCGAAAAAAATTTAAAATTCATAAAGTTATAGAAGATTTTTGATGTTTCACCTACCCCCTGTCCAGTTATATAACTATTTTGCACATATATCTGGATTAAGGTGGTAACAAAAATCATTCTCGATGCTTATTGATAGTAGGGAAGTAGTGAAAATTATTGCATTGACAGATTTGAAAAAATTTAAAATACATAAAGTTATAGAAGATTTTCGATGTTACACCTACCCCCCCGTCCTGTTATATAACTATTTTGCACATATATCTGGATTAAGGTGGTAACAAAAATTATTCTCGATGCTTATCGATAGTAGGGAAGTGGTGTAACATTATTGCATTGACAGATTCCAAAAAAAATTGAAAATTCATTAAGTTATAGAAGATTTTTGATGTTTTACCTACCCCCCCGTCATGTTATATAACTATTTTGCATATATCTCTGGATAAAGGTGGTAACAAAAATCATTCTTGATGCTTATCAATAGTAGGGAAGTAGTGTAACATTATTGCAGCAACAGATTCGAAAAAAATTTAAAATTCATAAAGTTATAGAAGACATTCAATGTTTCACCTATCCCCTCCCCCCCCCGTCATGTTATATAACTATTTTGCATAAATCTCTGGATTAAGGTGGTAACAAAAATCATTCTCAATGCTTATTGATAGTAGAGGAGTAGTGTTACATTCTGGCATTGACGGATTCTAAAAAAATTTAATATTCATAAAGTTATAAAAGATTTTCGATGTTTTACCTACACCCCCGGCAATTGATATAAGAAATTTGCATATATCTCTGGATTAAGGTGGTAACAAAAATCATTCTCGATGCTTATTGATAGAAAAGAAGTAGTGTTACATTCTGGCATTGACATATTCGAAAAAAATTTAAAATTCATAAAGTTATAGAAGATTTTCGATGTTTTACCTACCCCCCCAACCATAGATATAAGAAATTTGCATATATCTCTGGATTAAGGTGGTAACAAAAATCATTCTCGATGCTTATCGATAGTAGAGAAGTAGTGTTACATTCTCGCATTGGCGGATTCAAAAAAAAATTTAATATCCATAAAGTTATAGAAGATTTTTGATGTTTTACCTACCCCCCCGGCAATAGATATAAGAAATTTGCATATATCTATGGATTAAGGTGGTAACAAAGATCATTCTCGATGCTTATCGATAGAAGAGAAGTAGTGTTACATTCTGGCATTGACAGATTCAAAAAAAATTTAAAATTCAGATGTTTTACCTACCCCCCCAACCATAGATATAAGAAATTGGCATATATCTCTGGATTAAGGTGGTAACAAAAATCATTCCCGATGCTTATCGATAGTACGGGAGTAGTGTAACATTCTGGCATTGACAGATTCAAAAAAAATTTAAAATTCATTAGGTTATAGAAGATTTTCGATGTTTCACCTACCCCCTGACCAGTAATGTCAAGATTTTGCATATATCTCTGGATTAAGCTGGTAACAAAATTCTTTTTTGATGCTTCTCGATAGTTGAGACGGAGGTCAACATTCTGGCATTGACAGTTTTGAAAAAAATCGAAAATTGATAAAGTTATAGAAGATTTTTGATGTTTTACCTACCACCTCAACCATAGATATAAGAAATTTGCATATATCTCTGGATTAAGGTGGTAACAAAAATCATTCTTGATGCTTATCGATAGTAGAGAAGTAGTGTTACATTCTGGCATTGACAGATTCAAAAAAAATTTAATATTCATAGAGTTATAGAAGATTTTTGATGTTTTACCTCCCCCCCCCCCCCGTTGGCATCAGATATAATAAATTTGCATATATCTCTGGATTAAGGTGGTAACAAAAATCATTCTTGATTCTTATCGATAGTAGAGAAGTAGTGCTACATTCTGGCATTGACGGATTCAAAAAAAATTTATAATTCATATAGTTATAGAAGATTTTCGATGTTTTACCTACCCCCCTGTCATGTTATATAACTATTTTGCATATATCTCTGGATAAGGGTGGTAACAAAAATAATTCTCAATGCTTATCGATAGTAGGGAAGTAGTGTAACATTATTGCAGCGACAGATTCGAAAAAAATTCAAAATTCATAAAGTTATAGAAGATTTTCGATGTTTTACCTACCCCCCGTCGTGTTATATAACTATTTTGCATATATCTCTAGATTAAGGTGGTAAAAAAATCATTCTTGATGCTTATCGATAGTAGAGAAGTAGTGTTACATTCTGGCATTGACGGATTCGAAAAAAAATTTAATATTCATAAAGTTATAGAAGATTTTTGATGTTTTACATACCCCCCCGGCAATAGATATGAGAAATTTGCATATATCTCTTGGTTAAGGTGGTAACAAACATCATTCTCCATGCTTATCGATAGTAGAGAAGAAGTGTTACATTCTGGCATTGGCGGATTTGAAATAAATCTAATATTCATGAAGTTATAAAAGATTTTCGATGTTTTACCCACACCCGCGGCAATAGATATAAGAAATTTGCATATATCTCTGGATTAAGGTGGTAACAAAAATCATTCTCGATGCTTATCGATAGAAGAGAAGTAGTGTTACATTCTGGCATTGACATATTCGAAAAAAATTTAAAATTCATAAAGTTATAGAAGATTTTCGATGTTTTACCTACCCCCCCAACCATAGATATAAGAAATTTGCATATATCTCTGGATTAAGGTGGTAACAAAAATCATTATCGATGCTTATCGATAGTACGGGAGTAGTGTAACATTCTGGCATTGACAGATTCAAAAAAAATTCAAAATTCATTAAGTTATAGAAGATTTTTGATGTTTCACCTACCCCCCGCCCAGTAATGTCAAGATTTTGCATATATCTCTGGATTAAGCTGGTAACAAAATTCTTTTTTGATGCTTCTCAATAGTTGAGACAAAGGTCAACATTCTGGCATTGACAGTTTTGAAAAAAATCATAAATTGATAAAGTTATAGAAGATTTTTAATGTTTTACCTACCCACCCAACCATAGATATAAGAAATTTGCATATATCTCTGGATTAAGGTGGTAACAAAAATCATTCTCGATGCTCATCGATAGTACGGAAGTAGTGTTACATTCTGGCATTGACAGATTGGAAAAAAATTTGATATTCATAGTTATAGAAGATTTTTGATGCTTTACCTACCCCCCTGGCAATAGATATAAGAAATTTGCATATATCTCTGGATTAAGGTGGTAACAAAAATCATTCTCGATGCTTATCAATAGTACGGAAGTAGTGTAACATTCTGGCATTGACAGATTCAAAAAAAATTTTTAATTCATTAAGTTATAGAAGATTTTCGATGTTTTACCTACCCCCCGGCAATAGATATAAGAAATTTGCATATATCTCTGGATTAAGGTGGTAACAAAAATCATTCTCGATGCTTATCGATAGTACGGAAGTAGTGTAACATTCTGGCATCAAAAGATTCAAAAAAAATTTAAAATTCATTAAGTTATAGAAGATTTCTGATGTTTCACCTACCCCCCGCCAGTTATGTCAAAATTTTGTATATATCTCTGGATTAAGCTGATAACAAAATTCTTCTTTGATGCTTCTTGATAGTTGAGACGGAGGTCAACATTCTGGCATTGACAGTTTTGAAAAAAATCGAAAAATGATAAAGTTATAGAAGATTTTCGATGTTTTACCTACCCCCCCGGCAATAGATATAAGAAATTTGCATATATCTCTGGATTAAGGTGGTAACAAAAATCATTCTCGATGCTTATCAATAGTAGAGAAGTAGTGTCACATTCTGGCATTGACGGATTCGAAAAAAATTTAATATTCATAAAGTTATAGAAGATTTTTGATGTTTTACCTACCCCCCCCGGCAATACATATAAGAAATTTGCATATATCTCTGGATTAAGGTGGTAACAAAATTCATTCTTGATGCTTATCGATAGTACGGAAGTAGTGTAACATTCTGGCATTGACAGATTCAAAAAAAATTTAAAATTCATCAAGTTATAGAAGATTTTTGATGTTTCACCTACCCCCCGACCAGTAATGTCAAGATTCTGCATATATCTCTGGATTAAGCTGGTAACAAAATTCTTTTTTGATGCCTCTCGATAGTTGAGACGGAGGTCAACATTCTGGCATTGACAGTTTTGATAGTTGAGAAGGGGTATGACATTCTAGCATCGAAATAATCCAATATTTATCCAAGGGTAAGTTGTTATAGGCCTACAAATATCCACCTCTAATCACCATTTTCTAATTATGCATCTTCCTTACCTCTTGTCATAATAAATTGTCATCTAACATCCGTTTCTTATGCTACAAAGGTCGTAGAAAATAATGCTTCAGTCAGATTTGAATTAAAATCTATAATGGAGATGTTATTGAGAATTTCATTTTTTTCTCCACCCCCCTCACCCACACTTTATCCCCAAATATCTCGGTTCTGGTAGGTTAACAAAATTTTTAATCGGTGGTACAAAAAGGTACAAAAATACTACATCAATTTGGTATAATTAGATTGGAGAAATTCCGTATGCGGGTAGGGGTGTCCACCTGTAACCCGCACTTTATTTTCCAAATATCTCGGTTATGGTAAGTTAACAAAATTTTTAATTGGTGGTACAAAAAGGTACAAAAATAGTACATTAATTTGGTATAATTAGATTTGAGAAATTCAATATGCGGGTAGGGGTGTCCACCTGTAACCCGCACTTTATTTTTCAAATATCTCAGTTCTGGAACGTTAACAAAATTTTTAATCGGTGGTACAAAAAGGTACAAAAATACTACATCAATTTGGTATAATTAGATTGGAGAAATTCCATATGTGGGTAGGGGTGTCCACCTGTAACCCGCACTTTATTTTCCAAATATCTCGGTTATGGTAAGTTAACAAAATTTTTAATTGGTGGTACAAAAAGGTACAAAAATAGTACATTAATTTGGTATAATTAGATTTGAGAAATTCAATATGCGGGTAGGGGTGTCCACCTGTAACCCGCACTTTATTTTTCAAATATCTTGGTTCTGGTAAGTTAACAAAATTTTTAATCGGTGGTACAAAAAGGTACAAAAATAGTACATTAATTTGGTATAATTAGATTGGAGAAATTCCATATGTGGGTAGGGGTGTCCACCTGTAACCCGCACTTTATTTTTCAAATATCTCGGTTCTGGTACGTTAACAAAATTTTTAATTGGTGGTACAAGAATAGTACATTATTATGGCATCTTCAAATTTTGAAAAATCACAAATGTGGGTAGGGGTGTCCACCTGTAACCCGCACTTCATTTTTCAAATATCTTGGTTCTGGAACGTTAACAAAATTTTCATTTGGTGGTACAAAATGGTACAAAAATAGTACATTATTCTCATATAGTCAAACATCAAATTCTTAAGATGTGGGTTACAGGTAGACATAGGTGTAGTTATCCATGTTGTCACGACCCCAGTCTAATGGGTCCAACAATATTATTATTATTGAGTAGGTCAGGAGACAAATTGTTATCTATTGATTGCTGATAAGCAGTTTTTTATTGAACTTCTGAATAAGGTGAAATATCGCTCACCTGCCTGGATTATATCATTTAATTATTCAAATTATCGTCTAGCTTTGTTTACTTTTCCTATGGCCTACATAACCTAGAAATTTGACAGTTGCCTGATCAGCTGATCAAGCCGGCTCCAGTCTGTAGCCGTTAGTTTGAATATTCAACCATGCAAAAGCAAAATAAATTGCATCTTAAATTAATTTTTGATCATGCTTGCTTAAATTTATTATTTGAAATTTGAATCTTACCTTATTTTTCGACATATGTGATAATTTATTCTTTATACAGCATCACTTTGATAGGATCTCCTCACCAATGTCCACCAAATTTATTTGTATTTATGTGTTTATGGGATATGTATTATACAGGCACTATATATTATATTATAAATTATATTTATCTACAGGTGTATTGAAAAATTCCTATTTCAGTTTTACAATTGAAATCGAAATGACTACCATTTCAAAACTGAATCTCAGAACCGTGTTGTAATGAACGTTTTTCAATACAGGAGGAACTTTTCGATACAGTCCAAATTCCACTTTATGATACATTCCTTGTTTCGTTTCGAAATCAGGTGATGTGAGGTTACTTTTGAAAAAGTAAACAGTATTCAACTAACCTCAAAATCAAAACTGCGACTGGGATTGAGTAGCCTACCAGTATCTTTTTGTCAATATTTCAATTTACATATTTGAATATTTAACTAATGTGAATAGTCCAAAGTTTGAATAGTTTAATATACTACTAACTTTGTTAGTGAATATGTTAATAACTTTCACTTTTACAACAACTCTCACGATTTTGTTACTTGTTGAATGCGTTTGGTGGTTCTGACTGATATGTTATTTTTAACATATTTAACAAGTAATAAGTTGATTATCATAACAGTTCAAGTAGGATGAAGATAAAAGAAGTTAAATAAACAACGGTATGTTGATTTTTATAATAGCATACACTTACAGATAGCTTGATACTGGTGGTCTATAGCTTGATACTGGTCTGATACTGATAACTACACTGGTGGTCGTAGATAAAATAGTGTATGCAACGGTTGTATTAGGCCTTTATAGCATTCGTGAGATATTTGGAGCACTCGCTTCACACGTGGCTCTAACTTACATCTCACCTCATGCTATAAAGGCTCCCATTATACAACCGTTGCATAAACTACTATTATATTAATTATTTATTCAAATTAGGTATTTGTACGGAAATGTTACGTCACAAAAACAACCTCGCTAGCAACTCAGCTTAATTTGTGGATTAGCTACTTAACCTATAGATTTAGAATTTCAAAACATGTATTTGTGAATTCTAGTCAGAGGGAAATTATACTTATGTGGTTTGCAAGGTTCAATAAAATATTGTGGAGTTGTTTAGGCTGCCCTATTTCTTGTGAAAAATCCAACATGGACGTCGGAGAGTGATTCAACCAATAAGAAACCTCTACGTCGAACCCCCCGCGACGTGATATCTAAAAAACACTTCCGCCTATCCGAGGAAGAAGCTGAACTAGAGGAGAACACTCACTTTTTTCCAAACTGCCAGCCAGAGAGGAGCCAATTGTCCTCATCGCCTGGAGAAATTGCCCTCCCTTGAATTTTAAACAAATTTCCTTGACGGAGTTATTTGGACCAGCTGCCTACATCCAAGGGGACCAGGATCGCCGCTCGCTCGTAAGCAAATAATTCGTAATTATGGCCTCTTCGATCCCCCTAGTGCACCTGATACAACATACAAATATTTGAACATCGAATTTTCCCACCATTAGCGAACCACTATAGTTACCTGAACTTTTTAAAAGTATAATAATTGATAATTGCTAGCAGAGATGTATTAGGTACCGTTATTTATTGAAAGTTTATTCATTTTTAAAAAACTTATTTATTAAACTATTTGTTAATATTGATATGAATATCTGAAAGTCTGTGTTATAGGAGAATAAATTCATTCGTTATTTCGGCCGAGTTGGGTCAAGAATATTCTATTTTACCTCTGGTTATTCCATTTATTTAATTTAAAATTTAAATTTTAAATTTATTGAGCAGCTTAGTGGAGTATTCTCCCGTTTCCACAAATCTTACTAATACTAATCTTACAAATCAAAACTAATCTTACAAATCAAATCTTACAAATCAAAACTAATCGTTTCCACACGTGCTGACTGACAAGTGTATGCATCCGCTTTTGGAGTGAGGATGGAGTATTGAATTATTACTATTCTCTATTTTACTTCCTCTTTCCCAAAGTGCATAATACCTTGTATGTAGGGAAACTTAAAGCCAGATCATCGAATTTATATATTTTATTGAATTTCTACTTATGAGCAGCAGCTATTTATGTGTGCTAGCAGCCGGACTGTTTGATTCGGTAAAGTATATTCCGTCATAAGCTAAAGACCGAGAGGAAGGGTATACACCCTACAATCGGGACTTTGACAAGTTCAGGGAGCGACCAGCACGGGTATTTGTCTGTCATTGTGAAAATCAAATATATTCACCACATTCAATTATCCGCCTGAGTCTAGTATCGTACCGAAACGGATCAAGTAGTCGGATTGCTTTGGCATCACATATTACTACAGTGATTACATCTACTTTATTATCTAACTGGTCCATGTTGCTCTGCACCTATATTTTTCTTACAACTGCTGTGTCTGACACATGTCTGCACACAAAAATAATACTATTGGATATGATGACTCCCAACTTGGGGCATATGAATTAGCATACAACAGCTGTACAAATGACTGTGGCACTGCAACAGTGAGTGTTCTAATTTATTATCTTACCGGGAAGAGCGGCCTGGTCCAATTGACTTGTGCCTACTCTTCAGGATATTGGCGTGTTCCATGTCTGCACACGAGTTCAACAGTGTATAAACCTGATACGTGCATTCGTATTCAGAATTATTTTATTAATATTGTATGGTATACTTGCCTACAAACTCAAATAGCTGCGTTTTTCACCAGCTATTCTCAACTTTAATTGGCGCCCAGCAAATACTATTTATCAAACTGTTGGCAATATCAAATATTTACATCTGATGCTCGTCACATATAAAGTGACCTATACACCGGCTGCAGCTCTAGCTCAGTGTTATTACATGGCTTTACCAACGTGGAGCCAGATCACAGAGGGTTGTTACAAAGTTGAATGGGAAGACAAGATGTTGTT
The DNA here is from genome assembly GCA_017141385.1 of Sogatella furcifera. Lineage (NCBI taxonomy): Eukaryota > Metazoa > Arthropoda > Insecta > Hemiptera > Delphacidae > Sogatella > Sogatella furcifera. The sequence continues at coordinate 25,678,653 of CM029550.1, read as the reverse complement.
AAACCACTGTATGATAAGAGATGACAGCAAATACTTATTAGTTTTCAGGCAGACGGGACCAATAGTTTTCTTAGACAATATCTTTCCTGTATAAATGAGTCTTGAGAGAGGTTGATAATGGTGTGACAACCGAAACCGGTATCTCGATTTTTTGAAAAATCAGTGATTTGACAACATTTCGACTTTTCATTCAATGAAAATAATTCTACCTGACATATTAGACACTTCTACTTTTTCACAGTCCATTTAGGATCTGAATCGCGGACGCGTTTCCAACAATGGTTCCTTAGCCAGGAACCATATCCTACATACCATTTGGTTTCACATAGTTTCACGGGTTTACCTTCCATTCTACCATACTTTTTACATACATTAGGCCTACGTTCCACCATAGTTTTAGATAACTTACCATCAGTAGTTTGTTACCGTTCCGGTAAGAAGATAATACCTTGAAATGTGTTCAATTCGAATCTACCATAATTGATTTCTATCTTGGTCTGTCTTTAAATGGTTTGCACTTTGTGAAATAGCCATACCCCACCTGTGAAGGTACTGAAGAGAAGAGGAATTAACTGATTGTCATTATACCCGCAGATATTCCTAATTTTTTATCTGAAATTTCAGGTTCGGTTATCCCATCTTCTAAATATATTTGTACTATTGCTGGTAATTCAGGTTTATAATAATATGATAAGGATAATCAAGGTGATATGTTATCATGAATGAAATTAGTTCTAGTGAACTCCAATCATGAGGTCATTAGTCTTGAGGGGGTATGATGAGAGATGACAGCTACTTTTCAGTTTTCAGGCAGACGGCGACAATATTAGTTTGAACATTTCGTTCCTGCATAAATGAGTCTTCCAAGTAAATCAGATGTCAGTAAACTGTATCTTTCAACTCTACGTTCAATAGTCGACTGATAGTTATTTTGTAGATCACTCCTATCACAACACGCTTGAGCCACAAAAATCTAGTCATTGAAAATGTATACAAGTAATGTATTTTTATAAAAGTTTGCGTTTTCTGACTTTTTGTTCCTGGAAAGGTAGAAATACCTGTGAAACTTAGTTAATTGAAGAACAAAGTTAATTTACGCTTTGCTTCACCTTACTTATAAACAGGCAGCAACAGATATTGAATTTCAGAGGTGATGTTATACATTTCCGCACTCAAGTAACAACTGAAACGTATGGCCTTCCAATACACAAATTCAGTTAGTAGATTATGTTCTCATCTTTGCAAAAGCACGAATGCATGTGTAATGTATATTGTATAATAATAGCCTACGTCTTACATATTCAATGTATTATTTATGAATATTATTATGTATTATTTCTGATTCATTGCGTATCCATCAGCATGTTTTTTACTCAATTGTTATGATGAATGTTCACATGTCAGTTCAGAATGAATCATGCCTACTCAAACCAATGAATTCCCCATTGAATCACGCACTTAGTCGCAAATTGTTATTTCTCAAGCCCTGCATTCCAGAACCTTAGAAAATAATTGTTATTCTTGGACATTACGAAGGAAAGATTCTAGTTGTTTACATACAGGAAACACAAAGATGTGGTGGTCTATGATTGTTTTATGCTGCAATAGTTTGAACTGCGATCAGTTACTTCCTGTATAATGCAGCTCAAAACAATAAAGTCGAGGTCGGTTATATAGTATTAGAGGGTATTTCTGTTCTTGAAATTGAACGTGTTTTGGACAAATAATTATTAATTATTTTATAAGGATGTATTTCAAAAACGTCCGACTCCCGCCAGTGACCCGATATTATCTTGAAAATAGATAAGAGATCATCACAATCACATTGAATCGAGATACCGACTCCGGCTGTTACATTAGATCAAATGGACATACAGATCGATGATAGATTCAATAAAAATAACAATAACAATCGATATAATGATACAACAACAATAGTAAAGCAGTAAAGTGAAAGCTAAAATAAATATTTTCTTGAGACAATTCATAGTTCATAATTCACGTATAATCTCATGTTCCGAGGGTAGCTAAGTAAAGCCCACGTAATAGATTTTTGTCATATCTCTGACGATGGTAGTTTGAAGGGATGTTTTCCCAAGCCAAGTTTTGAAGGGATGCTGGATGCACTTGGTAAAACTGTTATGTTTCCCTTTTCACTTTGAATGGAAGTGAAGTATTAAAATTGTTAGTGCTTTAATGTTGTCTGAGAATCGCATACCTGAGTTCTTGTTGAGCTCAGTCTATAACAATCAGTGGGCTTGGTACTAATTTTTTAAATGAGAAAGAACAATTTAGCTTCAGAGGCTCCTTTTACTCTATTATAATCTTTAATCACTCTGCATTAATCTGCAGGTCGTAGCTACAACAGGGATGATGTTTATCTTCCTGCTTTCAGATCTAAACAATAAAATTAGAAAGTTTGCAAGTCGTGAAGCTGTAAACTTTTATTATTGTAGTCTGACGTTTCCTTTGAATGACTGTTTTTGTATTTGGGATAGAAACTGGCTTGGGAATTCACAACCTAAATTTATCCTAACTACTGACATTTTTCTCCTGTTGAACAAACGCTATAAATGTTGATCAATTCTTGAATTTTGAAGACGGGAGAGAAGATTCTCCATCAATGTAATACATTACACAATAATATTATGAACATAGTATTATAGCTAAGGGTGGTGAGATATCTTCTCTGCAAAAACGTGATGATTAGTAAATTAGATACAATAGAATTGAACCGTAGTAAGTGATAATATTTTTTTTCATTATTCTATCATAATATTGTAACTTGTATGTAACTCCTAACTTAATTCAATTACATTCAGTAACTTACTCTGTCTCATCAAGTCAGCTATACTGCAGCGTATTACTGGTTGGTAGATAGTAGGTTGGAATTGGTGGACTTACTGGTAATAAAGGATGTTGGTAATACAAGTAAGGCCCAATCCGATTTTGGATGAGAACCAAGTGTTGATGTAGGGGAAGGATGTGCCAATTCCTCCGAGTTCCATTTTGAATCACTAGAAGTAATTCAAAATCAATTCTTCTCAACATTAAAGTCTCGATATTTACTGGAATAATTTCAGTTAATTGTCAATTGATGAGTTGATTTAATAAAAATGTTCTCTTAAATAGTAATTAATACAGTGACTATATAAGATAGTCACTGTAGTAATGAAGAGTCCAAGATCATCAGACTATAAAAATTGCAATGAGAATTAGTGATGATGATTATTATTATGGCGATAATATTAAATAATAAGATAAAGGAAAAATTATTACCATTTTGTGTGTTTTGTAACTTCGGTTCAGAAGGGATAAATAATCCATTGAACACAGTATTTCTAGACCTAATCTGGACCTTTTCACCAAATTACAACATTTTTTACCAATTTATTCTCGAAAAATCCAAGAAAAACTCCGAAAATTCCGAAAAATTGTAAAACGCTAATAATGAGCGTAACCTTGAGAAGTATATCGGTCATCGGACATATTTTGAAACTTGATTCAATATCTTACAAATTAGTTCATCTATAATCTCGCTGAACCATTGAATTTACAGTAAGGATTGGTCGTATGAAGGCGGAAGATATGCAACCCGCAATACATCTACAATTTAAAAAACTGATAAGTGGCGTAATCTTGAACGGAATTCAAAAATATTCTAACACAACATTCCTAGACCTTATCTGAACCTGCCTACCAAATATCAACATTTTCTACCGATTGGTTCTCAAAAAAATTTAAAAAACGCCGAAAAACTATAGAAAAACTTAAATATTTGGCGTATCCTTTAAAAGTTTCAAAAATCCGTTCTTAGCGCGCGTCTAACGTTCTTAAAATTAAGAAAACGCCGAAAACTATAGAAAAACTTAAATATTTGGCGTATCCTTGAAAAGTTTTTAAAATCCGTTCTTAGTGCGCGTCTAAACGTTCAAGTGAACATGCCTGACAAATTTGAACGCATTCGGTTCAGTGGATTTTTAGTTCTGGTGATGAATGAATCAGTCAGTCAGTCAGTCAGTCAGTCAGTCAGTCAGTGCCATTTTGCTTTTATAGATATAGATATTCAATTGTTGGCAATGATTTTATCATTGGGAACAGACCAGTCTCAATGTCTCAATACAAATTGTTACTTTCATTATCCAGAACAGCAATCTATAGCCTATAAATGTAGAATTAATATAGCGAGATTCCATTTATTCATAGTCATAGATATACGGAACAAAGAACGATTTTTTTTCTCTCAAGAATACGTCCAATGTTAAGTGTTATACATTTATATGAGGTCCTTAATATGCGTTTGTCAGTTTTAGTCTGTGCTAGTTATTTCAAGTTATTAAAGTTAAAAATTCCAGCATAGTCGAAACAAGCAACATTAACTGCTAGAATTGTCGCATCCAAACGTAATTAAAAATTATGATAGAGCTTCACATTTCAATCCGATTCATTTGAGAAAAAGTTTCTTAGAAACCGAGTCTCCCAGGAAGAAAGATACTTCCTTCACATTTTGTCGATTAAATTTTCAACAGATGATTTGAATACGAAAAACACTTTTGCTGTTTCTCTGAAATGAATATAATGGCACTCCTCGGAGATTTTCTGAAGTTCGCCGTGGAAAATGGAATGAGTGAGCTCAGGGAAATTCCAAACTCTGGCAAAGCTTCTATCCATCTTCATGCCTCATGGAACCCTGGGAAATTGGAATGCTCTCCTATTTAATGCTGGCTTGTCTCATATTGGAGTCTGCATCCCTCTTCTACAGAGCGGTCATGGATTGATCTATTATTGCTGTTCTAGATTATCGATTTTGATCCTTTCTATTGAATGTCATTCTCAAAACTATAGGAAACTGACTATATTACACAACCTACCCTAGGGTAGATTTATCAATGCTAGAACTTATCTATTGTACCAGCTCTAGACAAATATAATTTCTGTCGAGAATCATTGATTGAACAAATATCTATAATTAGCATAATTCATCCTGAATCCTCTTATCCCCATGCCGCATCATATGAATCTTTTCCACATTTTCAGACTTATTCATCACGAGCCTCCAGTTTAATAGCTGCTCACTCCATATTTGAAACCCCGTATGGTTTTATACCTTTTTGTACTTTTGAGATTTTTTACTCCGATTAACAAAATTTCACTCTTTGTTTTATTCTGTAATATCTTTCTCTTTTATTTCACTATCCAAAATTTTGCTCCACTTTGCACATTTTATTTCTAATTCTTGTTTTCAAAGTTACCTCCGTCTATGAAATATTAGTAAGGTATCCTATCTATTCTTGATTATAATTTAGCTCAAAAAATTATATAATCACACTCTTCAATGATAATAAGTCATAAAATGTCAAGGTTATTACAGAGAAGGTTGCTCCATAACTGCCTGATATTGAGAAGAATGGAAATCGGGTGAGTAAAACTAGAATGTGACGTAATTCAGATCAGAACTTCTATTACTGTGGGCATGAACTAATATTTTCAGCGAAAAATATCATACGTTGTTGATCCGAACTATATATATTTATAGCTTCTTCCACCACTTACCTTAAATCGGAATAATCTTTTTTGTAATAAACTTGATAAAAAGTTGGCAATGAATATGATCAACTATGAGTCACTTATATTCTTTCAATAATGAACGTGGAGTCGCAAATTGTTGAATTTTAGATGAATCACTCACAAATGATCAGAAACGTTCTAGTCTCTAGGCTGCCAGACATGAGCTTCTAATATCTTGTCTGACAAGGGAAACAGGAACACTGTAACAGTGCTGGGTTGCAGACCAGCCAAATGGAAGCTATGACTAAATTGTGGCCAGGATTTGAGTGCTAGACTGCACATTGGATGCGAGCGATTGCCAATGCGTCCGAATGCAAGTCATACGCTGTTATTATCGATGACATGGACATTCTGTCAAGAGATCCCAACGGGCTACACAAGTTGCCAACTGATGTGTTAGCTTCCTCACACTCTGCAACAATAGAGAGAACAAGTGACACCAGACATGTTAATCCGATAGCACATTATTTGATGAGAGTTCATCGACACCGATTCTCATTACATATAAAGTGTAAACCCTCAGTATTCAGACATGAGAACAGTGTACGATTTGAATGGATTTGCCTTATTTAATCATTTCATCATGCTTAATTTTCAACTGTCATTGAAATTAATTGCTCATTGTTATTCTTTCCCTCCCACCAAACAAAAAATGCCCGATCATTATACTAATACTACTTAACATTTATTATTTATTCATTAGATTACAATACAATTAATTAGAAAGAAACTCAGACACAAATTCCAAAAGTATTTTGTCTTCTATTTTTATAATTTTGAATGGAAAAATAGCTGTGTTACATTGAAACTTGAATTATTTCACAAACAATTTTGACTGAAGAAGATGAAAAAATTGATAAAAAAATGTCATGTTCAATTATTATGAGTAGGCTATTTATTTCATGGAAGTGGTTGATACTTGAGTATGCTAGAATAATGTATGACTCATTGGTGAGGAGAAACTTCAGGATCGATACAATTTCATTAAACATCACAATAATATAAAGGATAAAAAATTCAAGAGTAAAAGATGAAAGAAAAGAGATTCAGCAGACCTGTTGAGGTAACAAATTTTGCAAGTAAAGGAATGCTAAAGACGAGACACGAGAGTACAATCCGATAAGTTACTACAACTTCCTTACTAACCAACTTGTGTAATTTATGAGATTTTTCATTCTGTACCCACTCCAAAACAGTGTGAATGGCTTCAACTAGATTGACTCCACTCTGCGTAACAGATTGACTGAATTAGAATTGACTCATTCTCCAAAACCTCCTGCATAGAAGGAAGGAAATTTCTCTTCCAGATGCAATCACTCATATTAAAGGAAGAAGTGAATCTCTCTTGAGAGTTTATGTAAGAAAGAGGTTAGGTAAGATGGAGAGGTGTTTGACAGTGAGGATTGGAGAGATCAAACCTTTTCAACTTCGGCTTTTATTATTTGGTTCACTGTTTTCAATTGTGGGAGGCAAGGGTGGATGGCTTCAATGGGGGGTATCCGATAAGGTGGATTTCGATTAAAAATAAACAGTGAAAATGATAGGTTTGGGGTGCGTGAGTGGTAGGGAGGCAGAGCCAAACCGCGGGTGATGAAGAAGATGATAAATTGCCTGGCCACTGCATAACACTAGGCCGACCGCGAAGATAAGCTTGCCTGACTGATGGCCATCACCTTGCTAATGGGATGGAAAACTGAATCGATACCTCTCGACATACCAGCCCCTTCACCCCTCCACCCCCACCCACCACAACACCGACAACCATCAAATCATATTTTGTGAATCGATTACCAAAGTGTAACTAAACAGGGCTCAATGTTCAAATTAGTGTTTTGTGAATACTAATTGCAGGATAACAGCAATAAGCTGATGAGCTTCGTTGTTTCGTTTTTCTGTTGAACACGATCGTTCTTGTTCCACTTCAAGCATTATTATTTGTGTAAAAGTACGATAGACTACACGAGTACGGTCAAATATTTTGTTTTCATTTTCAACATACTCTTATAATACATGTGTCACTCAATCAATTTATAATTAAATTTACAGTATCATTGGAAATAATTTCGCGATTATAATATTGATAATAGATGCATTCTATTTGTTTAAAAAAACATTCTTACAAATGTATTATTAATGTTATTTGAATTATTGAGCTTGGAAAGCTTGAAAATGACTCAAAAAGGGTGAACTTTATTATTTTTTAGTTTATATCATACTTATTAAATGAGTTTGACAATTTTACGTGACAGAACTTGAGTTCTTGGCCGAAGCCCGAATTAACATTAGGATTAACACTGGTTTATGGTAGTTATTGGTAGCCCTAATAACTAAAAAAACATTAAAAATATATTTAGGTGAATGGGGCTGTGGTGGCTAGACATCGCAGCTTGAGCCGGGCGGCTCGAACAGCGTAGCTGAAGCCGCACCAGCTCGAGCTGCCGCTTGTGAATTGACTTTCAGTCATATTGATAAATACATTTTAGCTTATTATTATTATTTCTCACATCCGTGATGATGTTCGCCAAGACGACTATGTCGTCTGAGTATTGTAACATCAGTACGTCACTCTGTGAATACTCTGCGCATGTAATCCTTTATATCTAAAGTACTGTATTTCTAATTACCGACGTGTATAGAGCTTTAAAAAGCGGGCTGGCGGGGTCACCCTGCAAAACGCCTCTAGTCAGTGCGGTCGGATCGGATTGTACTCTACTCCATTTACTTGTACTATTCTCGATTACAGTGACTATATAAGACATATTAAGACTAATATATTTACATAGTCACTGTATTCTCGATCACTTATGTGAAGTGTAAGTGCATATATTTGAGAACGCTAATTATTCTTCGGCTCAATCCAATTTTCTAAAATGGTCTATCATGTGGGACAGAATCGAAATCAGACTCATAATCAATAAAGAATGCATAAACCTTCCTCTTCCTCACTACCATAAAATCTTCGTATAAAAAAACGTTATCCAAACAGGTCCGATCTTCCCTAAACCCTGACTGACTTTTAACCATGATTCTACTCTGATCCGCCCAAATTGTTAATCTTTCCGTTATAATGCCAGTAGGAATTTCTAGTACGCAATTGCAATAAATTATGTTATCCATGATCAGCAATGACTATAATAATGTCAACAAACGTTTCGTGGAAATGATCAACTGCCCTATTGTTGTTGTGATATATTCTAGATTCTAGAACATAACATTCACATGCCGTATTTTATAAGATCGGATTAATTAGTATATCATTTGTAAGGCCTAAAAGAAATATGTTTATCAATTTTAATTGTTAGGCTAATCATAACGACCACATTCTATCATATTTTGTAGAAACAAATTGATTTTAGTGTACGAAGATCTAGAAATAATAAGACAAATTATATCCACCTCGAGTGAATTTTAAAAACACAAGTGTGTAGTGAATAATGACTTTGGTGTTATAAATTATTCAAATGTGCCTTTGAATTGGAAATTGGATTGGATACTTCCCGATCTTTTGTATCAGACATCTTAATCAATGTTTGACTAAAAAAAAGCAATTTCAAAATTAAAGGAGCCCTCATCAGGCAATCGTATCAAGGTATTCCCTCATTTTGTAAGAAATAACTTCATCTCAAAGCCCCTTGGGACTTTGCATGAGACTTTCCAGTGGTTAATGTTTTTAATTGGAGAGTTTCAGAGAAAAAAATTCTAATTTCGTCTTGAAATTTCTGTGGAAGCTTCCTGGTCCCATCGTAATTTTCTCTCAAATCGTCGTCATCGTAATAATCATAATTCGTATTTTCAATTATCGTGACCATCCAACTTTGTATTTATTTACTCAGCTTCTCAAGCTAGTGGATTATCCACTATTACTGCTTTAGCAGTATAGACTAAATATGCATTGGATTCATTTCGAATGTTTTTAATAAGAGATTGGGGAAGCTTTTTTTACCTTAACGATCGAGATATTTATCATAAAAAGTACTTCTGACAAATTTTCTTAAACCAATTATTCCAACAGTCAGAGATTTTTTTCTGAAGCCAAATATTTCAACAGTGAAAAACTAAATGCCAAACAAATCATTTACCATTCATTATTATTCCATAGAATTTCAAATTGCCAAGTGAAACACTCTCGAATAATATCTCTCCTGAACTCAAAAAGGGATATTTATTTCAGACCTCTTATGGGTTTCAGAAGTATCAAACACTTCACTCTAAGAAAAGCATCACTTTTACTAAAAAAAAGTTATCTTCTAGCCTACTGTAGTTATCCTATAACACTCGCTTTGTATTTCTTGAAACTTGAATCTAGTTCATGATTCAGTGATTCACGTAGATTGTTAGATCCGAATTAACTTACTCCACTCTAAAAAATTGATGGTAGCATAATAATAAAGATACCTATACTCCCAATAAATGAATCGAATATGAAAAAATAATCAATGTCGGGTTTATACGATGCAAATTAGCGAAACAATTGTCTCCTGACAATATTGTTTCTGAAATCTGCAGCTGATGTTAGTACGATAGAGTATCTATTAAATCTTCTGATTTCAAAATCATCATCTTCATCCAGGCATTGCTAAATGTTAACTCTGATCGAAAACATCAGCTGTTTGAACCGTCAGTTGTCTTATCATTATTGCCTCGCTATTGAGGAGTTCAAATGGAAAACAATGTAAGTGCCAAGAGTAAATTTTTCAGGAGCGGCCAAAAACCGATATAATAGGAATTTGGCACTTTGATTGTCCTTTACCAAACAGCACCTATACTGTCCAGCCATTAAGCTGGTGGCACTTACATCGTTCTCCACCACTATCAGTATAGCACTTACATTGTTTTTCACCACAATTCCAACTGATAGGACATTGAAATGCACATTCAGTGTTTACCAACTCATAAAGTTTTTACATCATTCCCCAGCAAAAATATATTTTTCACAATCTTCGCACTTACATGTTTTACCATTTGAACTCCTCCATTCGCATCGTATAAACCCGCCTTAATGCCTAGTTTATACGATGCCAATAGGTGAGGCAATTCATTGTCATAAGATATCTGATGCCGGGCGCAAACAGCTGATATTGTCAATTAAAGTTTTTATTTGGCAATACCTAGATGATCTAAGACCGCCATTTTTCTAGAGCAACTTGGATATAGTAATCCCAATCACAATCTCCAACCATATCAATATTTTTTCTAAAAATTGCACCTTTACTGTAAAACAAAGAAAGAAGAATGTGTGGAGGAATTTGTACACAAAAATATTCGACACAGTGCAATTTTTCTAATATTTTTTGAATTATCTCAATCCTGAACCAACTGGGCGATTGTTCCCAATTCAGAAGAAAATTCATTGAAATTTATGTTTATATTTTTCAGTCATCACTTTCAACAAATGACTTTCCTTTTTCTATCAACCAGCAATTTTTTTACAAAATCCCAAAGCAATTGGGAAGTCCCAAGACAACACTCAAACTCTCAGTGCTCATTGAGGTTGCTCTCGAAACCACCTTCAGTGAGAAAAACGGCTCTCTTGAATCCAACAATTGTCGAATGAATAGCTCTATTCCAACCGACATGAGCGACATGTACAGAAGAGAGATAGAAGTGGAGATTCGCTATAGAATATATAACGAAAAAACAGGAGTCCCCACGGAGCGAGAAAGGGTGAGGAGTCCTCACGTTGGTAAACGATTCACCACTCACTAACACTCGGCCTCATTCCATGCCTGATAATTGATAGACCTTCATAGCCAAAATCTCCATCGTCGTTATATCAACGAAATGTGGTGCTGCGCGTTGTCATAGAGATAAATCCAAATTCAGCTTGAAAGCAACGAGCTGACTATCAAAAACAATGCAATGCTCATTCATTTGCGGAAATAATATCGACGTTTATTCCGCCAATAAAAAGAACGTACATACAAGCAATCATCCTACTTCATTAAATCCGTTATTTTAATATTGTCAATCATAAAAAAGTTTTGATTGAAGTTTCTTAAAATGCTCCAACGATCGTGCATATTTTTTTGAAATTGAAAGAGAGAACAGTTTTATTCTTTGCATCTTTGGAGATGTATTTGATAACAGAACAGTTATATTAGGACAGTTAACAGTTAGGACAGAAGCGATGATTGACAAAAAAGCCTATATGTTTCAAAAGCCTATTCCGGTTTGGAAAAGTACATTTTAAGATGGACCTTTTCCAACACTCCTCTCGAATAAGTGATATTTTTATCACTTCAAAGCGAAAAGGGATAACTTAATTATTCCAGGGTTACTTAAATAGCAGCCTTCTGAAGTACCGTATTCTGAGTTCTTTGTGAATACTTTTCACTGCTTTCTGAAATGATCAGTAAGTAATGTGTATGAGGAATTATGATAGCTTATGACTCTTTAGGAGAACCCACAAATATTATTCAACCACTTTCATAGCAGATGCATTCTTTATTTGTCACCTTATGATGGGTTCTATTCAAACTAAGCCTTATCAATATAGATTGGAAGGTAAGCACTAGCATAGTAAAAGTGGGTTTAGTAGCATTCAGGTGTGATTCTCGAACAACCATAAACAAAGTGGGAGATTATTTTTTGCAAACATTCAGCTTCTCTATACGTCTATAGTTCAATAGGAACTCTTTCCGTAGATAAAATGAAATGTACTAATATTAGGAATTCTAGTGAGTTAATATAGAGATTTAAGTTATATAAGAGTTATCTAGTAAGTTATATAAGAGATTTCCAGGAATTAATTGTGGAGTTTTAATTAATGAAGAGTGACTTAAGGGAGTGGTGGAAGAAGAAGGAAATAGAGACCAAGAATTTATTGGGAGAGATATATTGGAGGCTAATGAAGAGAGAAAGGAAAAACAATGAGGTTTATGGGGGGAATGTTTTAAAGTAGAGGAACATGGAGAGGTTGGACTGAGACTGGCATCCCTACGCTGTAATGGCAGAAGGGGAGTAGGAAATTTTTTTAATAAAACAAGTTTCAATCACTATTCGATATACTTATATTTTCACTGCCTGTTGAATATGGATTGAACAAAGATTTTTATGGCTGTATTGAATTATCAGTAATGTTCACTTTATCAAGCAGACTGTTAATAATTACTATTAAATTTTTAAAACACTTGAATTTTAACTTTATTATATTTCTATCGATTATTTTAATTACAGTATAACAGTATATTTTTCAACCATATATTTTTAAAATTATTCATCAAATGTTAGATAGAAGTTAAAAAATCTAAAAGTGTGATTTGAAATTTAATCAGATTCAAGCAATTCAGTTACTATCTAAACCGAGGGCCACCCGCTAACAACAGCTCACTTTCGGTTATTCATTCAGATTAAGTTTTTTGCTGAAAAAGTCTATTTTTTAATATTGTTCAAAACTGCAAATTGGAAGAGTATTTTCATTGTTTAGTATGAAAGTGAAGAAATTAACAAATCTATTGTTTCAATTTGAATGTTAAGATGAATGTACGTCTTATACATATGAGTCACCAACAAAATATAATTATCTGTTGGTAGGCGCTCTTTTTTGGTACTCACCTCAATAAGGTTTGTTTGACGTTGTTGCAGATAATGAATTGGAAGACACAGAGACGCAGCCGAGATATAGACCCGATAGCTTGAGATCCTTGTGCCGAGCGACTAGATTTAGCGAGGCTGAAATAAAGAGGATTTACAGAGGGTTCAAGGCAGAGTGCCCAACAGGCGTGGTCAAAGAGGACACATTCAAAGGAATCTATGCACGCTTCTTCCCCCAAGGAGGTGAGCACACTTTTTTTGCTCTCTTCCCGACTGTTTTCCCAGTCGCCTTAGCGATTCAATCAAAGTTACGGATGCAAACAAGGACTAGATAAACTTTTATTGGCGGGAAAACTGTTTCCCCTTTCACACTCACAACTTTCTTCTGTTCCCTGAGCCAACGCATAAGTTTCCAGACACACTTGCGGTAAACTGGGAACGATTTTCACATCAAATTCACATCACTTTGCTTTTTTCAATCTCATCTTAATATAGCTTCCTGAAACATTCCTCTCACATAAGTTACTCTGGCTTGAAGACCATTGAACTTTTTTCAATGGCTATCACGACGTGAGGGTGAAGTTCAATTTCTACAATCGAAATATCTCCCTCGAAATTCAAATTCACCCATCCAAGCAACGGATTCATTATTGTGGATTGCTATTATTATAATTTATTATAACCTGTTATTTATCATTTATTTTTGTCAAAGCATCACTTCTAGTACCTCCCCTGCCTTGCATAATTATTCCTTTCAAACACGTTTCAACTAATCTTAGGTTATCAGCAAATTCCATCATTCAAAATCTAAAATACTCCTCTAGTGCTCGTATAATTCTACTTCATAATCACTTTATCTGATCCAACAAGATAATATCATAAGCACCCATCGAAAAAATGTCTATTTGTGATTAATCGTGATTATAACCGGGGTGGCGTAGCTGAGTGGGTAGAGCGCTGGCATTGCAACCCAAAGGTCCCGGGTTCAAACCCAGGTGAGACCAGGAATTTTTCTCAGGCAACTCTCCCGTGTTTCGGATGGACACGTTAAGCCGTCGGTCCCGGCTGCCTAAAAACAGTCGTTAAGTCATGTCAGAGGCCTTGAAATTGATCAGGAGCGACCTGAAAACTCTGACACCAGACCTGAGCCAGCCAGGTCCCACGAATATTATTATTAATCGTGATTATTGTTGAATTTGAATCTACAATTAAGCAGGCAAGTCATCAGTAGCTGAAGAAGTTTCTTAGTAAGAATAATTCCTACAATATTGAACTGAGTCTTTCAAATCCAAAGACATAATCAGTGAGAATAACGGTATACTGTATAATGAGCCGATACCATGACGTATTCAAGGACCCAACATGATTGAGGAACAATATACATGAGAGGTTTCAAAAACTTTCAAAAAATTGAACTGACAGCTGGAATCGAACCTCAGTTCTCAGATTTTAAAGTTGAGTTTCACTCAGTAAAACACCTCTAAAACATGAAATTGTGGTAAAAATGAAAAAAAAATCAACCTCGACTAGCTGTGACCTGGGAAGCGATGCTGTGGAATTCCATTTGAGTTACATATTATTTATCACTATTTTTTGCTTGAAACTTTTGTCTAATTCAACCCGCAATGTTCAAAATTGATGTGTTTTTCACTCTATCTATCAAGTTATTGTATTAGGCTTCTGATTTAAGAAGTATTCATCTTCTATTGGTAAATTAATATTCAATATTTCAGGGAGGGTCTAGCTCAATAGATTGGAGAAATCTAGCACTAGATATGAAATTGGTGAATTCTAGAGGTATATTTCCTAGACCGCTAACTTTTTCAACTTTTGAGTCTGTAAAAAGAGTGGATCATGAATGAAAGGAAGCTCAATTTTAATATAGTTTTGCTCACTATAAAGCTGGAGGAAGTTGAAATCGTAGATGAAATTTATCATGCTGATATGAATCACTAAAGCTGGTCTAGATTATCTCATATATTTATAATGAAGGACGTTAACGTTAAAATTTGTGTGGACTTGACTTGTCCCTTCCATAAATTTCAATTTCTTGCTCCATTCGTATTCATTATCTTTCTTCACCTCTCATTTATCTTAGGCGTTTTTGCAGTTAATGTCCCTATTCAGTGATAGTTTTTTTCAAGGCAGGTGGACGTATAGTATCTCTGATTAATGTTATGAAATGTGTGTCTTTGACACTAAGTTATGGAATAGGCTTACTCTCAGTTTTTCAGAATATCACTTATCATTCTCTGAATTAGCTTATTTTATTTAATCAATTGAATAATCAACAATGCTACAAAAATGTGATATGAAATCGGAATTGGAGCTGTTTTCTCTTGTCTACATAGATAAAATAAACCCTGTCACCTTTCTTTCCATTCAACTACAGGATTTCCAAGACATTCCATCACAATATTAAGCTGTTGACATGATAGCTGAATTACCAATTAAATTGAATTCTATTCTTATTCTAGGTATCCTCTGGTGTAAACTTGAGGATAGTCACAATACTCCACCGGAATCTCAAGAGCAATTAAATATCATTTCTTATTTCCATTAAATTTCATTTCGTAAACTTCCAGAATTATTCCCTATAAGCATTTTGTGCTTAAACCTTTAACATGAAATTTTCTGACATTTTTCCAGAATTATTCCCTATGAGCAATTTGTGCTTAAACCATTAACTTGAAATTTTAAAAAATTTTCTCACATTTTTTCATTTTTCCAGTTAACTTCTTCGAATACATCTTCTAAAATTCCATGCAAAAGTTTTAATTAGTTCATTTTTTCAAACATAGCTAACACCACATTCCAATTCAAGCTGACTTAATAATTTTTAACTTGATGATTGTAGCTGATTTTTATTGCTACCTATACAGAATGGTTCGAAAGTTTGGTACGGCACAATATTTCTTGTACAAAGGTAATTCAACGGTCGGCAACATAGGCATACTAGAATTAGTTCTAATCAACACTGATTGGTCCCCAAACACTTCAAAAAAGCCAAAATAAAACCTCTCTTCAAGCAAGGAGATCCATCAAATCCTGGCAATTACAGGCCAATCAGTCTTATCAGTAATCTGGCAAAAATCATGGAAAAGATTATAAAGAAGAGATTAGTCCTGTTTTTGAGCAAACATAAAATAATAAATGAAAATCTATTTGGATTTCAGGCTAGAAGAGTACGGAAGATGCATTAATTAAATTTGCTAATACTGTTTCACAAAACCTGAATTCCAATTACAAATCTATAGCGGTTTTCTTGGATATCAAAAAGGCTTTTGATACTATTCCACATTACTCCCTTTACAATAAACTTGAGAAATATGGCTTCAGGGGAATTTTTCTAGAATTAATTAAAAGCTATTTGAGAGATAGAACACAGTCTTTAACAATAAATGGATGTACTGATACCTCTAAAATGACCTCTTACGGGTTGCCTCAGGGAACTGTACTTTCACCAATCCTTTTATTATTTATGTGAATGATTTACTGAGCCTGAAACTAAAAAACTCAACAACTATATCATTCGCAGATGACACTGCAGCTGTTTTCTATGGAAAATCGTGGATCGAGGCTCATGAAATTGCAGAACAGAATTGTTTTCTCATTAAAAAATGGTTAGACAAAAACACTTTGAGTTTGAACATTGATAAAACCAATTTCATCACCTTTGCACTCAATACAACTGGTAAACCCGACAAAAATATGAATCTGAGACTACATTCAAACTGCAACATGAACTTTTTGTATATCACATTCATAACTGCACTCGTCCCATTTTAAAAAGAGTAACAAGCACAAAATATCTAGGCGTCATAATAGATGAATATTTGAAGTGGGACATCCATATCAAATTTTTATGCAAAAGAATCAGATATCTTCCTTATAAATTCTACGAAGCAAAAAAAATTCTCAACTCAAGTCATCTTAAAATGGTATACTTTACACTGGTACAGTCCATAATTCAGTATGGTATTTCAGTATGGGAGGCTGTTATAATTCCCACTTGGAAGAGCTTTTCATAATTCAAAAATCAATCATTAAAACAATCCTAAATAAGCCTAGACTTTTCTCAACCAACCTGACTTTTGAAGAGTTTAACGTGTTGACAGTTAGACAGTTGTATGTAATGAATGTAGTGAAGTATATATTTAAAAAATAATAATAATTTCATTTGCACTAGTAATACTATCAATAATCAATACAATTTAAGACCCACCTCAAATAAGTACCTAATCTATCATACTAACATTGTAAATATGAGAAGGCAACTCATATATTTAGGCACTAAAATTATAAATAAAATTCCTGAACAAATTATTAGCTGTGTCAAGATAACAAAAAAAGTAAAAACAGATATCAATGCTTGGATCAAAATTAACTACTTCTTCTCCCTTTGAGAACTATAATAAGTTGACAGAGAACTTTTCTGATTAGTGCGCTCACTTTCCCTACTGGTGCTCTATCACATCCCTTTCCCAATCCTTTCCAAAAATTCCAAGGATCAAAAGCCTTCCTATGACATGGATAGCCATAGTTGGAAGAACTTTTGATTCTCTACCCTTCTTCACCACATAACATGTATAAATTGCCTTCTAATATTGTAATATGTTCTCATATTTATGTTATTTATTTTATACTGTAATGTTTTTTTATTGATGTAGTTAATTTCTATTTCATATTGATGTATCTTATGTGTGTGTGTGAATAAATAAATTGAAATTGAAATCAAATTTGATTAGAAATTTGGTACGTCATCTTGGATCTGCCATATTAAATCCTACCTCATTTTTTGTTTCAAATGAATTCTTCATGATTTCGATTCATATTTCTAAGAGAAATCCAATGCCGCAGACCGCATATCAATGTGTAAATAGTTTAGACGTTATTTCAATCTGTAATCAGTGTCATTGGAATCAATTAATAAAATAGCTCCAAAACTTTTCAACATATCGATATGCTTCAAGTACACTCTCAATGTAAACTTACTTCATCACTGAATTGTTATTACGTAGATCACATAAGGTTGAGGATTGATAATGCTGAAAATCCTCCTGATTCTTCTAAGTCTTGATATCTGAGATATCAAGAGCGCCTTCAGCGCTCCAGACCCTAGTTCAAAATCGCAGGTTCAAGGGTCAGCCAAATGTTTTTAAACATCTTTTCTTGTAAACAATTATGTCGATGTCATGTTCTTAGGTACTCTGTTGCATCGGTTTATTGTTCATTCCATTCAACAACCTCAATTATTTTCGCCAAATTAATTAGTTTGATAATAATTATCAATTTAGAATGTCAGTTATCCGCACAAGAAAAATCATCATGGCGAAAGCATCGAAAGTGATGTGCAGGTGATGTGAGAGTTGATGTAAACTTTTTCACCATTAGTGTTCCATTCTTCTAGCGATGCGTTGGATTCACATAGAGTTCGAATACAATCGATCCATTTCACAGTGATTGGTTCGATGTGATTAATCACTTTCTATTGTCCAAGCAATACCTCCCACCCCCTCCAATGTCTCTATGCAGTCTTCTAGCTCCGTTTCCTTGAGCTGATGGTGTTGTTGATGATGGTGATAATGTCTGTTCAACCTATTTTCCGACGCCGTGCAATCTTTTGTCTGCGATCGAGACGCCCCGTGTCAAGTCAAGAATCCAGCAATGAATCTGTGGGCTGATTTACAACCTCAAACTCAATATTTGATCACTAGTTTGTAGCATGATCTCCAATTACCAAATTTTAAGGAACTCTTGCCACATTATATTGTTTGGCTTCGAAATTTTAAGTTTAATTTGATATTTTAAAATAGTTTCATACATTTTTTGGTGCTATTCTGACTTTAAAATAAACCTCAAAAAAAATCTTAATGATAGTTTTCAATAATTTTTGACAGTGGAAATTTGTGAATTGTGTTGATAGTGTTGATGATCTTGTAAACATAACGTCTTTTTGAATAATTATGTAATGAAATATGGGAAATATGTTTTGGTCTTTGTTGTCTGTGTTTAAACCCTTTATTGTAATTAATCTACAAAATAAAAAAATAAAATAGAAAATATATTATTAAGTCACAGATTAATGGCAAAGGTTCGTGACATGTGGTTCAGTTTAGGTAATAAAGGTTTGTGCATGGGCGTATCCAGGCAGGGGCGGGGGGGCAGATGCCTCCCCCCCTAGAAGTTAACAGATTTCTTTTAAATTTAAAATATAAATTCACAGCTAAAATAAATTGAATAGATGCCATAAAATACAATTATAGATTATTATGATCATTCGTCGTCGTTGTCTTCTTACAAGGATTAGGCAAGAGTACCTGTTCCGACTTCAAACATTTGATTATTGGTGAAAAATAAATATTCTGTTATTCAAAGTTCTATTGCCATCTTTTTCTTGGTCTGCCAATATCTCGTTTTCCCTCTGGTTTGTAATTAATGACTGCCCTGGGAATCCTCCTATTCTTCATTCTCTCAATATGATCTCTCCATTTCTGTCTATTTTCTTCAACTTTATCTGGTATGGAGAATATACGTAGTTCTTCTCGAATATCAACATTTCGCAGTCTATCCTCCCTTGTACAGCCCTTCACTGATCTCAGGAACCGCATTTCAGCAGCTTGCATTCTACTGACATCCCTCTTCTTTGGGATCCAGGCTTCAGAGCCGTACAACAGAACAGGAACTGCCATGACCTTGTGAAACTTGAGCTTGGTCATACTTTAGCCGGGCTTTATTTCTCAAAGTTCTATTGATAGTTCCACATATGGCCTGGAATTTATTGATCTTGATATTCAGGTCCTGGTCCTCCTGGTATGTAATATCACATCCCAAGTATCGGAAATGAGATACTTGCTCCAAGACTTTATTGCATATAGCTATTTTCGATCTTACTGGAGATTTTCCCCGAAAAGCCATAATTTTTGTTTTGTTGAAGGATACCCTCATGTCATATTCAACACTAATTACATCAAGTTTGTGTAGTGCTCTTTGCAGATTGTCTTCCATCCTGAGCCAAAAATCAAAACAAAGCTAGAGTTTTAAATTCATTCAATGTTTTGTACAATATTATTTCAATGATAGCAAAACAGCTGATATCGCCTAACGTACTCGCCTACGTATCTCTCATCATCACTCAGCTGTCTGAAATGAAACTGAAATCTCAACTAGCTGCTGCTGAGAAAAATGAATCGTGACCTATTCGTTTGCAGCAAATATTTGCAGCACTTTTATGCTCGTCAGGCCGCACCACCTGATTTTCTATCATAAAAATAATAATAAATTCTAGCTTTGTTTTGGTTTTTGGCTCAGGATGAGGTCCAGTCACCCCTTTTCAATCACTTCTACCCTAAAACGGGGAGGGGTACAAATTCTTTGTTTGTTTGTTTGTTTGTTTAATTGATACAAAGTTCAGTACTAATTATGGCGTAATTTTAATTGAAATCTGGACAAAAAAAAAGTCTATCCTCATTATTTCAAAATTGAGAAGGGATGAAAAATTTCTTTTGATTGTACAAAATTACTCGAATTTGGAACTATATTATTGCATGATTTTTATTAAAATTTGAACGAGTCGGGAACATCTTCACACGTGTTGACAAAATTTGCAGCAAAAAGCTGCCCATGTGGCCGTGCCCTTATTCAGGCATGATTCCAAGTACTGCGTATAATTATGGCTGTTATCATTAGCTGACCAAAACTATCCAGCTGGAGTAAGATTTTTCACTTTCCTTGCCCTACTACCATAGGTAAGGAAAGTATTGCTTTCCAAAAAAATTAAGGTACCCCAATTTTAGGTTTTCTATCCGTTTTAAGGTCCCCTGAGTCCAAAAAAGTGGTTTTTGGGTATTGGTCTGTGTGTGTATATGTGTGTGTGTATGTGTATATGTGTGTGTGTATGTCTGTATACACTATATCTCGATCCCTAATTGACTGACTTGAAATTTGGAACTTAAGGTTCTTATACCATAGGGACCCGACTCTAAGATATTCAAAAAAATTCATCAAAAAATGACGGGAAAAATGGCAGATAGTAAGCCAAAAATGGTGTTTTTCACGATTTTCTCGAAAACGGCTCTAGCGATTTTTTTCAAACTCTTACCCGAAATAGCCCTCCGAATAAGTCCTATCCACTGTTATGAGTCTCGTTCCTAGCAAAATATCAGAAGATCCGCAGCATTGTTGTAAGAAATGGATTTTGCAATCTCGATTTTCTCGAAAATGAATTGAACAATCTTTTCAAATTGACACCCTATATATAGTCATTTATGTGTTCTATCAACTGAGTACTTTTTATGTCATATAAGCAGCGGCGCCACCCCATACTGGAAAACTTAAGGTAGTGTAAGCTATCAATGTCACTCCATCGAACTCGCAACAAGGCAATTCGCATCAGGGTTTAAAGGAGACAAAAATTACATTCGAAAAAAGTATTGGTGTTTCATAATAAATTATTGGTAAAATAGCAGAGTTATGGATTCGAATGATCAATTACTGATTCCACCTCTTTGATCCGATGTATTGGAATATTACAGAAAAAAAACTTTTATTCAAAATCCAATTCAATTCGGCTGACATCTAGCCGAAGCGCCGACAGGCGCGAGGCATTTTGGGCTTGTAAAAATTTCAAATCACACACACGATGAGCCGAAGCGCCGGCAGGCGCGAGGCGTCATCGGCGTGTGCGAATTTCACAGTATTGTAAGATGAGGAAGTAATAGCCTAATGAAATTTGCACTCGCTGATGTCTAGGTATAGATAGGTTGTATATTGTATTGTGAATGTAAATGGCAAGGAAAGTTGTGTGAGTGTGCCACACCAGATTTTTATACTATTCATTTATACTAGAAATGTTGAAATCGCATTCTATCAATTGAGTTTCTATGCTTGTTGCCTATCTCGAACCCTGAACTGAATTTGGAGGGATTCAGTCTTCATTTGGAGAAATTTTGGAGGATTTCTATCCCAAAATTATTGGCCTTTCTATCATCCACTCTGATTTATACTACGGTATCGGATTCAAGTAAGATCATGAGATTTACTAGAGTTTCTCTATGTTTCAGCTAACACGAGCCAATATGCGCATTATGTTTTTAATACATTGGACCAGGACCGAAGCGGCCTTCTTAGTTTTGAGGTGAGCACTTCCCTTTCAAATACTTCTTGTTCAATTTCATAATCGCCTCATGGTAACTACGAGACTTTGCATGCACCCCTGTTGAATATAGTTATTGCACTACTAAAAATAATTCTAATACTGCAACTTTATTATACATGTTCACAGAAGGTGATGAAGAAACAGAAGGTCTGTAAATGTTTGTATTGTTAAAATTCATACAGAGCTGAATTTTCGAATTTTTGCTGGAAATCGATCCCGAACTCTTTATTTCCAATGAATTGATATTATTTTTTACCTGGATAATGATATAAGCATCATTATACTCATAGATAGTGAGACCTAAAATAATTAGCTTTCATCATAGATTTGATTAATTTTCGCTCTATAGAGTACTTTAGCAGCCAAATGTCCTAATCAAACTACAGTCCTTAAGATTATTTCATTTTACGGCCATTTAGTGATATCCGCTTTCGTGCATCGGCCGTTTATATTTCTCTAAAATAATGAAAGTATGAAAATTGTATTCTTCATCAATAAACATCTTTTTATAAACCTCAGTTGATGCTCGAAAGCTAAATAAAATAATTAGTTGGAATATGAAATGTGGAATCCATACATTGGCTTTGTACATAAAATCATATTCCAGCCGTAAATTGCTTGTATCATCATTTTGCTGTCGTGCAACCTCATCTCATATATTTAAAAAATCACTGTTTTATTGAGCCCTCTATCAAATACCGTTTCCTATTTTTGATAAATAATGTGAAGTGACAGTAGGCTAGTTTTTTTCATTGGCAGTTCTGTGTGAGAATACCAAACAAACGTATTATTCATAGCATATGAATAGCATATGAACGTATTTGTTCATAGCATATTCTTATTTTAACAAACTTCTTTAAGCTATAGAGCCCCCTCTTCTTTCAATTCCACCTTCATTTTCATTTCCAGGGTAGAGGTTCCTGTGAGGCAATAATATGCTTTGCGTGTGGTTTTTATCATTGGAATTTCTATTCGATGTGCAAGAATATCCCGAGAAAGAGTAGGCTATTTTCCTCAGTGGCAGATCCGATCTTCAGACAGTTGAATAAGTTCGGTACAGCCTCGCCTATAATGTCCTCGTAACAGGCTATTTTGTCACATGGGCTTCCCTGAGTTTTCTTCTATTCCTTGTCTGATCTTGCTGGTTCTGCTTCCAGGCCACAATCTCCCGTCGATTCTCGATGTAGGCCTTTAACCCCTACCCCACCCCCCTCCTGCACTACCACCCAACTGTTCTTGGCAGACTTCGTCGCTCTCATGAATTATTCATGGTCAGTCAATTCTCATTCGAAGAGTCGAGTGCTGACTACAAAACGTACAATTCAACGGTATCTTTTTCATTATCTCTGATTTTTTACTAATCTGGAGTGTAGTGGGGATTAATATATTGAGTAATGTGAGGGCCGGTTTATAACATGATACAATAATTATTATTGATAAACTTTCTGTACAGTTTTTATAATAGCGGATTCATTTGGATATTGATTAATTTCCTATTTTTGGGTGAAATTGATAAATAGTCAATGAATTTGAGTAATAAGTAGTTTTATTCATTTTCATTCCAACAGTTAATTAATCATCTATCTTGATAAAAGATAGTCCAAACATTTTTATTGTGACAGACATTATTTTGATTTCCAGTAACAGTAACTGCATATTGTTATTAATTTTCTCATCCACCAACCACCACTGGTGGCTCGTGTGGTGAACAGGTGAAGTAATGTTGAATAAAAGATACGGGCACTTCGTTTCGTGGGTACGGGCCGCCAGTGCCGTCCACCTTATGATGAAATGGGAATGAATCACCGTTATTCTGATTGGTGAAGATCCAAAAGCGATTTTCTTGATTTTCAGTAACAGAATTTTAGTTTTCCTTACATACACTGTCATAAATAACGTTCATCTAGCATGAGTTCCCCATAATTCCTGCGGTATCCATACAAGTTCTTTGAATTTACAAAGTTGAGAATTTATAGAGACTTTTTATCCAAACTCCGCCTAGTAGCGAAAAACAAAATCTCGCTTCAACTTATCTATTTGATTATAACAATGAATAGATATCAAATTTCCGTTGTAATTTCTCCACGACAAATTCTGCTAAAAGTTATTGTTTCCCATGTTAGCAGCCTAGTCAGAAAAAGCACAAGAGAGGATATTAGAGAAGGAAATACAAACGGACAGGGAGTAGTAGCCTATCTTGATCGCAGAGGAAAGCTAAATGTAGGCTAATCTCATCATTGGACCGAAAAAACGTCTCCCTTTGTGGCGAATACAGGGTTTGTTTCCGGAAATATATTTTCAGATCTTCTTTCACAAGCCAACCACTTCCATTATTCCAACACATATACGCGTATACGCCCACAAACAAAACACACCACCAAATTCACTTTTCAACAAAATGAACATTCATGACATCCGTTGTTACTTATTAATATTAATCATAATTGTTAACATTGATATTGACTTACTTTTAATATTCGCATTCAATATTCAAATAAAATCTACTTTATTTTCACTTCAAAGAACTGATTCGTATTTTCATCAATCATTGCTTCTATTAAACTATGATTTAATAACATAGTAAAATCCCTATTACCAATTTAGAATTCTCTTTTAAGTATTCAATGTATTCTGACTTGAATGTATATAGTATTTCTGCGCTAGTTTTCATGAATTTTGTGCTATTGAAAAAGTAAAGGTACTGTAGTTTGATTGCACATTTGTTCAGAAAAAATGACATGTTTCTAATTGAAAAGAGTATTCAATTAAATTCTCTAATGACTGGTGTATCAATTAACTTTCAAATGAGAGAGAACATCACAGTTATTCAACATTGGAAATAAATAATATTTTGACTGCCTAAAAAGCTAATTTCTCCAGGGTATTATTCAAAACACAGAACATAGCCTAGTCCATAGTTCTCAGTATTATTTGGTTTGGATGAGTGTGGTTTCCATAATATTTAGTTTCAGAATTCGATATTGCCTAGTGTGAATAAATTTCTACATTCAAGCCCGTCGGCCTTTCATCCTATAATTTGGGTAGTTGTTGAAACCACCACGCCCACCATCATTATACGTATTATCATATTCATCATTCACCCTGCAGACAAACAAGATCGGAAATTCCTGGTATTTCGACTCAAAACATGATTCTGGCTTGATAATTTCATATGCGAAATCACTTTCTGAGATATTTCTCAGGAGTAGATTGCATTATTATAGCAAAGTTGTACTGCCGTTGCTATTCACCACTATACAATTTGGTTAATAAGTGAGTCAAATTCCATAGTTGTGATATAACCCGCCTTTCAAAGTGCCCGCCGCTAGTCATTATGCCCCAGACTATTGGTTATATTTCCTGGATCGAGGATAATATTCTTTTGGATGGATTACTGTAACAGTTGAATTATTTCAACAGTTATTGTGAGATTTCTATGCACGTAGCTCGAAATTTTGTGAATTCCTCCTCAGTACGGAATCAAGATAACTCACTAGAATAAATCAATAGAATTTTTGACCGAAGTAGATATCGAACAAAGACAAATACACTTAGAGACAAACATTGAAGGGTATAAAGGGAGTATAATTACATAACACCTCCACAATTCTTGTATTGAGTATTCATGAAATACGAGATACATAGAAACGGATACGATAAAATATAGATTAGTAGGCTATTAATAAAATAATGTAAGGTAGAACATGGAACATGATTCCTTTCCCAAGCTCGAGCTTGCTCTTGGGGAAGTAGTTCCTTACGTTTATTTGGATTTGTTATTGATTCATTTTGCTGTTATATTTATACATTGTGATGCTTTCTCAAGGAATAAATGAAAATAAATAGTAATAGAAATATATATATATAATTTATTATTATCCTATCTTGTCGATTTGTCAGAATCAATGTTTTCAATAAATTTATTCCACTTTCTCATGATTGTGAGAGATATATTGAACTTCAATCTGAGCTTTCAGCTCCGATCGATTGAAATGTGAGTTGACTGTTCAGGATTTGGATTGTTAAGTCGCACATCACATTAACTTTCGTTTAGATCAGCATTACAGCAGCCATTTGGTTCCGAAGCTGAAAGTGAAATGTTCTTTTTCACGACATACTGTAATCTAAAACTTGTCAAGATTTTTGCAACAAGAGAAGACACACTGTTCTATCACACTTGAAGAGAATCAGAGCTTTCCGAGATAATCCCAGAGGGTGAGCGTGTGGCATTGGAAGGAAAATTCTGAAAACGAATGCACACTGGCGCTATGTCAGAAGGCGAGAAATAAAGCTTCCTTTCCTTTATCTCCTGAAAGTGTCACCAAATCGGAAAAAGCCATTCCCTTTGCCTTCCATCAAACGAAAATTTCAAATCTAATAAATTATGTGTCATGTGTAATGTGTAATCTCTTGAAACTACAACGTATTCATTTACAGAGCCACAGATGTGTAAATCTAGCTATAGTTTCTTTTAGCATTAGCTAAATTCACAAAATGAATAGGCTACAGAATCTCATGTCAAACAAACAACAGTGGAAAACGAAAAGTGTGAGAACGAAAAATGTAGCAATGCAATAGCTATTTGTGTATCAGTGCGCAAAGTGTCATTTTTCTGCATCGAGAGAAACACTTACGCACGAGCCGCAGGCGAGTGCCGAATAGTTTCTTGAGTGCAGCAAAGATAATTTCCTCTCAATATTATCTAATAACATTTTTTCTCTGCTCAAAATTCCAAGTATCATGAAGTGTCTCTTGCTCGAATCCAGTTAAACATAGTCAGTCCAAGCAAAGAAGATCCTCTGGCAAGATGAGAAAATGACTTCATCTCAGTCAATACCTATTAATTTGGTCTCAATCGTAGGAAACATTCTAATCTACAATTTTAGACCAAATCAATATTTTTTAAACATCTGGAAAAATTTTATCATCTTACCAGAGGGTCTTCTTTGCTTGGACAGACTATATATAATCTATCAATCACATCATCAATCCTTCAATGAATTTGCAATCAAACTTTTCAATTATTAGTATAGACCACATTGAAAATTAGTTTAATCAGAATAATTATTTTTCAGGGGATGTATGTGGAAAAATCATGATTTTATTAGGATATTTTTACTATGATTTTATTCATGAATATTAATAACAGTTTGCTGTCGTAGCTGAAGAAAAGCTAAATATTTCCCAACAGGATGTTCAATTATTTTTACTGAAACCAAAGCTTGGAATTCAAGAATTGAATTTTTCCTTAATTTAATCGTTTCACATCAACACAAATATAGTATTATTATAAATGATAACACTTTCAATATCTCCAGTAAATGGCGGAATAATAATATACGTACGATTAACTACTCTCCTCCATGAAGTTATTATTATAATGTTCTAAATATGTTCCTATTAGAATAAGAGTGAGTTTGTACTTTTGAGTGATACTTCACTCACTCATAGATTTAAATTCAGTTTAGCGTTACTCGTTACAGTAGTGACTACAGTGCTTTCCAATTCGAAAGTTACATTCATTTTAGTATAATGGAGTTGGAAATCTATGGAGGTGAAAGATCAGGCTATCCAACCTTATAAGGACTATTGGACTGATCAGGATATTGGAAATACCGGCCTCGTAACAAGCAGCTATGTTATCAATTCAAATTTTAATAGTTGGAGTCAGTTGTAGCCTGACATAGTTCCGTGAGGTGCAGCGGTATGTCAGTGACAGCAACATAGCAAATTAGTTAATCTATATCCGTCGATTGAGTAGGAATTCCACTGATAGACCGAAGACGATGCCTCAGTCACGCTATCGCCCACTAAATATGTCTACACACAGTGAAAAGCGCATTTTATCGGAGAATTACAGATTGCATAATAATCTATATCACCCCTTCTGAAATCTTCATAATTATTTGCAGGTATTAGAGATAATGTGACCAGTATAATTCCTCAAAAGAAGTTCAAATTCTTATGATATTGAATATTGAGAACCAAAATCCTGGTAAAAATGGATCATTTGATATGAACTCGATATTGATTATCAAAATATTTTAAACGACGAAGTAGCTCATTTGAAACCATCATCACACCTTTGACTAGATTATCAGTGCTATACAATTCAATTCCTTATTGAATATTCAATTCAATTCCAAGAACGTCTAGAATATCATTTATAGAATTAATTGATTAGGGTCATACAGAGTTAATTAATTCATAACTTCAGGTAAAAACTTCAACATGATACAGATTACCTACATATTGTTCAAATAATTGAAAAATATTTAAATAATAATAGGAATGTAAATTACATTAAAATTTGATTTGCATTCCATTTTCATCACTACCTCGTTACAACAAATGATGCTGAATTATCTGGCAGACAATTCGTATTCATGTTCTGAAAATTCTCGTCTCTCACAGTTGTTTCGCAATATCAACACGCAGAATCAGGAAATCAATTTGTTACTAATCATAGCTTGCAACAGGAAAAAGCCTGGATAGAATATCTCCATCAAAGCTAACGAGAGATCAAAACTGAAAAACTCGCCAATTTACCTACAGCGATCAAATAGCAACTGACCTATCATTTTGATGAGTGAAAAAAGACTGAATATAATTCGCTGGTGGCTATTCATACTTTTATTTTATTTGTAGAGAGTATTGTTGAAGAGCTGTATGACTTGGCTTCATTTGGAATCGCGAAACGTTATGGAACATCGCTCTATTGAATTACCGTCTATCTGATGAGAGAATCCGTTGAGCTTTACATACTTTGACCTTTTCTATGCTCCAGAAAAGACAAAAGCCACACCCACGCAATAAACGAAGTAACTGCTCGTAACATCAGTAGAACTTTTTTATCGTATTAGAGGACTTATAACTTTTGTAGACACACTGTCATATGTCTATGTGACTATTCCCATACAGATATCCTAAAGGAATTATTTCAATACTTTTTTGCTTTTGCCACCTATTCTTCCGGTTAAATTTTTTTTCCCCCACACAGCACCAAATTATTCTGCAAAAATATATAAGCAACTTCTTGCGATGTTTACAATTCATCAGACTCACGTACATCAGAATCTGACTGCAATATTTTTCATAACAATATCAATAACTCGAAATAACTCTAATCGAAAGGATTAGTAAGATCGATTAGGGAAAGAGACAGATTATTCAAATTAACAAAGAAACAGCCTTTCAATAGAGAATTAATCACTAATTTTAAAAACTACAGGAATAGATTGAATCACTTACTAAAAACCAGTAAAAACCAATACTATAGAAATAAAATAAATGAGAGTGGGAATGATCCAAAAAAGTTTTGGAGCATTATAAATGAGATATCTGGAAGAGGTAACAAGAATAAGGATGTATTCCCATTGGATCAATTTAAGATAGCTGATAATGGATCCGTTTCAACACTGGAAAAAGCCAATATAGTGGCTAACGAATTCAATAACTTCTTTTCGCATGTGGGGGAAAATTTGGCAAGGGCGGTGAACTCCAATAATCCACCATTTTTGGATGATGAGGACTACCGACTTGAAACTAATTTCTGTATGTCTCCGATAACCGAGGATGATATCATCACCTTTACTTCAAAACTGAGAGGCATGTCTGCTCCCGGATATGATAACATTCCAACCTGGTTTGTACAAAGAAATATAAATATTTTTCTAACTCCTCTTAAACATATTTATAATTTGAGCATTAAACAAGGTATCTTCCCAGATAGCTTCAAAATAGCCAGAGTTTTTCCTCTTTTCAAAAATGGTGACAAATCTACAAAAAATAATTATAGACCTATCTCTCTGTTGAGCATTTTCTCAAAACTATTAGAAAAAATTATCAAATTCCAGTTAGCTAATTATGTTGAAGCAAATGACATTCTAACAGACAGACAATTTGGGTTCATAAATAACAGAAACATATCGGATGCCCTTTATAATTTAACCAAAGAAGTTAACAGCTCACTTAATGAGAAACTTAACAACTGTGTAATCTTTCTTGATTTGGCTAAAGCATTCGATACAGTGGATAGGTCGAACCTAATGAAAAAACTAGATATCATAGGTGTCCGAAATGAGTCGTTCAGTTGGTTCAAAAGCTATCTAACGGATAGGAAACAGGCTGTCCAAATAATGGGAGTTGAAAGTAGCTTAGATTCTATTAATTACGGTGTGGTGCAAGGAAGCACATTGGGACCATTATTATTCCTAATCTATATCAATAACTTGGCAAAACTACCTCTCACTGGCAACCTTTTCTTATTTGCTGATGATACAGCGCTACATATTACCGGCAGAAATAGAGATGAAATGTATCAAAAAGCATCCAGTGACCTACACCTGTTGAAAGCGTGGTTTGACCAAAATATACTGACCCTCAATATAGGAAAGTCAAAATTCATTGAAGTTTCTCTTCGAAAAAGTCAGGAGTATCCGGTTGACTCAATAACTCTGCATTCTTGTTTAAACCCTATTAATATTGATTGTCGTTGCGAGTCCATTAAGCGTGTCAGTTCATATAAATATTTGGGTGTTATAGTGGATGATAAATTTAAATGGTCGGAACACATAAACCAATTGAAAAACAAAATTCGAAGATCAATTTACATTTTCCTAAACCTGCGCCAATTCCTAACAAAAGATGATTTGAGAAAAGTATATTTTGCTTACGTTCAATCTGTGATAACTGCCGGAATTTTAGCTTATGGAGGGGCGTACGAATCGATACTAAATCCTCTGGTCATTACACAGAAACGTATAATTAAAACAGCTCTTAATAAATCCATTCGCACACCAACAAATGAAATATATGATGAGTTTAATGTTCTAGATATTCGACAATTGTATGTCAGGTGCTTACTTCTTTACATTCGTATTAACAGTGACAATATGTTCAAAAAAATATCTCACAATCGCATAACACGCTCAGCATATTCATTAGGCATTGAAATTCCGAGACTTATAAAAACTCACTCAACAACAAACACCCATTACGTTGCACATATTTTATACAGAAATATGCCGACCATCCTCCGTAATTTTCACAACTGTACACCTTATATGTATAAGAGATACATTGAAATATGGTTAAGGGAGATAGGAAGGGAAAATATAGAATTGATAATCCATTCGAGCTATCAATAGTATTGAACTTATTATCCAGAAGTCTCTTTCAATTTATATTAATACTTCAATATTTTTCATGATAATTTACTATTATAATTTTTTCATGATCACTAGTTCTTCATTGTGTTGTTTCAATGTTCTCTTAATTATATTTTTTCATTGTGCGCTACTATTTCATCATTTCAAGTTCACTAATAAACAGTTTCAGTTTTTTTTTACAATTCTACTCAAAGCAAATAAAATCGCTTATAATTTTTAAAATATAATTATATATATAAAATATATATAAATATTATACAAATACACAATATATTTATCAAATATTAATTCATATCTATATAAAAATATATCAAGACGTACTTGATTATTTTAACTAATTTAATTAATTACGTATCGTGTTATTCTCTTCAAATATTACATATCTCATTAATGATTATTTGATTTTTTTCAAGCTGTTCTTCAATTGTTCTTTATTATTCCTTTGAAGCAAAAATGTATGATACTATAGTTTATCTAATGTGTGTATCTATTTTACTTTTAATTAAATTATTTAACTTTTCTAAGCTACTAAGTATTCATTTATTTCACTATTCTCTGAAATATTAATTTCAACTACTCTAGTCGACTAGTTTATTACCTCAGGTACTAGTTATTGTAATTTTTTACAGGCTATCCTTATCTTAGGCTGAAAATTACCATGATTTCTTAATAAACACCAGACTCCTCTCCACACACAGGCTTAGCCTTCGTGGAGGAGAAGCATGATATTTCTTTTCTTCACAATTTTTTTTTGTTAAAAGACTGTATTTTGATTTGTTCATATTGTCTATGTAATATCTATTCAGTTGTCAGTGACTAAGTTATGTTGAAATCTTTACAAATGTGTGATGTATATTCTATTGTTTGTTTTTTATTCATGCAATAAATTAATTTGAATTTGAATTTGAATTTGAATATTCATCCTACCCGTAGAAGATGAGATTTTGAAAGCTCATTCCATATTCAATATTATCGACTAGCTCGACTAGCTAGGAAGTTCACTGCGTTTCAATTTAAATTCACGTTAAAAGCGAAAATGTTGTGTGATATGACGTTAAAGCGATGCAGGTTCAACTACGACTGACAAGGAAAACAAGAAGCTGAATTTGTGGTGGTTGAGGGGGTAGAGGGGTAAAGGATAAGCCGCGCAGATGACGGCCGGTGTATGAGATGATGCGGGAGCGATAGGATGGATGCAGTGCTAAGGAGAGATGAGGGGAGGCGAATGATTCAACCAGAAAATTGAATTCCAAGCAATGAACCACTTTCTGTCCTTTTCTATTACCCTCACTATCTCAGGCTGCAGTCCCCAGACTCGATCTCCGTCACATGAACCTGAATTTTTATCCGAAATACACCTCACTTTTTCCTTTCTTTTGTTTTCATCAACATCAAAGCGCTCTTCCTCGGAAAATGCAATTAAAATCGCGGCGAATTTCATGCGCTGGGATAGAACTCATGGAAGAATACATATTTTCCACCATCCAGCTGAAAAGGTGTCTCACAACGAACAGTAATCTGGAAAAATTGAATTTTAACTTCTGGTCCACGCATGATTAAGGAGAGGTGTGAGCTGCACATCGCTCTTCAATTACCACGGCTGACTTATTTCTGCATATTCTCATGAGAGAAACGTCATGCAAATATATCATTCCCGATTCACACTCACCCATCATCACCACATTCCATTTCTTTCTCTCTTTGTAATCCCTTCAGCATTACAATCTAATAATTGCTCGAATGGTTCCTTGAAGTGTAGCATCTCGTTTATTTCAATCTCACGCCTCAACATGTTGAATCTCATCCAATTCATTTTATAATCAAACAAATAATTAGTTTCCAGTGAATTCCATTGGAATTTTTTTTTCTAATTGATTTCATTGAAACCTGTCTTAGTGACAAACCATCAATTTTCAGTTCACTTTTTAAACTATAACAAGACTAAAAACTTCAGTTCATCCAACGACGACTAAAGCAGTTCTGAGAGCAGCACTGAAGTTGTATGCACACACTATCACCAGTAGGTTTTAAACTAATTCAAAAGGCTTCGTTCTCTTAAGCCTCCTGATAATATCTTGATTTTGGAGTAGTAGGCCTACCTCGAGGTTGACATGATGATGGAGTCTGGACTCATGGCGCATAGCAAATCGTCTTATCTCACTAGACACAAACGGTATACGTAGATCTCTGTGCAAATCACTGTTTCTAATGTACCAAGGAGCGTTGACCATATTCCTCAATACTTTATTTTGAAATTTCTGTATCAAATTGACATTACTCTCACAGGCACAACCCCAGAGCTGAATCCCATACACCCAAATTGGTTTTAATATTTGGTTGTATAGAATTATCTTGTTCTTTAGAGATAAGCTGGATTGATGACCAAGCAACCAATACATTTGTCAATATTTAATATCAAGCTGTTTCCTTTTTATTTTGATTTAATCCTTCCACTTCAATTTCACATCTAATGTCATTCCTAGATATTTAGCAGTATTTTCACATGGATTTCTATGGCCATTCAAGCTGATGTCAATTGTTTCTATTATTTTTTTGTTAGTGGAGTTTATTATTGATGATTTCGATAGATTTAGCTACATCTTCCATTTCTTAGTCCATTGGCATAGTCGATCTGCAGCTACTTGGAGAGTGGTGGATGTTTCTTGTATAGTGGCGCCTGTAGTCAGAAGCGCAGTGTCGTCAGCAAATGTTGCAACAGTGATTCCATCACAATGTGGAATGTCGCATGTGTACAAAATTGGCCCCATTACACTCCCTTGAGGTACTCCTGCCCCAATATCTTTCAAGTTTGAGTAGTCATCATTCTGCTTTACTCTGAATGTTCTATTTGTTATGTAAGACGAAATCAGTTCTACATATTTTTTTAGCAAAAGTGAATCAAGTTTTTTTATAAGTATTTTCTTCTCCTCCAAACACTTCTCAATAATATTGGTTATTCTGTGAATCTGTTCGATTGAAGAGTGTTTCCTCCTGAATCCGAACTGATGTGATGGTATGATGTCTCTCTCCTCAATTATTGGAAGTAATCGTTTGAGAAAGAGTTTTTCAAACAACTTTGAAATGACAGGTAGTAATGATATTGGCCTATAGGATTTGAGTTCATGTGGTGATTTTCCTGGTTTTTGTTACATTATTATTTCAGCGACTCTCCATGAATCAGGGACATGCTCTCATCTGAATGCTGCATTGAATAAGTAAGTGAGCAGAGTTATTGCTTTTCTTGGCAATTTCTTCATAATATTCCCTGTAATTAGATCGAAACCAGGTGCTTTCCTTGTACTTGGATTGGTAAGGATTTCTTTTGATACTTCATTTACACTGGCAGGCTGTATATCAGAAATATCTGTATTTTCCCTGGTCTCAATAACTTCGTTTGTAATTAATTACATTGGGCTGAAAAGTTCTAGCTAAATATTCTGCAAATTTTCCCACTTTTTACTGTCTTTACGAGCCCATGATCCATCTGTCTTTCTCAATGGTGGGATATGGGATGTTGACATTCTCAATTTTTTCGTGGTCTTCCAGAGTGCAAGTCTGTCTCCTGATCTGCTGTCAAGTTTTGAAGATAGGTGTTGAAAGTTTCTTCTTTCCAGTTTTTGATCTCCCTTCTCAATTGTTGAGTTTTATTGTTGAGAATTCTTTTATCTTCTGGATCACGTGAATGCTGCCATCTTCTTCTTGCTCTTTTTTTTTAATTACTAGATCTTTTATTTCTCTTGAATAGTTGATTCCTGCTGTCTGATATGTATGCACTTGTGTATTCTGCCAGGCTGCTTTTTGTATTAGCTTGAAAAACTTTTCTGCTTCTTCTTCTAACTGCTGTTTGCTTCTTAATTAAACATTTAGGTATATTTCATTATCTAAAAACAACTGAAAGCTTCGCCAATCTGTAGTTTTATTGACAAGTGTGGGCTTAGCTTGTCTTTCTATTATTCTCTCGCTGAGCGTAAGAATCACAGCAGAATGATCTGAACTTGAGTCGAAATTTTCCTCAATATGAGTAAAATTGCTAGATATTCTCTTTGATATGAAAAAGTCTAGAAGGTCTAGGATTTTATTTGTGTCTGTTGGCCAATAAGTCGGACTCATTGACCATTGAAAAATGAAGCTTCAAGAATGAAAAAGAAGGGAATAATGAAGCTTCACTTGGAGATCTTAATTATTGGAATGCTACTCAATGACGCGGACAGTACTTTATTCTTACACGGTTATCTGAGAATTGTTAACATAAGTCTATTGCACGAGTATCAATATCCGTATGAATGAAAGCGAAATGACACTCATTAATTCAATCATTCATCACTCATCAGCAGAACTAAAAATCTACTAAACTTGATAAGTTGTAGATGCATTGCGGGTTGCATATATACGCCTTAGTTGATCTTTCTGTGTATTCAATAGAGGCGTAATGCCAATCATTCATGGCATGTTCGGTTGAACTTCCCTCGGATACGCCCAATAGGCCTATTCAATTTTTTCAAGAGTTTTCTGCGTTTTCTTGACTTTTTCATGAGCTTATTGGGACAAAGTTTTAAAATTTGATAGGAAGGTTCAGATTTAATTCTAGTATCTTCTCATTCGTATGATTTTTATACATACTCTCTCTTTCTCTCTTTTCTTTTGATAATGCACAATCATTTTTCCAATATTGCGATAAAATTACAAACATATTATACTGTACAGACAAAAAGCCTGCTATGACAGATTACTGTGCACATTTCAACTTAAAGCCAACAAGCAAACTAAGAAAATTTTTCCCATCCATGGATACAAATTGCAAGATGAAATTTGGAGGAGCAGTTGAATGTGAGGAACCATTCATTCTCTTTTTGGCCACTGTGAAAATAACTTTTCCAATAGCGATAAGTAGGCTTTTTAGAGGGGAGTTTCGAGAGTTCGAAGACACTTGACCTGCCGAAGTGAGCGATTCGACTTGGAAATATTTTATTGGAATGTGCAAAATTATGTTGGGAAGCATAGCAATTCCACCCTCCCCACCTTTGCCGCTTGCGCATTATTAGATTTTTGACAATAATCCAATTTTGAGTCGTTTGACATCCTCCGCAGCGGCTCGGCATTTTGCAGCGAGTGATTCCATTGGACCTCTGCCATAATCGGGCGTGACGCAAAGATGAGCAGAAAATATTGTCGGAAACATTATGGACGCATAAAACTTTCCATTACAGTCGTCTCTTCCAGACCCGTTAGCATCCATCTACCAGCTGATCACTGATCACTCCCTCTCACTCACTCGCATACTCTTTCTCTCCAACTTCCTCACTCTTTCTAAATTCGAACCTCTCCTCCTCACTCAATCTTTCTTACATTCCCTTCACCATCTTCTCAAACAATCTCCCTGAATCTTTCCTCTCTAAATTCTCTTGAAGTAGTATTAGAATGGGTTCACATGATGTACTAATATATATTATTTTATGCCTCACCTATTCTTGAATTTTCTCTATTTGGGAAAAATGATGTAGAGAAACTCCTAATCTCGACCAATAATGTTTTTTAATAATGTTACCAATTTCATTTCAGCTTCACTAAAAACATTTAGTTTTTCATAGCCTATTTATATTTTGAAACATTTTGTTGCAGGATTTTGTACACGGACTATCGATATTATCGCGGGGATCACTGGATGAGAAACTGCGCTGGACGTTCTCGCTGTATGACATCAACGGCGACGGCCATATAACGCGCGAGGAGATGACCGACATCGTGAACGCCGTCTACGACCTGATGGGAAAGTACACCGAGCCGGGCATCGAGGAGACCGCTGTCACCACCAAGGTCGACAACATATTTCAGGTTAGCCATCCATTTCTAACCTATAATATAAGAATTTTTCATTAATTATCAGAATAATAATAATTTCAGAATTTTTCATTTTAAAAATCGAAATGGAATAATAATAAAAAATTGAGAAGTATAGCGCCGGGAGAGTTGTATTCTCTTTCCAATGACATAATGTGTTAATTTTTCTGTGACAAAATTGAATCAATGACAAAATTAATTTCTGTCCATAAATAGGTGCTTATTTTGAGCGTTTTGTGATATAGCGAGAGTTAGTGATCTATTCTAGACTATGTGGCGTTTTCATAGTTACCTCTCACATTATATGGATCACACTATGTAGCAAGAAGTATTTGTTTCACAAACTTTGAGTTTTATAATCAACGTAAAGTGGACATAGGCCTAGATGTAGCTGAAATAACTCGTTCAGAATAGCTCCCATAGTAACAACAGCTTCATAAAAATGCGGAGAGCCTTATAAAGTTCAAATTGATAATATGTATCTGTTTTTCGAACAGTAGTTCGTATGAAAGTCTTATTGATTTGAATTAACTAGAAGAAATGTGAATTGAACAGTTCATTCAAGCGTGTAGGCAGTTTCATAGATGTAACTCCGGTGTCAGAATACGGTGTAGAGGGTGTCCTTGACGAAGAAACTGGTGATTGGCGAATTATGTTTCTCTTATAAACTGATGAAAAATAGGAGAATAAAGTTTTGGGTCAAGGCCGATACCACCGAACAATTTTTCAGCGTGATAATTAATTGGAAAGACTTCTATAGGCTGCGGCGAATTCGTTTTAATCAGAAATCTCGTTTTCGTTTACCAGAACCAGAGTTTTGTTCTGGTCTGCTGTAATGGACACTTCAATTATTATTCATTCCTGTGCCGGACGGAATTGTTTGTAGGTCGGCCGTGATCTGACGAAATTTTTAATGTAAAGACATACAAAAACTGCTTCAGTCTATGGCCAACCCGAATCAATTCATCTAAGTTATACAAAATTGTCGAAATAGTGTAGGCCTTTAAAGGCTTACACCTACAGTATCTCGCTTTTTCCCAAAATCACATTTTTTCACAATAAAATTGAACAATAATAAATCTCCACCTGTCATTTAGTACTGGACAAAAGAATAAATGATTATCTTCTACAACCACGGCATAGATAATTAACATGAGAGCTACAGAAAATCAATACTTTAAATTTCAAGTTAATCGTGAAGCAGAATTTTTCTGTACACCAAATTCAATGTGGACTGGGATTAACAGTCAAATTCCAAATCAAACTCTCCAAATTTCAGAGTAAATTTCCAAAAACTTTTAGTACTGTATGATTAAATTTAAATTGAAAATGTTGTATGGATAATATAAGATTGAGAATTGACAGTGAGATTGCTAATGTGAAGTGTTAAATGATAAATGAGGTTTATTTAAATACTTCCCCTAAAATTGAGGATTATTTGATTAATTAGGTGCTCGGTTGTTTGACAAACGATCATCAATGGAGACCAAAAAGTGAGCTTATACTGCTGGTGGACTTTCAACTGAATCCGTTCTTTACTTTTATTTAGATTCAGGTCATGTGATCAGATTATACCAGAAGCGAGCTTTTCAAATCTCGACCTTAAAAGAGAGCTGTATGAATCAAACTCTCGAGTGTTATTAAACGATAGGAAGGTATTGTCAAAGACTTGCTGTCACTTCCTTTGGAGATGAATAATTCGAGTTTCAAACTCTGTCACAACGCGGTTTCAAAGTTTGCACGGATTACTCGGATTGATTTGATTAATGCCACCGTAAGAGAGATAGAGAAGGTATGTGGGAGAGAAAAAATATTCCGATAAAAGAGGAAGAGGGTATGAAAAAAAAGATAGAGAAGGGCTGAGACTAAAGGGGAAATTTCGTGATTGAGTTTGTTGGAAGAGCTTCGAAACTTATTACCCGGTGTCAAATCTCACTTGTTGCGTTTCTATATAAGTATGCACATAGAAATTTAATAGAAAGATGAAGTGATTTACAGAACTAAGTAATTTGGTGAGGTTCTTCCTTTAACATCTCTGAACACATTTGCCACTGGAGTGAATTTTCCTACAGGTTTTTGAAAGTGTTGATAAACAAACCTGTACAATTAGCTGTTGCAATTTTCAAAACTGGAATTGAAAAAATGTAATTCTTTGTAACAAAACAATTCAGAAAAAATATCCTCTTGTATCATTGAGAAATATCTTTCCATAAGTATGGAATGATAAATGTGGATAACTAATATGTTCCATAATAAAATATTGTATTATTATTAATATATTGCGGGTTCTCTCCTTACACTTTCTATTTCTCTCCTCAATATTGCTAAAAAGTTGATGATTCTCAAACCAAAATAAGGTTATGCTATCATAGTAGCCTACTGCTTCTACACATGTATTATTTATGTGAATTGTAGTAAGTACCAAGATGTAAAAATTGATAATTTTGTCGAAAGGACTTCTGAGAATATTCGAACAGTGACTTCCTTGGACTTGACTGTTCACTCAGTTAGAATTGCTGAAACAATGAAAAAGCTGCTGCTCACAATAGCTCAGATAGGATGTTATCTTTTCCAGAGTAATAAAATATTACTTTGAATTCATTGTAGGGACAAAAAAACTCAGCCGAATGAGGTAGTTGAGTGCCTTCTACGACTATCAACGGAAAAACATGACTGTATCGTGGAAAAAGGGAATGATTTCAATTAAAGCTTTCAATAGAAGGATTCATGAAGAATGAGAAAATTCTATTTTATAAGGGTTTATATTATAGTCCTTATGCCTAACCGCAACAAAACACTAACTGTAAAAACCAAACAGTATCAGAAATTATGAGTGATAGTGATAGGTTGGAAGTACGAGTGTTATAAAATGTGGTTCTACAAAATATTATCATATTTATGACTCCAAAAAAGCACTGTTCAATTTTTTATATATTTTTTTACTTTGATCTTCTTATACAACAGTAGGCTACTAGTAGAAAGTTCTCAAATTTTCTAACAAACCTGCGACGGAATGACGATTGTATGTTCGATTTTCACCTGAATAATAGCACAAATTGATTCTATGTTTTCTATTATATTGCACAATGATTGAATTTTTTTTTCATTTAACAACTACGTGAATAATCATTTTGAATTCAATAATGTACATGTATTTTTCATAAGCATACAATCATAAAAATCTAATCTCTACAGCTCATCTCTTAATCATAAAATGTACAGCTATTGACCCGGAAATAAGTTACTTATTCTATGTTTAAAAAGATTATTGATTTGCTTTTATCATCAAGATTCATCTATAAGAAAGTTTCTTTCTTTGTACAAAAATTGGAATAAAATGACACAAGATTAATGACAAACTAATGGGATTAATCTATATCTATATAAGCGGAATAGCACTGACTGACTGACTGACTGATTCACTGACTGATTCATTCATCACCAGAACTAAAAATCCACTGAAGCGAATGCGTTCAAACTTGGCACGCATGTTCAGTTGGACGTTTAGACGCGCGCTAAGAATGGATTTTAAAAACTTTTCAAGGATACGCCAAATAATTTAGAAATTTTGTGTTAAAATATTTTTGCAATCCGTTCAAGATAACGCCGTTCAAAATTGTAGAAGTGTTGCGAGTTGCATATCTTCCCCCTTGATACGACCAATCCTAACTGTAAATTGAATGGTTCAGCGAGATTATAGATGAATTAATTTGGAAGAATAGTTTGGAATTTCCAAATTTCAAACTATGTCTGATATACTTCCCATGATTACGCTTAATATTAGCGTTTTACTATTTTTTTGAATTTTCTTAGATTTTTCTAGAACAAATTGGCAGAAAATGTTGAAATTAGGTAAACAGGTCCAGATTAAGTGTACAAATGCTGTGCTCAATAAATTTCTAATCCCTACTGAACGGAACTTGCAGGCGAGCGAAGTGAGCCTGTTTGACTCACATTCACTGCCTATACTGTCGGGGTCCAGGGGCGGAGCCCTGGCTAGGCGGAGAAGGCGAGCGAAGCGAGCCTGGCTAGTGACACTATATGATTGAATTATATTTATTACATTTTTAAATTTAAGGTCTACTTTGAATTGATAAATAATCATAAAATGCTTAGAAATAATACAATTTTTGACATAGCGCATGGGGAAACAGTAAATATGTCATCTATTGGAGAACTGAAGAATCAACAGCCAATCTCGTTTTGTTATTTTCACCGCTGATTGGTTGATAGGGCGTTGGGGTGGCGAGATTAATTTTGTGACGAAACACTTCTTGTTCTTAACCCAAGTGTTCTCGTTAGCTTGAACTCGATTAATAGCTAATTTGTTACAGTTCTTCTCATACAGTTGATAATATCATTTAGACATTTACAAATTACATAATTACTATAATTTCCAAATTAAAGAGACTAATGAGTTGATTGTTCTTACTCAAATTAGAATGAAAACAGAACATTAGAAATACATGTTCAAATTTTTTTCTGGGATGTCTGCCTTCTTCATTTGTTGACAGGTGCATTCTATTTGTCCCTCACGCTTGGCTTCATATTCCATCAAAAAATACTAAATACTGGGATGCAGAGGATTCAGTCTAAGAATCTGAAAATGACCTATCATTTCACGCACAACCATAATTATTTTCACATAAGATAATTATTGAATGTTGATGAACAAAGCCAAATGGGAGTTGCACTCATGTTGAGTACTCCGAATGGGAGCTGTGGTGAGAATAGCTGGCGCAGCAAATCAAGGCTGTTCATGAAATGTCTGTCATTGATTTTAAGCTCTTTCAGGACGGTCTGAAGCTGTTTTGAAGAGCGAATTAGTACATCTGGGGTCGCTCTTGTTTTATGTACTCTCGCAGACAGTTCTCCGACTGTTCTGACAGAGATGAGAATAATTACCAGTCATTCACCAACCGCCTTGATTTTTGGAGCCAGCTATACTCAGTATGCAACAATGGTCTGCGGCGATTAGGTGCAAGTTCATTGGGTTATCCGTTAAGCCCTATAGCCTACATGCATTCAGCATAATGCAATATTGCATTGCTGATGGGTTACCAACGTCTTGCTCTATCTCACACCCCAGTATGTTCTCCTGCCAGCAACGTCCATCTAGGTATCTCCTTAATTAATCGTTGATTAAACAATCTATATAATTTGAGATCGATTTCGAATTCGGCTAACTGGATTTACAACACAATTTATATGCTGATTGGGAGTCTGTAGTGATCAATCCAATAATGTACCATAGAGTGGATTAGGGAAAACCTTGGAGAAACTGGACATTATAATAAGCTTATTACATGATTGTTCATCATACAAATTGGAATACATAGATTATAAACCATTCAAGTTTATAGCAAAGATAATCTTAGTATATTATAAAGAGAAGCCTATTATTAGTTTATAGTAATACTATTAGTTTATAGTAAACTAAAGAAGAATGCCGATTATCCGAGCTAATTGGTACCTGAATCAATTCGGATTGGCAAAAATTCGGATAATTAGACAAGGAATTGTATTGAAGAAAAACAATGTGTTAAATTTAGAATTTAGAATGTGTTAACTTTATCACATTTGAAAAGTTCTGTGTAGTGATGTTAAATTAATATGGAAAGCAGAACAAATACTGTACTGAACTACAGTACAGTAAATACAATTATTCTAAAAAAAGTAAGAAAAGCTACGATGACGTCGTAAACGTTGGTTTTTAATTTATCACTACTGTACGCTAAATACCGATTCGGATAATTGGCAATTCGGTTAATCGGTGTTCTATTGTGCTATACTTCTATCAAGTGGCTATCACAGTTGTTCAGTTTGATCAAAAATGATAATTATAAAACATAATAATTGCCTTCCACCAGAAATTTCATCGAAATTTATACAACTCAATAATCAATTCGAGATCAAACTGATCAGTATGAATAGGCCTTCAAGAAGCTTTGAACTCATCATATTCTGAAATATAATGTTCTTCTCCAGAGTTATTGTGATATTCAACCTTATTTGAGAATCCCTTCGTTCACATTCTACGTAATTTATTGAATAGATAGCTAGCCCTGAATAGTTTATTCAGCCCATCAATATTTGAAATGGAACACAATGATTTCAAATATTCTCTCGAAAATGATGATGAATTCCAAGAAACTATTAGCATCAATGTAGTTATTGGAACTTGTTTCATTGTTTATAATCCTTTCATATCAATAATGGGCTTATATCAATAATTCAATCAATTTCAAGATCATGAACAGAAAGTATATTATTACTCTTTAAAACGTTGCTCGGCTGTTTATATTGTTGAACAATAATATCATATTTGTTTATTTTTACATCAAGCACTTTTTTTCTCATTTTGAAAACTAATGATATCCAAAAATTATTATTACTGGTATTCTCATCCATTGCGTACCATCATTCTCATCAAAACTGGATAACACATCTTCAAACTCATAATATTTTCTATAGGCTAATCATCACCAGTCAACTTATCTAATGACAGTTTGCTCTGGATAAGCAAGTGCTGTTTGTAGGATTATTCTGGAAAACAATGCTCATAGAGAAGGGAATGTGAATGAATGAGAGAACATCCCAAAATTTAGAATAAATACAATCTTCAGCAGAGCGTGTGTAGTAGCAAAAGCACCTAACCTGTGTAAAGACAATATTGTCATCCGAGAGTCAAAGGAAATGTTTGAGTTGTGCTTTCAGTGCGCACCCTTTCCCCAACACAGAACACACATCGTGTAGCCAACTCTACCCTCCAACCCCCTACAACCACCCTTCCACCAAATCCACGCT
This sequence comes from Sogatella furcifera, assembly GCA_017141385.1. NCBI lineage: Eukaryota > Metazoa > Arthropoda > Insecta > Hemiptera > Delphacidae > Sogatella > Sogatella furcifera. The sequence goes on along the minus strand of CM029550.1, from coordinate 25,634,580 downwards.
CCATAAGTCCTTTTGACCAGCCGAATTGCCAAGAAGGCCCGAATCAGAGCCCACCACAAAGGCTTCACGATGAAAAGCATTTCTCCTGCTTAATGTTGCCTTAATTTGCACACCAGCCATCTCTGCTTCCCGAAATTGAATTGTTTTCAATCTGAAAGCAGTTCAATCAAACAATTCTCATCAGAATAAAGCTTGTTACGTTCAGCTTACGTCATGGAAAATCAATTCATTCTCCTTCGAAACCCGGAAGATTTCTGCAGATTCAATAATCGAAACTATGGATCAAACTTGATGGTGAAACAAATTATTATGGCCTTCGCATACTTCTCCACCAGCTTGATATCAATCTGATCCAAATTGTAAATACCTTGAGTTTTTTTTTAATTTCACTTGAAAATTGCAGGAGAAAGTTGATTTCCAGATACAAAGTTTCATTTACCCTCTTATTAGGATGCATCGGTTTTGACAAGGGTGGTCCATTTCTTCGTAAAACCATATTAGTGTCATGTTAGAGCAGTCATGTTGAAACTACAGCTGTACTGGCTAACGTAAGCTCATAGTAAATTATTCACCAAGGTTTGATCCTTTAGCGTAAATCATGTACCGCAAGGGGGATTACTCGATTAGTCCAGTGCTCGATTAGTCCAGTCCCTATCCTACATTAAGAGACTGAAAAACTGGACTAATCGAGGCACCTGGACTAATCGAGGCGCAGGGGTTCGATTAGTCCAGTTCTTCAATGAGATGAGCGAGTGCCTCGATTAGTCCAGAACTGGACTAATCGAGGCACTGGACTAATCGAGGCACTGGACTAATCGAAGCCCTGCGTCTCGATTAATACAGTGCCTCGATTAGTACAGTTGGCGTACTGAATTCGTCCCAGGTGATGAATCCACTATATGCGTTGACAAGGAATTGACTATAACTAGACGGCGTCAAAGTGGCCGTCTAACAAATTTCAAATAAAACCAAGTCGGCGCGGCGCGATCTTTGAATTAGGTTACAAATGACAATAGCTTGGTTTTCATTATACAACCACGTTGTATTTATTTATAATGTAATATTCTGAATAATTCACCGGTATCTTTTAACTTATTGAATCTTATTATCTTTGTTTAATCTATTAAATTAGGCTACCCCTATTAGAAATTCCAGATTTAATATTGTTTAATTCATGGAAGAACAGTTTGATTAATTAATATTAATATTTTTATGATTTACAGCAATATTTGAAATCTGTATTGGTAATTATTCAGAAGCTGAATTATTGTATTCATGAAACTAAAAATCTAATGAGCCAAAAAACCTTTAAATTTGGCTCTCTATATGTGACTTTATTTACCATAACTTTTTGTATTGAAATTTTAATACAATTTTAATATTATCAACAGTCTTGAGGGTGGCCGTGGATGAGTGGGTTAAGTGCCAGAGTTAAAGCCTCCACATAAGGCTAATTTCAAAACAAAGAAATATTTACGAATCCACTAAAATATTTTTGGATTGGAAGTATTCAAATTATACATCGTGAAAGCCTATATCATTGTCAAGAATATACGCTTTTATAAAATAAAATTGTTAACTAGTAAAGATCTGAAACCTATCTGTAATGATATATGTTTGAAGGAACTCTTCATAAACCCAATTCTGCGTTCAGAAATGCGAAAATATCAATAAATAATTAGTTATCAGTTCAATAATCAAAAATAAATGAGCAGTCCAAATTCAGTTTATTATCTAGGTAGATCACTCCGAACTTTTTGAGTTTTCATTGCATTGATATAAAATCCGAAAAATATGAATAACTGTTTTATTTGTTATCAGATTGACTTGAATTTTTATGGGGAGGACACTAGTATAGAGAGGAATGTTCCTGTTTTTTGTAGAATTTTTCCAAGGCTCCTTCCCCCCCCAATCCAAAAAACCGATCGGGCGATTTCAGTCATTTTAAATTTCCCGGCTTAGAAAGACTTGGCACGAAGGCATGTGATTGGTTGATAATTGCACGCGGAAGAAAAAAATACATTCTTAAAAGTTGAGAGAATGACTCCAGCTTGGTCAATATTAATTCAAAAATTATAAATTTGGTCTCAAATTGTAGGTTAGAATGTTTTCTACAATTTGAAATTCGATTTTCGATTTTTGAAGCAATATTGACCGAGCTGGAGGCATTTTCCCATCTTGCGAGAATGTCGTCTTCTTTTCTTCTCTGTGTGAATTTTTGTCTTAGATCAAACGATCAAAGCCTTTTGAAGTTCCAAGAAACCTACACTTGTATGAGCATGTCTGTCCAAGCAAAGAAGACCGTGTGGCAAGATGGGAAAGTGACTCCAGCTCGGTCAATATTGGTTCAAAAAATATTAATTTTGTCTCAAATTGTAGATCAGAATGTTTTCTACGATTGAGACTAGATCAATAATTTTTGAACCAATATTGACCGAGCAGAAGTCATTTTCTCATCTTGCCAGGGGGTCTTCTTTGCTTAGACAGACTATTATATAGGCTACATCATCATTCTATAGTATTATTGCTGACAGTGATGTAAAGTCTCTCCAAGCAAAGAAGGCATTTTGGCGAGATGGGAAAATAACCTCCGCTTGGACAATATCGGTTAAAAATCATAGATTTGGTCTCAAATTGTAGGAAACATTCTGATCTTCAATTTAAGACCAAAATTTTACTTTTTGAGCGAATATTGACCAAGCTGGAGTCATTTCCCCATCTAGCCAGAATGTATTTCTTCCTTGCACAGACTACAGTAAATAGCGAGAAATTACTACAATGATCATCAGACTCTATAAATGAGTGCCTTTTCGCTTTCATTAAATTAGATTAATTACTCATATCGGTCTCTTTATCCTGTTGGTCAAGTGCAAGGCAGGACTTGGTCCTAACTTCGCCGTTTCAATGCTGTAACGAAGTAGTCATATTTTATTATCTATAATTAATGTACATGGATAAAGTTATTCTATTCACCTTCTCTCATTTTACTCTCTCTTTAACCTCTCCTCTCTATCTCCTCTTTCGTTTTATTCTCTTTATCCTTCTCTCTCATTCTTTTCAATCATTTCACTGCCTCATTCACTTTTCAATCCACTTTTTCCTTTCTCTTTTCTCATTTTACTATTCTCTCTATCTCTTATCTCATTTACCCTCTTTATCCTGTGCTTTCTCTTCCTTCTCTCATTTTACTCTCCCTTCTCTCTACTTCTCTCTATCTTTTCTCAAGTTTCTCATCTAGTAATACAACAAGATATATTATAGTCAGATTGCATAACTATTTGACAATCACAATTTATCTGATTGCACGCATACCGGGTAACTATGAAATTCAAGTGAAATTGACAAGATGTGGTTAAATTGAAGAGCAAATATTTTGTTTTTGAAACATGAGGGATTTACGTAATTATAACGTGCCATTAAAGGTCATACAGTTCAATATCATTATCGCTTCCATTATGTTAAATTTTTGATGAAACACTTATTGTATAAAATATAAAACTTGATTTCTTAATTTTCTTTTCATTTCAAATTCAAATTCAAATTCAAATAAATTTATTTCCCATCATAGCGTGTACATAAAATGGTAATACAGTTACATATTCAAAGGAACCCCCTACAAGACTATTCGTCTGTGTGTAGGGGGGAGTTCAAGCATAGACTATACTAGTGTACATAATTAAATCATTATCAATATTGCCTTAATAATAATTTTTAATGTAAGTATTTGTCTACAAGTTGTTTAAAATACACTAAATTATATTATATGTGAGAACTGCGATGCGCGGGTCCTCAGTATAATCCCCAGTAACAAAAAAATAAAATAGAGAGCAATGGGTAAAAACAAAAAGTGAAATAAAAATAACTGGCTGGAAAATCGAAGGAATTATGAATGGTAAATAATAATTGAAAAATAAATTTATAGATTTTTTTTTTTTTTACGGATTGATAATTGAAGAATTAATGAATGATTGAAAGATATGAGTATCCTGGATATTCCAAGATTTTTCCCTATTAGTTGTAGGTTGATTATTGTGCATACTGTGATCGGACTAATTGCTCAGCCGCCTCCCAGCCAATACGGTACAGCCATCTGTCTACCCTCTTCCTGTAAGCCATCAAACTGCATGTCTCCGCTTCCCTTATCTCCTCGGGAACATTCCTGTATAGAATGTGTGCCAAATATGAGGAATTTGTCAGTTCTGAGCCATGTGTTAGCTGTGGGATTTCGAATTCAAAATTGGATCTTAGACGTGTGGCATATGTGTGATTTACTGTATCTCCTAAGAGTTCTGTTTTATGCTTTTTAATGTGGATTAGCAGGGATTTTATGAATAGCTGTCTTACGTTAAGAACCGGAAACTCTGTAAAAAGAAGTATAGTTGGAAATCGATAACCTTTTTTCAGAATTTTCTTGATTAGTGATCTTTGAGTTACTGCCAGAGGCTCAATAATTGAGGAGGAAGCTCCACCCCAAGCCAGTATTCCATATTGAATTATGGATTGGACATATGAAAAATATACTATTTTGCATTGACCCAAGCTCAACACATGACTCAGCTCTGAGAAAGCATGTAACAATCTCCTCAGCCTATTTTTGATACATTGAACATGCCGCCCCCAGCTCCCTGCATCCAAAACGACACCCAGGTATTTGTAGTGGTCCCCTGTTAATCACACCACAGTTACATTCTCTAGATCTTGGGTCATTACAACAGTGCATTTTCAATACAAGAGGGCCTGGATCAGTCTGGTTTCTTGTGGTTATCGGCATGTACTTATTTTTAAGTAACATTTATTGTCAGGCGGTTCAATCAAACCTTTTTTTAATTTTTAAAAACAAATCTTCCATGGCACTCCTAGCCTCCCCCGTTTTCCCCTAAGACCCACTGCAGTGTCATCGGCAAAAAAGAGTAATCTCCCATTTCATAAAGTTTGGAAAGATTTTAATGTAGATCAGGAAAAGTAATGGACCGAGAGTACTTCCCTGAACCACACCGTACTCAACATTCTCCTTGTCGCTTGCTTCCCCGTTTATACAAACATACTGCATTCTGTTATGAAGGTAGCTTTGGAACCATTTTAATGTGTGATTTTTATGCCTAGTAATTCAAGTTTTTTAAGAGAAATGGTTCTATCTACTGTATCAAAGCTTTTGCAATGTCCGGGGAATGTTATCAGTATATTTTCTTCATTTTTAAAGTATTAGACAAAGTAAGCCTTGTTAAGTCCAAAAAGTGCATCCAAAGTATTTCCTAGATTTCTGAAATCCCTGCTAGCGGTGGGTATCAAATTATTCTCTTCCAAATATCTATTAAACTGTGATTTTCACATTTTTCCATGATTTTAAATGTACAACTAGCTAGTAATAGGTCTATAATTGGAGGAATACCAACATCTTTTTTGGACCCGATTTGTAGATAGAACACTCTTGCTGTTTAAAAAGCGCGGGAGAAGCGGCCCACTAAATGCTCCAAGTTTACTATATGTCTAATAGGAAGTATTAAATCGTTGCAGCTTTGTTGAATAGCTCTGGTAAGAATTTCCTCTTTTATCAGTTATATAGTCTTTTTCTGGGACTGATGCTCGCATAAAAACCTAGGCCTGTGCAGGCTAATGGAGATGGCGACTGGTTTTTTAGACAGTTAAGACCGACAGCTTTCGTCTCCTTCAATAGACGAGGGTGCCGTATCTATCTATGTGATAGTACTACGTTCACGAAAATATTGTTCCCTAGTCAAGGGGATCGAACTTGGATCCTCTTGCTTATCAGAACTTGGACCAAAGTTTTTTCCCTTTTACTTTTTTTCTCCCTACAAATTCAATTTTGTTAGTATTTATATGCTCTGACATTTATATAAATATAAATGACATTATTATCTATGAAAATCTAGGTATTATAGTATTATTATTATTATCATCATCTTAGCTATTATATCTTGAATAAATTCAAACTACCGTCAAGTTGTCGCATTTAATTTATTGGCTATTAATGATTATTTTATAGAATTAAGTTTGTTCTGAGGGCTATATTCTGCAAGTGTAACAAGTGCATAAAATAATGTTTTATGAATAATCATTTTTCTGAAAAATGACAATAAAATTTAAGTGAGTTTGATTGGATATGGGTATGCTATTCGGTATATAACTGTATTCATCATTCCTCGTAAACTAAGCACTAATCAGATTCAATTCATTCAGTCAACTAACTATATAGTGATAACGAGGGAAGCAAGATATTATTATTTCGCTAACTGAGCCATTTCTCGCAAATATGAAGAAATTACTGGTCTTTTTGGAAGTAAATTTATATACATATCCTGGATTCTTTATTAGAACAATGAATGTAACTCATTAGGCTACTCAACAATGAATAGTCGTTATAAATGAAAGACAAATCGCTATAATTAGAAAGAACTGATTTTCGATTCATAACTTAATAGCTAATTCAATTAACACTACTACCAATTTATATACAACTTCTAATTTTTCAACAATTTTTACTATTACATCTTATCAAGATAATGTAGGCTATATTGAAAGTATTCAACATTTTCCCAAAATCATTTAAAGGGGTCCATAACCAGATGAGATAAGGGAAACACCCTGAATGCTCTCTTAAACTCAAAAGGGAAATCATTATAGTCAGCCACATTTTTAAAAGAACTATACAAGAATGAATACGGTACTTGTGGTAGTATTTAGTAGTAATAGCTCATACAATGATTCTTAGCATGGGAGTAGTGAATAATACAGGACTAATAGCAAATATAATTTTAGATTTCAAGTACCTAGCTGAACATTCATATTATAGCTAACTTTTTTCTCTTCAAAATGAACTGTGGAGCCAAAATTTGCTGAAAATGCGCTTCCTCCTCAAGTCTTAATACTCCTTGCCTTTACGATTTTCTTACTCCTTTGGTCTTCCACATGGATCATGTCTAGAGTCGTCCTTACCGTGTAGTGGTGAATTTTCTATAATTTTACTTATTTATTGCAAGAGAAATAATTTTAAAATTTTGAACTTTGATGGCATCTCCCCCCTGATTTCTCGGGAGTGCCTCTTATTCTCCAGTAGATTTGGAAATCATATCAAATATATTTTTTAGAGTGCCTCATTGTATAAATTTCGTGAGGTTCAATGTTTTTTTTGTACTAGTTTGCTTACTAGAAATAAAAATGTATTATTATTCATTTATTTTCCTGCTATTTTTCCCACCCGTAACCCCCCCTCTGAAATTGAGAATGCAATTTATACAAAATTGATCATACATTCCTATTATACAAGAGTTTTTACAAGAGACATTCATTTAGCATATATTTCAAGTAAAACCTACTTGAATTGAATTGAATTGAATTGAATAATTGCCTTTATTAGGGCGGAGTTAGGACTCTAGGTCCTCCCACACAACCCTTTACAATAATAAATTCTACAATCTATTCCATATAATAAATAGCAAAAAAATGATAAAAAGAAAATAAATATAACAAGAATACACTTGAGAAATAAAAAAGTAAAACAAGACTTCAACTATATGTTATTAAATAATTACTAAAACAATGCTTTTTATATTAATTTTAATAATCATTCACACACACCCCCTAAAAATTTGGAAATTAAATAAAAAATGTCACTAAGCCCATAATTTTAAAAATTTTGGGGAAAAAAAAATTATGTAATAAAATTTAAAAAATGTTAAAATATTTCCCAGTCATCACCAGCTTATCTCACCCCCCCTAAGCCACCCCCCGCCCGACCAGTTCAATACTGCCCCCCAAAACTGACTCGATTATTGGGGGTTTTTAAAACCCGGGGGCAAAGATTCCAGATGGACAAGCTGTAACATAAAAAAGGTCTATTGTACATAGATTTCGGGTTTTTGGAATAACCAGTAATTGGAGCCATCCTATTTCCCCTACCACTTCTTCCTCTAATGAATACAAACTTTTTCTAAATTTTCCCGCCTTTTGAATTTAATTAAGTCAAACAGCAAAGGTTTGGGTGTTTTTTAAAGATCAAATTTTTGGCAAAAAGTGCAAAATATGGGAAATCGGTCTCCCCCTGGGGGTTTAAATGAATTGCCCAATAGTTCTAGCCCTTTGCCCGCTCAGAAAAAAAGCAGACATGTCATTACCACTGTATCACAATAATTAAAATATGGAAAAATCAATGATTCACTAACATTACTTTGATGGAATGGGTAAGTCCCCATTTTTTCAGTGAATTTTTTTCCCAAACACCTTACTTTGGGGAATTTTTTCGGCCCAGTCAAGGGTTTTGTAATAATGTCCTGGTTTTTAACAGAATCATTTGTAATATAAATTTTTGTTATTTATTTGTGTAGAAAGGTCCACTATTGAAATCAAATCCACGTCCCGAGAGTGAGTTTAGTGTAGCCTATAATTATAGATTTAGATTTAGTTTCATTGATTTTGAGTCATGCCTATAAATTGATCTGCCAAGGCTTCAATGTCTCGATTCATTCTGTCAGCCGCAGCTGCAAAGTGATCTAGATTGGAGAGTGAATATACATCTGTGGATCATCAGCATACAGATGGATTTTGGAAGATCTAAGCTTATTGGAATTTATCATCATCAATATAAATGCACTGAATAACAGGGGTCCAAGGACTGATCCTAAGATGCGCCTCTTTCAACAACTCAGTATCAGATGAACGGCCACTGAATCTCACGGACTGATAACATTGCTGAGGTAGGAGTAAAACCATTGAACTATTGGGTGGAGAAACCCATGTTATAAATTTTTCAGCAGCAGAGGATGATAAACACAATCAGTGCCTTGCCATAATCTATTAGAACTAAGGTAGCCCTGTCTGCAATCCATTGCCCACTGCCTTATATCATCGGTCACACAGAGCAATGCAGTAGGTAGTACTGCTGTCCCGTTCAGAAACCAGACTGCATTTTGCTTAGAGAGTTATTACCTGGTGATGTGATTATTAATTTGAAGAGATGTACTGCTCTCCAGACCTTTTGACAAGGCAGAAAGTATGTGAATAGGTCTGTAGTCAAAAGGGGGAAGTTGGTTTTTTTGTTTTATTTAGAAGGTAAGACAACTGAGTATTTCCAGTGAATGGGAAAAACGGATGACGAAGGTAAGGAAGTTATGCAAATGTGTAATATAAGGAGTAACAGGAAGAGTGTCCTTGATATTAGAACTTTATGAAGCGGGGGGTCTTCACCATTCATTGCTCATAATCCGGTTCCAAACATGAAAAACCTGGGTTCAATGCCTTCAGAGAATAAAGTTAATTCTCTAAAGGATTAAACCCTCAAAAAATTGGCATAATCTCAACACCCCTCATCACCAGCTGAGATGTTGAGAAGAATGAGTTGGAGCTCTTCCAAGACTGTGTGAGATCTTAGTCAACCCCTCTCCTTACTGTTGATCCAACCCCTTGCAGTCCTCCATGCAGATACGGAAGATCCTTATTGCTGAATAGAAGTCTGCGAAAATAATGTGACTTTGCGATTACGAAGCATGAGTTTGCAACGATTTCTCAGCCTTCTGCTCAGCAAAGAACATGGGACCACTGAACCTGTCTTTGCAGTTCTAGACCCTTTGTCTCGCTCATTCATGAGGTGACGAATGTCCCTGTGTGATCCATGCCAGCTGAGCTCCGTTTACTTTTGTACTTCAATGGGACATGCTTATTATGAGCCACACATAAATTTATGAAAAGTCTCTGACTTCCATCAATGTATCGACTTCCATATATATATTTTCAAGGTACCCCTAAACAGATCATCAAACAGCTCAATGTAAATTGATGTTTGTTAAATCACGATACCTTATAATTTTTAGTTTGAGATTTTTTGGGCTTTTTGTTTTGTATATACAGTGTCACAAGCTCCTTGTGTGGGAGACCTGGTACTGGAATTTGTCCATGACGTTTGTAGCATCAAGCTCAGAAACAGCTACAGGGTCTAGTAAAGTATTTGGAAGTTGCCGTGTTGGTGTGTGGCCTGTAGAGAGTATTGTCATATTACAGGTATAGAATATTATTTTTAATTGTGCTGGAGTAAAAAAATCCGTATAAGAAGGTCTGTGTTAAAATCTCCCTTAACAATTACGTGAATTTATATGTTGCCATACAATGCAGTAGTGCGTCCTCGAACTCGGACATATAACCAATATGAGGAGGCCGATAACACAACCTATCAAGGCTTTTCACCACTGAATTGAGATTTTAACAAGCATGTATTCAGGTCTATTTGGTCTTGGTTGTCGGATACAGAATAAAATACTGCATCAACCCTCTTCATTACGCAAAGCGGCTACTCCTCTTTGTTTGTGGAGTCTATCAGTAATCCTCAATGACTTTATAATTAACTGAGTTCAATACCTTCCGAAGATATGGAGGGCTTGAGCCATGTTTCAGAGATAAGTATTACATCACAAACCTGTATACTGACTAAATTCAAACTCATCTGCTGTGACACTGTAAAAAAGACTTGTTGCATTCATTTTGCTTTTAAAAGTTGAAGGTGGGATGAGAAAATGTGTTGAATCAAGCTCTTGGTGTTTTGGCGTTGGCTATGCCATTATCTGACATTACACTCATCAATAACAATACATATCAAACAAGCGAATAAGCGAGGAGCTCGGCAAGGCGCGACCAAAAACAATGATGAAAGGGATAAAGTACAATATAAGGGCTAAATAGTTATTATCACACATGCATACACACACATTCTTTAATTCATAATAGCTAAAAAATGAAATAGCAAATTGGGAAATCATAATGATTGAAGGTCCAAAACGAGAAGCAAACGCAAAAGAATCATAAATTTGGACATTTGAGAAGCAGTATTGAAGACAATTTTCTATACAAATGACCCAATGCTATAATAAAAAGCGAACTATGAAAAATAATAAAACCTTCAACTAATGCAACTATCGACCTATAAATGAAAAAGTCGGTTGTATTAGTTATAAATATTTCCTCTATAATAAAGGCCTTAAGCCTTAAACGAGAAAAAGAAAAACAAGCTAATAATTATAAGTGTTGATTATCTTCATGAAGCTTACATCACATTCAGTCAATATTGGATTGAAAAATACATGTTGAAAAAGTAACAATCGATATAAAACAATGGGAAATCAAAAGGATTATTAGGTCAATCGCTACTCAAAGCTCATTACCATTTACTGATTATCAATCAATCTATATACAAGCAGCCACCTCTTGAACAGAAATAACAAGGACAAAATAAAACATCTAATTCACTCGATAATTACAAAAAACAATGGCGAGTAAAATCGTTGCGAAATATAATCCTGAATCATTCCTCTTCAACTGATCACCGAGGTAGCTACTTCTAAAATAGAAAAATGAGAATGTATTTAGAATACGTTCTCTAAAATAACAAACCTGATAAGATAACGAGACCACAACAATATAAATCGCAATTTCACCGAGGTGTGGAAACAAATCACATCCACTGTTCCCCAATATTCTTATCACTATTTATTTTAATAAATATTAAAAATAAATAAATGAAAATCCGGGTGTATGAAGCTAATAAAGAAGTTGTTAAATTCATATCTTCACTGAGTTAATGCTAATGAGGATGCAATATCCATAACATTGATACTACTAAAATAGTTAATAATTGAGACGTTGTCTAAGTAGATAATTCATTATGTTTAGATTCTATGAAAAAAAAGAAATTGGTTTCATTTCAAGAAGAATTTCATACCAATAGAAAAACTGATGGCTATCAATAAAAATGATTATTTTAAACGTCTTATTCAACATCATGAGTTCAGCTTGAATCATTCGTCAATGGTATAGAAAAAATAATATTTATAAAATAGAATAGGTAGCTATATGTAAAAAGCAGATTCAAGGAGCAGTTTCTGAAGAAAAAAAAATTAATTAATAAATGTAACCAAATGAGACCAAAATCAGAAGCATAGTCCATGAGTTCATTACATTACCGAATCGCAAGGGTGAATAAAGTGAAAACCAATTACATTTATGATCAGAGGGAAATAACCATAAATTGTGATTACAATTTTTGTAGCTCTCATTGTTGACGAATCGTCAATTAGACCATGAACAAGATTGAAGTAAACTATATTCATTATAACTGTATAAAAGACCTTACGAAAAAGATTTGTAATTCATTCCACGTTCGCTCACTCATCATATTCCACCGCCAAGATCATGAAAACTATACATTCAAGAGGATCATTATATTTCACTTTTGAGAAAAAAGAAAAATTCCTTGACAATAATAAGAATAATGAAGAATAAATCGCTTATCTTAATAATAAATCGTTAAGAAACAAATAATCAGTAATTGGATTTCACTGTTACTGTTCTCCTTTTCCTCGAAATCAACTTTGTTTGTTGAACTGTGCTTTTCCTCCAGAATCAAAAAAGCAATGAATTACTCCGTCATAAAGACCAGACACTTTTGTAGCCAAATTGTTTCCACAATTGAATTGTAGACTTGCAACCTACGTCGAGTCAAGTCCTCTTTGAAACAATGCCTGATCCTTCGAAGTTTTTCTTCACTGGGAAAACAGCGCGTCGTTGGCGATAACGTGAACTTCACAATAATGGGTCGTGGACGGGGGTCCCGGACCAGTGGAGGGGAGACCGCGGCAGCGGATGAACACCGGCTTACGATGCAGGCGATCGATGTCGCGAAGCTCGATATCAACACCCCAAACCTCTCACCGCATCGATCGCAGGTGGTCTCGGTGCTCCTCGTTTGGTGACTCCCGGGGTTAAACACTCAAGAGATTGTTCCGTCTCGGTATTGCTCCATATCGTCTAGGACCACTGGGAAATTGTTTTCTTTTTCTTCCAGCTCCTTTTTCAACGATACCACTTCTGTTTGAAGAGGTCAACTATTTGTTGAATGCGTAGCAGTTGAGGGATGCATCAGACCCCTCTAACTCTTTCTGACACGCTGGCTATCATTTCGTTATGAAATGTTTCCAGTATACCTGACCGTCCGCAAGGAACTTAAGATAATATTGTTCTCGATACTTGCGATTACGTCTGGCGAAAAGGGAAAAGGGCGAAGAGTCGATCTGCGTGGTGAAACTCTTTATTAGCCGCCATGAGAATGTGGAAATCGGCTCAGGCGCTTATCAGAACTCGGTGCTGAGGATGACGATGACGATAACTTTGCTTATCAGCTGTATTCGACTGAGATCTGTTCTTTTTTGGCGATCGAGTCATGTTTGTTTAATAAATTAAAACCGTGATAACTTCGTCACTATACAGCCACCACGAGCCACAGAGTTAAAATTCTACCCACGAACTAAAGCGTGAAAAACTGCTACAAAATTGATATCAACTTGGTATAAAAGTTCCAACTTTTAACTATCAAAAGAAAACTGAAAAAAACGGAAGCTCGAACTTGGAATTAACGCGTACTCGGATTCTATCATCACTCGAGCCATCATCACTTGTTGTGAAATCCAAAGGTTTTGACTTAGATTTTCAAAGACTGAATTAATCTACCCCTTTTTGGTACGTATCAGCTCTAAAAGAATGAATCAAAATTCAACGTGTGACCTCAAATTTTTCCAAGTAATTTTATTGACTATAATCTTTAACTGAATATTTTTCCATAATCAATATCAATATCAATTGAAAAATCAGAAACAAAAAATTACCAAAATTTAAAGGGTATTTTCAATTTTAAGTTGAAGCTACCCTAGGACGGCGAAAACTTCAATTTCGGATTCAGCGCACTGGAATACAGTCATAATGTAAAACAATCGAAAAAAAAACTTTCGCACCACTTGTCTGCAAAACTACCATTATTTTACTGGGCTATCATAGCGTCAGAGTTTTACTGGAAACCTGATGTTAGAGTTTACGCAAGCTACTTGAACTGATCGATAACTTTTGCCGTCGGCGATTATGGCAGCGTCTCTAGTGTAACGCTGAGAAAGTGATATAGTTGATTCCATAATATAACCGGTTCAACGGGTCGCATGAATTGGCTAAACTGGACTAATCGAGCGCCTTGCATCCTACCTAATAAACCAACTTTACTGTACTAATCGAACCTCTAGACAAATTGAAATACACTGCCTCGATTAGTACAGGAAAAACTGGACTAATCGAACCACTCTCATAAAACAACTTATATATTTGAAAAACTGGACTAATCGAGCACTGGACTAATCGAACCCTACCACCAAAGAACAAGACAAAGGATTCAATGCAAGCCTACTGGTCCTCTGTTGAATTCGATTAGTTTTGAGTCAGTCACTATCAGCTTAGGAAATAATTATAGTTTATCATGGAAATTTGATGATGGAAACATTGTATGATATGAGATAGACATATCCGATTCTGCATACAGTAATAAAAACATGAAGGTTTTTTATGGGATGTAGTTTTGATTGAGTACTTCAAACTTTGATGAGAGCTCCAGAAAATATTAGATTCGCTTCGTTCATACAATATTTTGGTGCCGAATCTTGGTGATTGAGAGTGAAGTATAACCCTGCATAAGTTATCTGATGTTTAATTACTAGTTTTGGATATGAAAACAAGTCATTACTTGTATTTGGGATCAGTTGTCTAGATCAGTTAGAGTTCAGTTCCTAGCGTCCAGACTACAAAGACAAGTGCCATGATGCATAATCCCTGGAGTCAACCTTTTGAAATGTCATTAGAGAAAGATTAATTAAGGTTGAATTCCGACGTTGTGTAATTAAGACTTGATCTCGATCTCTCTTTTCGTCAAGGACCTCTCCCACTCTTCGCACCTACCCACATCATCCGCTTGATTGATTGTCTTCATTCGCGGTCTTGCTTGATCCATTTCCGAGACATATTCTCTTTCCAACCCCTCCCGTTTCTTCCCTCCAAACCATCTTTGTCTGCCGTTAGCATCTCTATGACAGTTCGCTTTCTCTCTCTCTCTCCATCACTCTACAGAGACAGCCATTATCATTTCAGATGCCAACATTTATACAAATGAGACAAGACTTTTAACCGAATATAGCTGTCATCAGCCTTTCTCAAACAAACCTTTCAAGATCCATTTTCGAGTCAAGTCGCTTCATTTTGTTAATAGCGTCTCTTTCTTACCCGTTTTTCTGCGAATCAATCATGAAATCTCTGGAAAGACTTTTGCGCCCCTTCATTGTCTTTTACATTCGAATTAGCATCCCTTTTCTTGACGAAAATCTGGGTTAAATGCGTTTCATAATTTCCAGTTTATAGATTATAAGCCAAAGAAAACGTTTCTGTAGAAATGCATATTCGATTCAGATTCAACCCGGCCAACCAGATTCAGATCTCATCACAGATTTCTAGCGAAATCCATAATAAAAGTTGAATTGAATATCGATCAATACAAAAAAATCTATTGACAATTTTGGATTTGTTTACTGATTTACATCAATTAGCCTACTAAGCCGGTTAGTATTGTTATATTATTGAAAATGAAATGTAATATTGTAGCTGAAAAATCGTAGGACAAATTAAATAGAAAATATAAAAGGTTATTCTTCAAAAAAAAGAAATAATTGATGTAAATTATTGAAATAGGTGTAGATCTTGATACAAATATTGGTTGTATTTGGGAGGGATATTATTTCAGATTTATCTTCTAAAGGAACAAAAGAGTAATACAAAAGTCTAATTACAGATGAAACAGTTTAACTCCAGAACCATTTCAACGATATAGCATCCATTCCACGAGACGTGTGAGCCCAATTCACATCACAACATACGGTACTCGTCTCAAGGGTGTGGCCAACGTGAATAACTACTCAAGGGCTGGTCTTTGTACGGCCAAGTGCCGTAAGTTTCCAATTCCAAGCACATCGATGTCATTCCATGACATGCAAGCCTTTGGGCAGTTAGGCTACTGATAGCCTTGAAATCTAGTAATTGGCCAAAACCTTTTACTTTCACCCAACTGCATCTGACTTCATTTGATTGACTTCATCACAAGTATCGCAATCCATCCAAAGAATCCGTTATTGATAACCAATTATTTAAAATACGGTTAATCAGAGTATCAGACTAGTGCCCGGTTTTCCAAGCACACTCAAATTTGAGGGACCCTCAAGTTTACTACACTTTACTACATTTCCTATACTTATCATAGGAAATGTCAGCTCTTCATCAAAATTTGAGGGTCCCTCAACTTTGAGTGTGCTTGGAAAAACCGGGCATAAGTGTCATATTGTATTTTATATCACACGATATAGTCTGTCCAAGCAAAGAAGACGCCCTGGCAAGATAGGAAAATGACTCCAGCTTGATCAATATTTGTTCAAGAATTATAAATAAAATGTGGTTTTTAAATGTAGGAAACATCTTGATCTAGAATTTGAGATCAAATTTATAATTTTTGAACCAATATCGAACGAGCTTGAGTCATTCTCCCTTCTTGCCAGAGGGCCTTCTTTGCTTATTGAGCAGACTATATCCATTCAATTTTCGCTCAAGAATAAATTCCAACATGAAGCCGGTTATGTTCGGCATTATTCCGATTAGATACAAGATCTCAAAGGGACGATAAAACTCTATAATGAAAAATATAGAACATTTTATAAGAAGAATAGGCTACTGGAAGAGGATAAGAGGATACCTGCTTATAGGTATAAGAAGAAATATTTGGTCAAAATTCATCAATTACTCTGCACTGGATAAAATGTTCCAATGAATTTAATAAAATTTGAACTAGCTTTATGATTCTGAAACTAATCTTGGGATTTTATGACTCCTTGAAAGAAAGGTAAACCATCCAGTCAGGTTGGAAGGAGATACATATGGCACGATCTATTAATCCACAGCATAAAAAGTAGTTCAATTTTTAAACTTGATACAGAAGTTTAAACAAAAGATCCTTGGAGAATGAATCTTGGGAGAATGATTCAAATTCGAACAGACTAGACGCTTTTTAGATTCTCAGAGCGAAGTATGTCTTTTTGTCATTACAAAATTTTATGTCCAAGTCTACTCTCGGAGTTTAAAGTTTATTTGAGTCGTTCACTTGATAGTTGAAAGCAAAATCAGCATCCTCCATCTGCTGCGATTGAAAGCTTCTCAACAGAAGCGCTTGACTGCTTACTATACCTTGTACTTGATACTATCTCGTATCTCGTAAATCTATTTTACAGCACACCAAAATGTTGCTCTCAGCAAATGTTTCGCGCAGATCACCGCTTCTGGGCTACTTTCGACACTTGGAAAGCTCACTCTGCTCTAAAATGAAGTCTGGAGTCCTCAATTTAAGATTTATCCAAGTTAATCATGGGATGTAACGAATCATTGTCTTAGAGTTAATCTCAGTTCTCTCGAATGAAGGAAGATATTATAATAACTTTTAATGGATTTAGAAGTTGAAAAACTAAAAAAATCCTAAAAGAGATTATATCCTAGAGAAAATACTGAAGGAAATATAGCAATCGCAATAAGGAGTCAAGGAGAAGGGCATGAGAAACGTTATTCTTGCAAGGTAAATATGCAATCGCAGCAATTGGTTCTGAAACGATCCAGTGGTTGATGAAAATACTTTCTAAGATAGGGCGAAATAGGACAAAATTGACTAATAAAAAAAAGTAGTGAATCAGATGACGGTTATTAGAGTGATTTGGCCATTTAGCTCACTTTGACTTTTAAACTGCTGGACTTCTTGGCAAGACAGACTTATTAACTTATTTCAATAATTTAAATCACTTTCGGATTAGGTGAATTCATGGAAAATTTGGTTAATGAGCAATAAAGAGAATAGTATCAAAGTCTTTATCACAGTCAGTTGCTAAATCTCTACCTAAAACTTTACCTTAGATCTCCATCTAAACCATTTTCCTAATATTAGCCCACTATAGTTATCTTCCCTCAAGTAGTTATAGCACTAGTTTTTCCACAGATACTCTTCCATTCATCGTAGGGATCATCTTGTGATAAAAAATATAATTTCATCAACTCAGAGAATCTCAAGTTTCGTGAAGAGCATTTCCATGTTTTGTATTATACATTTTCATAAATATGATCCCATGTGAATGAAGAGGCAGCACTCATGAGAATATTCAATTGAGGCATGTTGGAATAATGTTTAATACAATTCATCTGCTGTTAGCCTGAATAGACCTTCACACGATGATGTGCTTTTGACCACATAATGTTTGTCTTCGTTTGTGGACCTGAATAACAATTTGCTTTTAGCCCTTTTAAAGCTTGTTGTTGAGGCAATGCAGCTGTCTCACGCCACTGCGTTTGTGCTTTTTATGTACTTTGTCTATTTATTCAGACTCGGTATATTCAGCTGAATAATCATTATTCCTAATCAGAGACCAATTCCATTTGACCTACCATCGAACAACAATGTTTGCTGGTGCCAATGAACTGAATTGCTCCAATTATCGTTTCAGGCCAACAAGCTTGTATCAGTGAACCAGTGCTTCCTTGAAATGATTTAAAATATTACTTTTTTACTGTATATTGGGACGAACGTTGCAAATGTACCGTATCAAAGTATTATAATACTGTAGGCCTATCTTCAATTTGAATGCAAGATTATCATAAGAGACAATTCGTTCTTTTGTTACTCTATCCGGTTGATTTAATGAATTTGAAAATTATAAGAACAAATGCGGGTTGAATCAAGTATTTCTAATAATTAATACCGTATCAATCATCAGCATTCGGACTGTACCCATTCTTAATTCAAAACTTCTTATTCCAGCTGAACACGAATACAATCTCGAGGCGAGGGAATTCATCGATACTTTGCCAATTCCACATGATCAAGTTATTAGGTACCACCTATAAGAGATGTTCAGAATAGAGTTATCTTGAGCCAAGATCAAGTTTAATAACAGTACGGTACTCTCCTTCCTTTCCCTCCCCTTTATCATGCCTCTTCACCCTTTCCACGTCCCTCTCTCTATAACTAATGATTTCCACGGAATGGCTGTTGGGCATTTACCATTTCACCAGGACAAATTAGTTGTTTGAAATGGTTATAGGCTCTCCAAGAGGTTAGCGCACGTCTTCAAATAGTTGAAAAGATCTGGTATGAGCAAATCTTCCCGTTACTAGAACGACAAACTTTGTTCCCTTCAAATACCTGAGGGGAATATAAAGGTGGAATGGAGAGCAATCTGTTGAGAGTGGCTGAAATGGATTGCCTACTCTATCTGACGCTATTCTCATCTCAGCCGACCACCATAGAATCGCTCATCATTCACTCTACCAAGATTCTCCTCAGCTCATTATTCAATTATAATAATCCATTCTTTTTCAAGAATATATAAAACAATATAAATAAGCTCGATTTTCAATTATTAATTTACTAGGCAGTTGATAATACTCTAAAAATTGAAATGATTAAGTGTAACCTAGATGTTTGACAAAGCTTATGTTCTGTTCTATAAAGACAGAGTATTCCTCATTTATCCCATAAAATACAATAAACTTATTGGATAAAAACACAGTCAATAAAGTCCCAAATCAGAATATCTGCTGACCTTTCTAGCGTTTCCTAGCCCTAGGATAAAAAATGGTGCTGCAATTTAATTTTTTTAAGGTGCTGCAATCCAGCATTGTCATTCCACTGTGTTTTCACGCTTATCCAGAGCTATTCAATACGGACAGCGTGACAGCAGAATCGAACAAAGTTTGACTCGGAATCATCTAGTTCATCTATAAAACCAATTAATGATTAATCTATTCAGTTGATAAATTCTATCAAAAAATCCATTGTATATTGAAACATCGAATCATTATTAAGCTATTCAAATCTATGAATACTCGTACACGAGCCCATAACATCTGTGTGATGAATCATTTATTTGTGTCCACAGAGTACGTTCAAGGAATTACACGGAGAAGTGACCCTATTACAATTTATTATTAATGTTTCTTCCTTCTCCTAATTCTCCTGAATTTTTCAACTGAAAGGAATATCTCATCCATTCTATCAAGACTTCATTTAATTGTAATAATTAATTTGAATCTCCATCCATTTATTGTTATATAAATACATTGGTCAATATTTGCAGTTGCAGTGTCTACTTATGCAGCAATGAATAAATATTCGCATTAATATTATTATCATAATTATCCAGCAGTTGGTGTACTGCAATATCTAATAATTCTTCCATCAATTTTATTGTTTTATTTAATCCAATTGTTTTCTTATTTTTCAGAAAATGGACCGTAATAACGATGGTGTAGTGACTTTGGACGAGTTTTTAGGTGCTGTTTAAATGATGAAGATATAACTAACTCTATGGCTGTATTTGATTCATCCATTTGACAACAGTTAGTGAGAAATGGAAGTAAGATTATATTGGATCCAAATAACTAGGAACTTTCCAGTGTTCATAGCAAGAATATATTCACTTCGCAATTGTTGTGTATTAACAATAATATGAAATCTATATGTGGACGAACATTGTCATTTATCAAATATAATAATGAAAAAACATTAGATTTTCAATTAGCTGGACAATCAACAAATAAAAAGTTTACATTGTTATTGTTCGACGAATTATATGTATTTAAAGGTGTAATAAGTGTATTTATGTGTTCAACATCAACTTGTTGTTTTTTATAAAAAGTTTAGAAAAGTTATCTAAAAAGTGAAAAGCCAAATTTATAGGATACTAATAAATATGTTTCTTCCATCCAAAAGTACATCAAACGAATTTATATTGTAGAAAAGAAAATAAAAATATTGACTTCGAATAAAATACAGAAACCCTGAATATTGTATTCTTCAACTATCGCCCAGGCATAAATTTATGGAACGAAATTCAGAACCCCAAGCTTCTCATCTGACCTGTATTGTTCAAGTATTGTATTAATCAACTGTGCCAGTATTTATTTAGCTGTATTGTTGCATTATGGAGACTTAATTTTTAGATCAATTAGAGACTTAATTTAGATCATTATGGAGACTTGATTTTTTATCAATCACAGAGCCTTCAATTCAATTATTATATTTGTCTTGACTATCGATGTTGAAAGAACTGATTCAATTACCTATTGTAATATTTTCCACGTCTAAGCTGTATAATGATGGATTTGTTGTGAATTTCACAATCAAAACTTCAAGGAGTAATATCGGTAATATGTTTATTTAAAGTAAACACTATATCGATATTGAACAAAGAACTATGATTGTAATCTTCCCCACTGATTTAATCACCCATCATAGTTTTTTACACAAAAATGGAAGTTGCCTACATCTCAATAAACCTTGAACATTGAATTCTAAACATCCAACACTGAAGTTCAGGTTTATATAGTAGGAGAAGAATATTTCCTGTTATATTGATAATGGAGGTCATGTTGAGGATAATAGGAACTTTCCCATAGCTGATTATTCTATTATTATTCTATTTTATTATTCTATTTTTTCGATTCAGTACCTGACAAATTCAAATAAAACTGTATAAATGGATACAAATTCTTGTAATTATTTCGTTGTGAATACAATATTGTGAATTGTTTCATTCATCCCAACCTGGAATAATAAAAAATGTAGCCTATTGTTAGTTTTTAACAGTAATTTTCAACTGTTGAATGCTCCCAAAATTATATATTCTTCATAGTAACAGAACGGTCTATAATTGAATAACAAAAAACTTTATAATTATAAGAGAATCACACATGAAATTCAATGATAGATTCAAGACTTTAGTTTTAATAAAGTTGAAATAATTATACTAATATCAATAGTTTCCAAGGATAGAAAATTCTGTGTTTCCAGTTGTATTTATAAATTGATTTCTAGAGTGTTTGTAATGAAATTCATATCATTTTCTGAATCATAGCCAAAAAGAATAGTACGGTAGTTATTATAATAGAGGATCTGAATTTCCAATTCAGAGGAATACATATTGTATAGTACCGTGAGGCTGTGAATATTGAATCTTAGTTCTTGTTATCTTGCTTATAATTAATTGATGTACTGTACTGCCACAATAGTTATTATTAAAAATAGTGCAAGAATATCCCAAATTAATTTTAGTGACAAATACCTTCCAATTTGTCCATCCTTGTGATGTATCGAAGCAGCTTGGAATATAACACCAATATTTTATCAAGTTATATTTATATTGAGTACTGTAGGCCTAGTATATATTTTAATAAAAAAAGAATGAACCAATTAGAAGTTATATTGCCGAGAAATATTCAACTGGAAGTTTGTATATAACTTACCCTAGTCCCAGTGAGATTGTGATTGATGTTTTTAGAGGTAGTGTATTCATTATGTTCAAATTAATTGAATAATAAAAGCTATCAGAACTGGGAAAAATGAAGAGCGTTCCAATATAAATCTAACTCTGTAGAATCCAGCATCATTCTTTAGTGAATGAATTTCTGGAGACAAGCAACATTTTCATCAATTTAACATCCATAATGGTAATAGACTCTTTATCCCAGTTTTTATCACATAACCTGTGGCATAGCTGAGTGGGTAGAGCGCTGGCGTTGCAACCCAAAGGTCCCGGGTTCAAACCCAGGTCAGACCAGAAATTTTTCTCAGGCCACTCTCCCGTGTTTCGGATGGACACGTTAAGCCGTCGATCCCGGCTGCCTAAAAACAGTCGTTAAGTCATGTCAGAGGCCCTGAAATTGATCAGGAGCGACCTGAAAACTCTGACACCAGACCTGAGCCAGCCAGGTCACACGAATATTATTATTATTATATCACATAACCTGGTAAATTTCACGGTAATATTTATTACAGTCACCATAGACTGCATCAGGAATCTTTTATATTTTCGTCAGCAATTTTGTTTGGATAGAAAATACAAAATAACTTCAAAAAGAATCAGAATTGAATTTTCTTTCGATGTGAACTGAGGATTGACTGCATCCAAATAAATTTTTCATACACAACAGTATAACATTTCAACAAAAATTGCGTACAGAAATGATGTGTTACAATTTCAAGCATTTCATAGAAGTAAAATGTTAAAATAATGAATAGGAAATGTTGATTTAAAACTGATTGATTAAAATGTTGATTGAAAGTCACATCATTGTACTCTATTATGGATGGAGTATAGTGAGTTTTTCATCAGAATTATTATTATTGTTGAGCTTACTCAATTATTGCAAATAAAATTTATAAGAAATACATTTCCTGAGACCCTGCCACTACTTGATTTAAGTACCTTTTAATCAATTCACAGATATTTATACTCATATAATGTAGTGGTAAAATATCAGCTTGGTCTCTACTAGTCAGTCCATTTCAAGAATGTTTCACTTCTTGGAAATTAACTTTTATATTGGAAAGGGAAAAACTATGTTGGCAATACCACTTACATTGCAATAATGGTATATAATATAAATATGCCGTAACTTCTAATGACAAAATCTCTGTATTTTTCTTCCTATCATGGAGGAATACTATCACATACAATTAATTTCTTGCCTTTCATATTATAGGAGATTTCTATTTCTCACTATAAATAACATAACATTTTATGTTACAACTTTGTATTTATTTCAACCTTTCACATCGAGTTTATTCTAAAAACTAACTTGTTATTTATTTACTATTCATAAGTTGTTTATTACACATGTTATTATCAATCCATATGTAATGATTGATCAACTGATATAACCATCCTACATCTCGGCCATCCTGAAAAGAGAGGCTTAGCCTCAAGCCGGATAACACAAACTTAACAAAAATAATTAACAAATAACTGATCGTCCCCCGACACGATCCACATCGTCAGTCAGATGCATGTTCATTAGATTTGAACACCCATACGCACAAGGATAATGTTTCCTTCTTCTTTTTCTCCTTCCCCTCCTCCTCCCTCTTCTTCTCCTCTCATCCACCTCATTTTTGACTTTCGCTTGCTCCTCAGTGAGTGGAAACGGTCATCCTCTTCTGTCTATCCTATGCAAATCCGCCATATGCCTGTGATATTGTTTGGGCGTGCCGTAGGCTCTGTAGATTTTGACTTTCGCACACTCAGGACACACAATTACTTCGTCGTCCATCTGCTTGTCTAGAGGCCTTTGGAATTCTTCTGGAAGTAAAAAATCGGACTCCAAAGCAGCTGATTCATCGTCACTGACCTTTTCCTCCAGCTCCATGTCACCGAGCTTAGGTGGCAGTTTTTCTGGTACATAGTTTCCAACACATTCCTCAGATTTTCCACGCGGACTACAATCTTTGATATGATCAAGACTTGGTTGCGAGTTATCTATTGATTTTATTTGGAATATTCGAAAAATTCGTTGCTTTTTTATAAAATAAACTTCTTCTATTTTCAGGTCTGCTTGAGAAATTATATCTTCGCCTACAACAATACTATACTCCAATAGATAGTCAGGAACAACTAAAACATTTGATAAGTAACTGGCACTGTCAAAAACGATTGATAACTGAAGGCATCCTAGAACTTCGTCACTTTTCCCACCAAATCCTCTCAGCACAACGTCAGATTTTGAAATTGAGTGAATTGACTCTCCTAGGCGAGAAACAGCCTCCTCTCGTATTAAAGTTACTTCACTCCCTGTATCTATAGTAGATATGAACTTTATATCGTTTACCAAAACCTCCTTTTCCATACGATCCCTATTCACACGTCTGTTGGTCTCAATCATACACCAATCCTCATTCTTTGATTTATCTAGATAGTTAGTAACACGTACCGTTTTGACATCTTTCGTTGTACTTTCTTTGATTGTACAATTATTTGCTGTGTGACCGTGGCCGTGACATCTAAAACATTTAATAACGCTTTTGTTTCGTTCACAGTCTGGGGATTTATGCCTAAATTCATTACAGGTAAAACACTTGACATTATTAAAACTGATATTTTTTCTAGAATCGTCTTAGTGCTTCACAAAAATTTTCTTGTCTGGGTTGTTGTTAAATTTATCTTTTTTTGTATCATTCTTCAGGTGACGTCTGGCAGCTTCGTATTCGTATAATTTGTTTACAAACTCATCAACTTTCTTGAGTTTTGGGAGATCAACAATGAAATGTTCTTTTAACTCTGATGGTAATCTTCTTTTCACTTGATCGACCACCATGAGCTCTTTGAGGTCCTCGTAATTTTATACCTCCAATCCTTGAATCCACTCATTCAACAAATCATTCAAATTCAAAGCATAATCTCTCCACGTAGCTGATTCTTCTTTCCGGAGTGAGCAAAATTTTTGTCGAAACTACTCTTGGCTCAGTTTGAATCTTTTTAATAACATCATCTTGATGTGGTCGTAATCATCGACTAAATCATCAGTTTCTCGGGTGATTAGATTTCCAATTTCTAGAGGTAGTAACCCAAGTAGATACGAAACCCATTTTTCCTTTTTCCTTATTCACTCTACTGATTTGTTTCTCAAACGTTGATAGGTACACGCTAATATCTACACTTGAATCGTAACGTATCATCAGTTTCATTAGGTCTCTCCTTTCGTCATTTTGAAAGACATTATTGTTACTATTAATTTTGGCTTCAATTTCCAGTTTCTTCAATTAAAACTCTCTCTCTTTTTCCTTTTCTAATCTTTCATACTCTCTTTCCTTTTCTAATCTTTCATACTCTCTTTCCTTTTCTAATCTTTCATACTCTCTTTCCTTTTCTTTTTCTAATCTTTCATACTCTCTTTCATTTTCCAATCTTTCTAATATCCCTTTGATACACTCTTCATCGTAATCTGGAGATTTAAGAATCAGTTTAGTCAACTGTATGACTCTCGGATTTGATGGAACATCTATTCCTAGTTCCTCCACTACCGATATCAGATCCGCCTTATTGGCCTTCGATAAGTAACTCATTTTATCTACTTACCGAGCTGTTTTTCACTAAACAAATATCCCATCACTTTTTGCAAAACTTCAAATCTTCAACACTGGCAATAAATTCTTCTATTGAATTATATTCCTTCATTAAATCCTTTTGATCTTCTTGTTCGAACGAGCCCCCAATTTATAGGAGATTTCTATTTCTCACTATAAATAACATAACATTTTATGTTAAAACTTTATATTTATTTCAACCTTTCACATCGAGTTTATTCTAAAAACTAACTTGTTATTTATTTACTATTCATAAGTTGTTTATTACACATGTTATTATTAATCCATATGTAATGATTGATCAACTGATATAACCATCCTACAATATTTATAATCTTTTTATTTTATTTGCAAGAGTACCTACAGTGTAAGAGTTTCCCAATATTTGATGTTCTCAATTCCGAGAATCTTATTTTCACGGTAAAATTTGAGTAGTCATGATTTCAAATTTCAAGCAGCTACCAATGATTGCATGTGCTACCTTATTTTCAAATAATTACTTCAACTTATTGTATTAGGGCTCTATGAGGACCTCTTTATAGAGCCTTAACTAACTTACCTATTTGAAAATTTGCAACCCTTTTGAGAAACTTCTAGCGAACTTCTAGAAAAACCTAGCCTGTAGCTGTGACAGTTATCAACAGGGTGTATCACACGGCAACCCCTCTGTTCATGATTTCCACTTGGAATTTGATTTTTGCAAGAAATGATTAAATATTTATTTTAATTGAAGGCTATTTTGTTGGATTATTCATGTTTGAATATGACAGAATCGAATGTCATGGAATGGTTTATATACGGTACCTTTAAACTCCAGTTATAATGTAACTCACCTACGGTATACATTCACTGAGCTTTTCCAAGCCACGGAACCAGAGAAAGCAATTTCTTTAGTTCATCTTCAAAGACATGGAATATTAATTCATCTAGGCTCGGGCTATATAGCCTATTGTCAGATCAACTTATCGATTTGTCAGAACATAATAAATTATAACAGAATAGATTTGAATGCATTGATAGGCCAAGCTGAGAAAATATTCCATGCTATAAATATTATATACGGACCATCTCAATTCAATAAAATAATGTAAGTGAATACCCTCATTTCTACTTACATTTACATTGTACGTACCAATTACTGTTAGAAATCCTGTAATGTATAGCTATTGCATGTTGAGTAATCGAAGATAGTTTTTAGTAAGACACCGTTTAAGATAATGGATGTTGTATCTATTAAAGGTATTTGTCAATATAAATACTCCCGATCATGATAGGATTACTTGAATCGGATTTGTATTTAAGAAAGAAAAGTTTATAAGATGTTTTGTAACATATTTTCATAGAATTACATATGTAAATAATATTATATCTATAATAATCACAATATTATTAGAAATTGGATGAATATATTTATAGATGTTTATTGTTAAAAGTTGAGTGGTGATAAGTTTCTCTTGTTACGTGTTGGATGTTTTATCTGGTCTATTAATCGTTATTAGGTCGAAGAGTTTATTTACTGATCATGATTTACCATAGTCACTAGCTAATTTATTATTGGTGAACATTGTACCGTGTATGTTAGCTTACTATAGTTGGCAAGACCAACATTGTATGTGCTAATTGAATGTTTGACGCCTAAATTAAATTATAAATATGTTTGAAAAGTGTATATTTAACTGAATCAAAAACGAATGTTAACGATCTTCAAATGCGCTGATTTTCTTTTCAACCTATAATAAATTTTTAGGCTCTAAGGGTTTGGATAAACAGAATATGTTAAATTATGAATTCAAAACATAATTTCTTGATTATCAAGTTACACCACCGGTATAATTTGAGTCATAAATCAGGTAGGTGTTCCTACTGCAAGCAGGTATATGTATAATCCAGTAATGCATCCTGGATAAATCCATCCTGGATATGGTAAGAGCAGGTAGAAGCTTCTTGAAGATTGCTCCAAAAATTGAGAAAGTTTCAATCAAAATCTACGATTGATAAGGCTACTGGAAGCTAGTCTTTGAAAGGGTTGAGACCAGTTCTATAATAATAGTTGAATAATAAAGCCCGAATTTATGTTACTCGTAATCCCACTCCATCAAGAATTCAAAAATTTCTGATATCGGTTCCAACTAGATATTCCATTAGTGACTTATAACCATTATATTCCAATGGCTATGAAATAGATAACAAGATGAAAAGTGCTAGGAAAATGAATCATCACTGCATCACATACATAGATGCTGGACACATTTAGCTTAGTTTTGCAAGATATAATTTTTTTAAGCCACTAGTGAAGTAGGTACTATAATAGATTGAGAACAGAGACTCTCATATTCATTGAGATGAATATATTGATTTTTCGACTCAGGGTAGGTACCAACACCATATTATTATTACCTATTATTATGCTGATGACAATAATAGGCTATTCTATCAATATGATAATATTGTCATCAGTATGATCAAGATATATCTTAATTATGCTAATTGGACGAGAATGAGTAGATAGGCCTCATTAATATAGAAATTTCAATCACAACATCTGCATTTGTTCTACTGTGCAGTAATATATCTTGAACATAATAATGAATAGAATGTAAACAATTATTTTATTCGAACACCATCTTTAAATATTATTCACGTTCATGATTGATAGTATCAATAGACTTAATTCTCCAATGATAAGGTGTGTCATGAAGTGTAGTTTTGAGGCGAGCTCGATTATCCTTTTGATTTATCAAAGTTTTATTGAACTCACTTTCACGGTATTGAATCCATTTTCTACCCTCAACAAACTTCTGGAAGAGTTCTTGAGTGTTTGGCATACGTGAAGAGAGAAACTGTTCGATTCTTGACCACATATTGGCATAGTCGTTGTTGTAAATCACGTATCTTGGAATTAAAATGCAGGTGACTGCTGTTTTGGCTACAACTGTTCGCGCATTTTTCAGCTCCGATCCTGTTAACATACGGAAAAACAAAAAGAGTGGAGAATTAAAAATAAGATATAATTTATAATAACTAGCCTACACATGGAATCATTTAAAGATGTACCGAATCATGTACCATGCTCATTTATAACGACAGGAATAGGTCAGTGGAAACAAACGACCAAATTATAATTATACTGTATTGGTGTATTGAACTTCTTGAATTACTTGATAAGCTCATATAGCAGTGCTCAGTGGTTGGTTTGGCGTGGTTGAAGCATGCCCAGTAGGCGGCAGAAAAATGTTATTGGCGATTTCGTCTTCTTCTTATTTTTTATGGCGTTAATAAGTGAATTACAGTTTTTGAGTCTATGGCTTTATATATTTTCAAATCATTCATCAAATCAAAGTATGTATATTATATATTCAACTCTTTCATTCAATAAAAGATTAGGCCTAGGTCTATTAAAATAGGAGTGTCTTTGATTTGATTATATTTTTATCTGCTTTATAACTACTCTATATTACTATCTATGTTCAGTACCCAATTTAAAATATATTTTCATACAATAACGTACGGTATGTATTCATTTATTGGAGACAAACTTGGTGCTCTGTGGCAAATATTGTGAAAAGACACACTATTGGCACTCTGTCTAAACAACTATATACCTATCAATTAAGTTGCATCAAAAATAACTTATCAAGCCCATCAACTCTATATTTTATAAATAAAATTAAATAGACCGTTGAGTTGAACAAAATAATTGCACTCATTTGAATTGATGAATAAAAAACAAACTATTCACAGTAGGTACTTCATTATAGTAGGCTGGACTATTTCATAATGGATTCGAATAGGCCTATAATTTTTTCTAATATTTTTACTACGGTACTTGTTATATTGATACTCACCAATGCCAAAGCATTCTCCCTTGGTTATGACACACAATTGCATAAATATATCTCTAGCAATTTTTTCTCCTGTAGCATTTTGATTATCATTCTTCAAGTTTTGTTGATGGTGATTTTCAAACCCTTTTGTTTCCTCCATTCCATCTTTTATCAGTTTAAACTTTTGTTTTCCAGCTTTGTCAGTTATTGTTTCAATTTTCAGCCTTTGCAAGACACAAGCAATTCCCTCCATCACAAAATAAACATAATTACTCTTCTCTCGATTGTAACCTGAAATTATTTCAATAAATTTTGAATGTGGGATTGGTTCAGAGTGTGAATTGTTCTAGCTAGTTGCTTAATACTTTACTTGAAATTTATTTGATTAGCTTTTAGCTTTTTAGCTTTTGCTTTAATAGCTTTTGGGATTATTAATAAGACATTTTTTCATTTTTCACAGGCGCTCATTTTTTATGAATTTTAATGCCTAAATTATATTAGAAGCTTTGTAGCAGCAGCCGTTACCTTTTAGCTTTTTGGGGACATATGGGTCAATTTTTCGCCCCTTTAGCATGCATTCAGCTTAGAAAGAATAGCGCTATGAATATTATTCTATAATAATACTATAGTTCTGGTCCAACTGAATATTATCAGATGCCCATGAAAAATTCAGCCTGCGACAATGCTTCTCGCATTATTTTTGGTCCTTGGAGAAATTTAGTTGGAGAAATCAGAGCCCAAAACTCATATTAAATTTTAAAAATGTCTAATTCCTAACTTCAAATAATTTCATGATTAATCAGAAAATTATTCAGGATATGATGAAAGCATTCAAGCGATTGTTCTGAATCTTAAACAAAACAGCGCATTCAATTCAATAGATTATTAATAGAAAATCAATAATTAATTCATAATAGGGTAGGGTACCTAGAAGAAAATGATCAGTCAACTATTGTAGGCCTAGAAGTCCGTTCTGTTCTCCATAACATAACGTTTGATATATTTCACTGACATTTTTATACAAAAGAAGTTGATACAAAATTCTAACAAAGTTGTTATTATTAACACTAAGCCTTGTGAGTAGGCTATGCCATTAATATTTGAATCGGTATTATTGGATACAATTCTGACTATTTTATGATCTCAAATAATTGATGACTGATGAGAATATAAATTGTGATATTATGCCATTCAAATATAGTTTTGAATCATGAACTATTTCTCATGAAAAAATAATTGAGGGAATATAATCTGGATTTCCTTCAGAGAGGCTCTGTAGAAGAAGTGTAGGCTACCGTAACTTATAGTAACTTGAGAAAGTAAATTGATGGAAATTAATAATGTAGCGCGCAAGATAGCCCAATCATATTTTTGATAACTTCTGATGAATAAGTAAATATAATATCAAAACACGTTGCAATAATAATAAAAAACTTTATGATTTTGAAACTTGTGGATATAATTTAACGATAAATTACTTTTCATTTTCTACGTTGAATACTTTTCAACAAACATAGCCTACTTGAAAACAAAAGTTTGAGGTTCAAAAATTAGAGCTCTAAAATAATATCTGGATTAGTTTAGTTCACTAATATACTATTAGTTTAGTTTTTACTTACTACCCACCATGTATAATATCATCAGGCTTATAATCTCTGATATTTGATATGGCAGCTGCTTCAACGTATGCGTCTTCAGGCCAAGTAACAAAATATGGAAAACTAATAATTGCTTGGCGGACCTCCTCTCTTTGCTGTTGAACTTTTTCCTTCATCAATTGGCCAATTGTTTTTGGAGGAGGTCGATCCTCTTTATATTTTTCTATCACTTTTGCTGCAATGCTTTTGAACATTTCAGTCATTTTTATCTGGAATATATTGAGAGTTGATATATGTTTTCAGTAAATACCTATTATTCAGTAAATTCTACTATTATTATTATTATTACAATCATGCAATATCATATGTCAAGAAATTCTTGGCAGTTCTCTATAATACACACTCATCGTCAGTCAGTACCGGATTTAAGGGTAGGCCAACTAGGCTGGCGTCTAGGGGCCCGCACCACATGAGGGCCCGCACCACAAAAATATTGAAAAGAAAAAAATATTCTTCAGAACTTTGCAACTTGCATTGGAGCGAACTATTATATCAATATTTGGCCGAACTGCGTTATATAATCTGTATTTGTTGAATGTAATGTATCTGTTTGATAATAATATAAGTTGAAGCTATTTAAACCCCTCCTGAACAAAATCACTGTCTTTGGTGATAGAACTGCGATTTGCTGTTCACCTGCCTGGTTAAAGAATTGAATTCAGATTAATTTTATTTCTTTAAGCTTACAATTATTTACAATCACTTATTACAGGGCATACCGTACTCAATAAATGAGAAATTAATACAGTAAGTTTACAAATAATGAAACTAATAATAAGGCTTAAAACTCTAAGAGTAGGCTATATATTTTTCTGGAAAAATTTTCTCCCTAGCGGGAGAAATACTTCTTCAGTTCACCATCAATGATAGCTATTCTTGTTTATGACCGTGGCAGGGAGTATGAAATTGTAGATATATTTCTAAAAGCTGTTCTGATAGTGGATAATAAATTATTGTAATAAGTTATATGCTTTGGCAGTTTGCACTACCACACTACCGTACCGAAATTGGCAGTTTGGCACTTATTTATTCTATGAAAGTTGAATTCAACTTTGAATGGATGAAATTAAAACTTAATAAAAACTTCAGCTTGAAATTCGAAACAGTTCTATCGGGATCAATTATTTTGCAAAGTAAGCAAGTGAAGATTTGCTAGTAAAGACTGTAGCATTGAAAGAATGAGTTGTATAATTTAAAATTTTATCCCAATCTTATAATGAATGAGTTTTCAATAACTCATGAATCTTTCTTGTTGAATTTGTAATTCTTTTTTCAATGAATAATTTTTTTTTTATTCCATCGTTCGATTTCAAAAACTAGGAAATTAACTGGCCACTATATTCAGTAAATGTGGCCAGTGTTCAACAAGGATACAAATTGCGAGTCTAGTTTATACAGTTTACAAAGTTAGAAAACTACCTGCAGCGCATCGCCATAAAATTATACAAAAATAAAAGACAAATTTTCAATCACTCATAATAAAAGTCGTGACTAGCTCCTGCACGTTAAATTATAAGTGATTGATACCAACAACGTATTACAAGGATTTATTAGAAGAAGAAAAACAATTAGCCATTAACTATAAGATTTAGAACCAGGGAAATATTACAACGATTTGTTTAGAAAAATATCAAATATATGCTGAGAAATATCGAATTCTTACACTACTCTACCTTATTACAATTCTAATAAGAGGCCAAGTGTCGCACACAGTAAATAACCATCTTTTGGCTCTTTTAAAAAACATTGTATGAGAAGGACATATCCTCAATTCGATTGGTATTTCATTAGATAAAAGTGACCCCAGATAATGTTTTCGAATCTTAAACTCAGTACCGTACCGGTATTGAATTGATCTTATATAGGACTTCATTAGGCTATCATTTACGATACGCTATCATTATCAATATTTATGCTTAAAAAATAGAAATTTTCTCATTTGATAGACCATAGAAAGGCCTTGTAAAACGCAATTTGAAGTAAATTTTCACAAAATCTCCCGGGGGGGCCGGACCCTCCCGCTTAGCTGAGAGGGCACACCCCCCAGATCCCCCCATCGGGGCCCGCACCACAAGCTGAGCCTAGGGGCCCACAGAACCTAAATCCGGCCCTGCTCATCGTTGTCGTAACGTAGAACAATCATTGTAATTCTATCAAGTCTGAGCATGCTTTTTATTAAATATTTGATTGTATGTATCTATATACAATTTTTAATCCAAATTCAAATCGTCTCAAATAATTTTTATGATTTTTTGAGTCATTCAATAAATATAGCATTTCTATTGGGGAAATTTCATATCATGTGGCCAGATAAAGCATTTATAATATTATGAAATTAATTCAATTCATTCGAGTTTTATCTTATCAAAATCTCATAGATTATTTTATAATGGAATGGACAAAATACCTAATATGATGAGTTTGTCTTATTTTACTTGACAAACAGCTTCTAAATCGTATCTTTATATTATGTACAAAATTCTGCACTTATTTGAAATATTAAGTTTTTCAGAAAAACTACGGGCTGGAAATAGAATATAGACTACTTGCTGGACCAAACACTATAGGTACTCTACTAAGACCAGAAGCCTACTCACGTGTAATTCAGTACCAGGTAGCTACTACTCCTAAAATAGTGGTAAAAAATCTTCTATCTCATGAAAAATTCAAATGCGCACACAGATGCCAAATTGAAGTGGAAAATTCTATTTTGTGGTTAGTTGAGCTTCGGCAACAAAAATCTAGAGTTGCTGCATTTTGTGAGTGGGAGTGACGGGTAACAAAATCCACCTTGGCATCACACTGTTTGATCAATTCGCTACCGGTACCTGTGTTAGCGATTTGGCAAATACAACAGACTGATAAAAACACATAAAACAATGGATCTTTTCTAGCGATCTTTGCGATTCAATCGCATTGTTTATTGAATTTTGTGTATTTTCTTCACCTGCTTGTACCAACATAACAGCAGTCATCCATGATCTGTGATACGAGAGTTCTATTATTACATGAACTTGAGCCTTCATTCACTTCTGTAAAGACGTATCTTTCCATTCCAATCATATTTCCATGTTCTCCAGAAAATAAATCATGATACAGTACATTAACAATCTCTTATAATTTATGATAAATGAATAGTATAGGTTCCGGTATTCTTCATAAAGAAAATGTATTCCATTCACAACTTTCTGATAGCACTGAATATTCTATATAAATTCCGAAAACATTTATAAATAGAATGAGAATATCGATTATATATTCCAATTATCCGAGCTGCAAAAAGCAGCATTGAAATAATAATTTATGGAATTCACTCTCAATACCAATAACTTATATGTCTTGTTTCTCCTGGAAGAAATATCTATATTACCGTACGATTCAATAATTCAATATACCGGTAATGATATTGATTGACAGATGAGCCATCAGCGATAATAGATCAGTAAGCATTTAAATCATTTTTTCATGTACGAGTTTAATCAAGTTTCAACATTTATTCAGGTCTTCAACGAGACCTGGCGAATTCTAATTTTATAATCTTTTCAAAATTTTAAAAATTACTGTCAATTTATAAAAAATTACTGTTTGAGAGCTTGAAAATTTAAGTTCATTATAAAAAAAATATTTGTTCTATATAGGCCTAGGCCCTGATATGCCAATTTCAATTCAATTTTAAATTTTATAGTTGAGACGAGGGAAATATGAATTCTGATTGGGGTGTTACTAAGATGTAATTGGACAGCCTCCTTTACAATGTAATTCACAAGCAGCATCACTAGATAATATTCGCCATGTCCTGGAAAAAGTTCACTAAATTTCTGTTCTGGTGTAAAAAAATTTTTAATAGTGATGTAGGCCTGCGTTCATTTTTTCATATTTTTCAAGTTCCAGTTTCATAAGAGTTTGTGTGCAGGTTATTCACTTTTTTCATGAGCAGATTTTTCAATTCCGACTAATAGCTCACATCACCCTGAAAACAATAATTGAATACGGTACCGTAATTGAATTCAACTTCTCTCAATTGTAACAAATATGGCTATCCTATAATAAAAATTTGTGGCCTTATGAATCTAATTGCATTATGCAATTGGATTTATTAGTAAACTCACCTATTTATTGATAATTCTACTTTTTCTTCTGTAGAACGTTATCTGGAATCCTACAAACTCCCACTGGTGGCTCTTTCAAGCGAAAAATGTGAGGAACATCCCAAATTGTAGTACGATTTGTGTTTGGAGGTGGCTTCTTGGTCATTGCAAGGACCTGAAAATATGAGCTCTGTTCATAGATCATTGTGGATTTATTTTTGGATCCCAGAATATTATGTCTCATTGACTGCGATTCCTTATCATTCAGAGTAAAATAATTCACTAAACTCATTCATTCCTCATTTTTAATTGATTGACCACTATAGACTACTTTTATATGATTAAATATAGCAAAATAATAATTAGGTATAGTATAATACAATGTTTTTGTTTTTTGCCACATAATAATATAGGCCTATAGCCTATATATATATATATATATATATATATATATATATATATATATATATATATATATGAGTCTAAGGCCTATACATTTCATCCTATAGTAAATATAGAAATACACTGAAATCAAATCAAAGAGACTTACTAAATAGAGCTTCACCATATTTGACACAATACTTAGTAGACTATACTGTAACTTACACTTCTCATACCTGTTTATACCTGTCCATAGAAAAGTAATTAGTAGGTACCCAGCTATTTAGACAAATAATGTAGGTACGGTACGGTATTGTCACACCAATGCTATTATGAGAACTATGGACTAAATCGAAGAGCACTCTCTTCAAGCTCAAGAATTTCTCTGAGTTCATTTTCTCCATCAACTATCAAATTATAAACGTTTTCCTCATACTCATCGTTAATATTTATATCTGAGTTTTGTAATTCTCTCTGCATATCTTTCATGTTAGATTGCAATTTTTCTATTTCACTTTCAGCCACTTCAAGCTCATCCCGCTTACTACTTAGTTGAGATTTGAGATCGTCAATTTCTTTCTCCATTTCGAATATTCTCATTTGACTTTCAATATTCTCATGTTTTTTCTCTATCATCTCAAGTCTTAGTGAATTGTATCTCTCATCCTTATCCTCCATTTGCGTTTCAAGAATTATATTTTTATCCTGGGAATCATATAGTTCTTTTTGTAGTTTTGCGTTTTCACTTTTTAGGGTTGTCAACCTCTTGCGAAGATTGTGCTTGTGCTTTTCCAGTTTAAAACAGAACTCAAGACCGTCTGCCAAAGTTCTCTCCAGATTCCTCCTCCTATTCCTTTCCCTTGTTAGTTGCGCTATCAACAAGGGTATTTCCACCTTCAAGTTTCTAGTTTCATTTCTATTTTTGTTCAGCATTTCTGAAAAATCCACTTCACTCTCATCCCCTAGTTTCTCTATCAATTCTGCCATTATTCTAGAAGGTGTTTTGCGAATGGGTGAATCTCCTTCGCCACGCCTGGATCCATCAAGATTTTCTGTTACTTCATCCTTGATTCTATCAAGCGCAACGTAGTTTACACTATTTCTCTTGATCATTTTCATGATAGATTCATCCGCAGCTGACATTTGATTTTTCTTTGAAAAGAAAGGATTAATAAGTATTATTATAATTATTAATCTGTGTGGTTTAAATGTCACAATTTTACATTAACAATTTTCCATTCGAAAATATAATAGATAGCCCTATAGCGGTCACAATATTTTTGTTTGTGATACTTTTACACTCTACACGGTACTCTTCTACAAAAGGCTTTTTTCAACCCCACTCTACATACCGTAACTTGAGTTTAAAATTCGTCTTAAAATTAATGCGTTCTAGTAAAATTCCTAATTCTGCTAAACAATCATTTAATTTTGCTCCTTACAATAAATAATTTGATCCTTATTAAGGAACAATAATAAGTATCAGATGGGTGAATACCTACTGTGTAATGTAATGAATATTTGGATTACAAGTATATTGATGTATATACTTGTCCGTATGTGAATACAACTACTATAAATATTTTAATTAGTTGTGGAGGTGACATAAGTGGTAACCATCCATATTAAAAATTTAATCGAAAGGCTAGATATCATCGAACCATAGTTACTTTGTAGCCTAACTTACAAAGATTCTGTACCTACGGAATATTAAGAATCTGTTTTCATAGCCTAAATAT
This sequence comes from Sogatella furcifera, assembly GCA_017141385.1. NCBI lineage: Eukaryota > Metazoa > Arthropoda > Insecta > Hemiptera > Delphacidae > Sogatella > Sogatella furcifera. The sequence goes on along the minus strand of CM029550.1, from coordinate 25,597,083 downwards.
GAGGTTTGACAATAAGGTACTAGTCTACAATAGAATATAGTTTTTTAAAATTTCTTATCCAAAACAAGTCTTCTTATCTAACTAGTACTATATAGATTAAAACTACATGACTAATCGAATTAGGCTTATAAGACGTGAATATCTGGTACCGAGCTTCGCTCTGAAGCTGCGGCCGAACTGCTTGTTGAATTACATAAATATGTTATTGTAAAAAATCAAGGAGCCTCCTTGTAAAAAATGAATTCAAAATTGATATGATCATTGATCACTTCTCACAATTTTTTGACAGTCATGAACATGTGTTATAGACTTGAATGTAACTCCATTCACTCCAGCTGGATAGCGTTGGTCAGCTAATGATAACAGCCATTATACGCAGTACTTGGGATTAGGCCTATGCCTGAATAAGGAATATTTTATTCTTTTATTAATCCTGCCAGAGAGTTTTCCCAGACATGAGACCTGGTGCAATCTTATTTTTTCATCACGGTTATATTACATTTCAAATTTCAAGAAAATCGTTAGAGCAGTTTTCTAGATCCGTGGTTCCACATAAAACATACATACAAACATACATACATACATACAGAAAGTTAATATAATAGGATAACTCCAGACTTAGGGCCGGTTTCTCCAAAAAAGTTAATCTGAATTTTGGATTAAACCATCAGCTGGCTCAATTGAAACACAAGTTAATAAAAGTGACCATCATGGGCGGAGTTAGAAGATATTGCTTGGGGGGGCACCCGGGGGGTCTGGGGGGTATGGAATACCCCCCAGGAGGAGGGGGGTCCGGGGGGCCTCCCCCGGAAAATTTTGGAATTTTTAGTTGGAAAAACGCAGTTTTGAACAAATCCCTGACGTCCAAAATAAATACTACGGCTGTTAATAAATTAACTTTTTGTCTTTTTTTCAATTTATTGTAAAAAAAATTATTTCATAAACTTTTCCACAACATCATTGGAAAGCCAATACATCATCGGAGTTTTTATAACTTCAATTACCTTATACGCATCCTTGTAATTCAAAATAGAAAATAATTACCTACTTTTTTGTAATTTTCTGCACAATTATACGCAGTTTCAAGCACATCCTTGATGTACAAAATGAATAAAAACAATGTTGACAGCTTGAATAAACTTGGAAATTCATTGATATCTTGAAAGCTAATTTATGAATTGAACAAAAAAATGGAAATAGCATTACAATTCAATGACTTAATTCAATTGTGGCAAAAAATTCCTTATTTGCATTGTGATAGAACATATTATTTCATATTTGAGCATAATATTGTTAAAATTATATAAACGAAAAACAAACATATACATTGGAATTTCTTGCACAATTTTTTTTAAAATATAGTCCACATTTCTTATAATAATAGTGATAGTTTTAATTTTTTTTTCTAAAATTTGTTGTAATTCACAAATATGGTAATATTTAGTATATTAAGAAGTATTTATACTCCAAAATATGGAAAACAAATCAACAAATTTACACAAATGAATTGAATAGGCTAGATCACTTTCTTGAAGGATTTTATCTTAGCAACTGTGAAAGCATGAGCCAAGAAATGGCAGCGCGCCTTTGGACAAATAAGGTGTACTAACTTCATGGTTGCAAGCGCAAAAATCCAAATATCTATAAGCTATCTAAAAAAAGCGAAATGGCACTGACTGACTGACTGATTCATCCATCACCAGAACTAAAAATCCACTTTATCGAATGCGTTCGAATTTGGCAGGCATGTTCAGTTGAATGTTTAGACGCGCGCTAAGAATGGTTTTTTAAAACTTTTCAAGGATACGCCCAATATTTGCATTTTTCTATAGTTTCTCTGCGTTTTCTCAAAATTTTCAAGAACCAATCGGCAAAAAATGTTGAAATTTTGTGGAGAGGTTCGTCTAAAGTCTAGAAATGTTGTGTTGGAATATATTTGAAATCTGTTCAAGATTACGCCAGTAATCAGGTTTTTCGAAATTGTAGATATATTGCGGGTTGCATATCTTCCGCGTTCATACGACCAATCCTCACTGTATTTAAATGGTTCAGCAAGATTATAGTCTATAGATGAACTAATTTAGGAGATATTGAATCAATTTTCAAACTATGTCCGATATACTTCCCATGGTTATGCTCAATATTAGCTTTTCAATATTTGTCGGAGTTTTCCTTAGATTTTTCAAGAACCGATTGACAGAAAATATTGAAATTTGGTAAACATCAGGAGAAGGCGGAGGAGGCTAGGCGGAGAAGGCGAGCGAAGCATAAATAAAAAACTTTTAGATAGAAATTTGAAAAAAATGGTCCACTAGACACTGAAACGGTCGAATCTTAGCCTAATACTGCTACCCCGAGTTAATTGGGGTTTTTGATGTTAGCAGTTTTAAGATTTATTTCTTTATATAAATATATTTTATCTTTTTTTTCACTTTTTTCTTTTCTTCCCTTTCTTTTTTCTCTCTTTTCTTCTTTCTTTTTTCCCCCTTTCTTTCTTCTTTCTTTTTTTCTGGGACGATCTGGGGGGGCACTGCCCCCCCATGCCCCCCCCTAAATCCGCCCATGGTGACCATACACTGACAACTGATAGTTTAAACTAAAATTTCAGTTAAACGTATTTGGAGAAACCGGCCCTTATTGTGATATGCGGATGGTTTCAGATTCCATAAATAATAATCAATACATGACATTTGAAAATGACTATAATTAGTTGAAACATGTAATGCATTGAAAAAATAATTCAAAAAGGGTACTTTTGATAATTATTTAAAATGAAAAAACAATAATAATCAATACCTTTGATTTATACTCCAAACGCCTTCTGGAGTATAGAAAATTTGAGTACAACTGTTCAGTAGAGAACAGTCTTGATTCAAGGAACTGTTTGTAGGTTTCAAATCTATTATGAGCTATTAGAAGATATTGAGGTACCACCAAGCATTGCACATCACTCTCAGCAACATATCTTCTGTTATTCATTTTCTCGCCTGTTAAAAAAACATCATCATCCTATTAAAATTATTCTATTCAATTTCTTGACTAATAAAAGTTGTAAAATAATTCAAGAAATTTGATAAAATGAGAAATTGAAAATTTAAATCAACATAAAAACTTATAAATGTTCCAACAGCAAAGGTGATTTCTGAGGCATCATGAAATTAAATTATATCAATTTCATGTCCACAAATTCTGAAATAAATAGAAATATCAAGGATGAATGAAATTCAATCCTGAATTTTGTTGAATGGAGAATTCCATTCATGTATGTAGAATTTAGATTAGATTACTTTATTCAATTAGATAACAAAATTCGGCTTAGATTATACATTGTAATATAAATGAGTAAAACAAAATTATCCTATAAATTTCACAAAATAGAGACTTCTAGTAAAAATACGAAAAACGGTGATGTAATGAATGCAAAATTTATACAGATTTTAAATTGGAGGTTCTGCAAAATGAATAAGGAGTGTAAGTTATCTAAGTGAAAAGGCGAAGTTTAGACATATATATGTCCATTCTTGGGAAAGGATAATAAGGATATCCTTTCCATTAACACTTGGCCTTAAGTTGAGAATTCATAACAAGCTATAAGAATTACTAAAGATAGTAAGAAAAATTATAGCATTTAAAAGCTAGATTTAAATTAATTAATACGATATCAATCAATAATTGAATCATATTATAAGATAAGTAACAATAAAAATGATTGTGGTAATGGTAATGGAAATGGGTAATGATATTATGAATTGAGATAACTCAAAGTAAAATTATTTACAAGTATATGGCAGTGAATGAAAAATATTATAATAAAGGTTTGGATGGTGAATATGTGATGATGAATTTATAATTAAAAGTATGAGGAGAAAGTGAATATGGTGTGAAAATGAGAGTCGGATTTATTCAAGTATGTAATGGGTAATAATGAGGTGAATTATGGAATTTGTCATGTTGCTCTAGGTCTGGACATATTTGATCATTTTGTCAACAAGATGTTTTCTTAACTTCAAGATGAAGCTCGCTCGGCTCTCAATAGACCTAATCGATTCAGGGACGGCATTCCATGCACGGCAGCCTGAGACTAGAAAGGACTTAGTATAGATTGTAGTGCGGTGAATTGGAATCCTCAAAGTATTTTCTCCAGTTCTCGTGCGTGATACATCTATTCTCCTTCCCTCAGAAACAAATTTAAAATCGTTTTTGAAATAATTAGGTTTACCATATTTTAAAATATCCCTGACAAGCTTGACAATACAAAGAAGTCTCTGATCGGGTATCTTTAAGGTTGAGCTTGTAATATGTGCTTGGGTGATTCTTTCATGACGTTGGAGAGAGTAAACAAATCTTAAGCAATAATTTTGACAGCGCTGTAGTTTATCATTGAGGGTTACTGTCATGTCATTGAGTAAAGAGTTACAATACATAAAGTGTGGGAAGATTAGTGATTTAACCAGCAGCAATCTGATATTCCTTGGTAGGATGTCTTGCAATTTCTTCAATGAATGCATGGCTGAAAATATTTTTTTACATGTTTTATTAACCTGTTCTCACCAGTCTAAATTCTTATTCATGATGATACCCAAGTTTTTAACAGAGCTACAGTAAGGAATTTCATTACCATCGATTGTTATTTTCTGTATTGTGTTGAAGTTAATATTATTGATATATTGGAGGTTGGCACGACTGCCATAACGTGAATAGTTCAGTTACATTTAGCTCTGTCAAATTTGTTAAAATAATCAGTTAATTCTTATATATAGGAGTTAAATTCACTCATTCTAGTAACTAACCATACTTGTTTATGAGATCTTACCGGTGAAGTGTTTGAACTGTGAGTATTTGTTTAATAATTCATATCCGAACACTGAACTAGGTTAACAAATTGTTTTCACTGTCCGTTCTTGTCAATCAACATCAGCTGTATTCTGGCTACTGTATCGGAACAAAACAACTGTGTACCTACTTCACGGAACTTTATCCACAAGAACGTTATCTTGTTTTTGTTTCATACTCTGACTAGAATTTATAGCCGGCCGACGTTAGCAACAGTAGCGTCCTTTGGTTTCCATGACAACCCACCGTCGCTCTTATCAGCTTGTCTACTCTAGCTCTCAATACGTCTATTGGAAGGCGGGCGATTTTTGAATCCTACTTATTCCTTCCGCTACACTCAGGAGCTTCCTTTATCCGCTGTGATAGCTCTCTCGGCAAATATCCTCTATATTCCGTTCTGTATTGATGAGGCGTGAGTAACCAATAATTATCGGCTGTGTTTTAGTGGGATTCAGTTTAAGACCATTTTTATTTCCATTCAAAAATTGATTTTATGTCTTGATTAATTTTATCTATAGTTTCATTGATTTCAGTAATAGGGCAGCTAGCATAAATTTGTAGGTCGTCAGCATAGGTATGGAATTTGGAAAACTTGATAACAGTAGGAAGGTCATTTGCATACAAAGTAAATAAGAGGGGACCTAAAATGGAACCTTGAGGAACGCCATGTTTTACATTTTTCCAATTTGATTTGTTATCACCAACAGTTACACATTGTTTTCTGTTTTTTAAGTAGGAATTGAACCATACTAGTGTTTGATCACTAAACCCAAGTATAGCTAGTTTGTTAAGCAGAATTTCATGGTCAACAGTGTCAAAAGCTTTGGAGAAATCAAATAAGGTCAATACAGTGCATTTTTTCTGGTCCATAGCTAGCCTGATATCGTCAGTTACACGTAGAAGAGCTGTTTCAGTGGAATGAGATTTACGAAAACCAGATTGAAAGTCATGAAGTTTGTTATTTTGTTTGAGGAATGCTACAACTTGGCCATGAATGAGTCTTTCAAGTACTTTAGAAAAGGCAGACAGAATGCTAATTGGCCTGAAGTCATCAACTTTAACAGGTGAGGCAACTTTGTTCAAGGGACGAACTAGGGCAAGCTTCCAATTATCAGGAAATTTACCATTTTCAAGTGACTTGTTAAAAATCAAAGTGATAGTTGGGAGAACTACACGTAACATTTTCTTTATTAAGTTAATAGAAATTTTGTCTGCCCCAGTGGCATTGCTGTGCATTTGTTGAATAGCTTTGAGTGTATTTTCTTCTGAAATAGGATTAAAATGAAATTTATTGCCAATAGGAATGTTTAAATTAGTAACTTGATTTTTCAAATTATTGATGTGATCACCAATGGTAGTTTTGTCACGTTCAGTTGAATGTAAGATGAAATGATCATTAATGTCTTCCAAAGGTATGTCTATATCAGTTTCAGATTTGTGTTTACCTAGACCAAATTCTTTTATTCCACGCCATAATAATTTAGAGTCAAGTTTATTGTCTGTCATGAATGAGTTAAGATATCTGATTTTTGAATTACGTAATTGCTGCTCAACTTTATTTCTTAAACGTAGGTATTCAAGTAAACTATTCAAGTCAGATGTCCTCTTGAATTTTCTATGAGCTTTGTCCCTCTGTCCCATCATTTTTAAAATGTCATCAGTCATCCAAGGTACTCGTCGTTTTCTGTTTATTCTTCTAGTCACATAAGGTGCATGTTTGTCATATAAATCAAGAGTCAATTTTTCAAAAGATTCAACCATATCATCAACTGAGGGCAATGCCTCAATTTGATGCCAAGGAGTTTGAGCTAAGTCGGTCAAAAAAGAAGTTTTGTCAAAGTGTTTGAAGTTCCTATAAGTAATAAATTTCTGATCAGGTCTAGGTGTCTTATGAGACAGTACACAATAGATCAAGTCATGCCCAGAAATAGCTGGAACGGAGACCTGACCAAAGTGAACAACCTCATTTGGGTCTATATTTGGGTCCACAACTATTAAAAGGTCGATAAAAGTATCAGATTTGTTTGTATGATGTGTTGGGTCAAGTGGTAAGATAGTCATATTCAGGCAGCAAAAAGTTGTTGTCAACTGATAATAGTCAAAGTTGTGGTTAGTAATATTGAGATCCGTGTGTTCATGTCACCCATAACTAGAATACAACTATAGAAAGGCATGAAGGATAGTAGGGCATTTTCAAAATCTAAGAAATGGCCTATTTTTGGAGGTCTATAGCATATTCCAACTAGTATTTTGTCTGAGCTACTAAAAGATAATTCAAGTAACATGAATTCTGATTTAGTGGAGTATTCTTGTTTTGATGTTGTTAATATTTTTGTTTTTATTCCATCTTTAACAAATAGTGCAACTCAACCACAAGCTTTATTTAAACGATCGTTACGGAAAAGATTATATCAAGGTAATGTGACTTGCGAAGAGGGTATACTGGGCTTCAAGAATGATTCTGAAATACCAACAATATGAAAGTTTTGAAAACGAAAAATTGCTCTAAGTTTGTCTATATGACAGCTAAGGGACTGTACATTAAGATGGGCTGCTTTAAAGATCTTGTTAAAGGGCTTGAGTCATTATACAGTTGAAATCCCGTGTCATTAAAATTATTATTATTATTATTATTGATTGAGAGCAGGCGAGCTAAGTTGTCAGTACGGGGCATCATTGAAATGACCAGCAAGCATAGAGGTAACCGTAGAGCAGCCCATGACAGTGAGAATGATGATGATGATGATGATGAAGATGATGATGATGGTGATGATACTTATTCTAATTGGAATTCTAAAGTCTCTGAAGCAGGTCATCAGCATCGGCCTGATAACTTTGGCTCCTATAGTATTATTTACAACAGATCACAGCTTTGTGTAGCGCACTTTTCCACATTGAACAAAGAATTGGTCACAATGGAGAGTTTTCTGGGCGTTCACTTAATCCATATTTTGAACAAGGGTTTTAAAGAATCGCGATTTTCGATTTGTGTTTGATTTTTCTTTGGAGTAGAAGATTCAAGACAGGAGGAGTTTGCTTCTGTTTGTAGCCATAGGGGTGGTAGGGGAAGACGTCTCTCGGGCCGGGGAATGGGTGAAGAAGCAGAAGAAATATTCTCAGGCCGCATTCCAAGAAAATCTCCGTGGTATGGGCTGCAATGAGAGAGCAAAACGGCAGAACAACAGCAAACAAAAATAATACAATGGAGGGGTTCTATGGTTATTGTAGCTGACTATTTTGGGAATCCCTAATAAAACCTGTAATTTCGAAGTTTCATTAATTTGGCCAGATGCCATCGGTAGGCTTGGTTGGTGTAGGACAACTCCCTCTGTAGCAGCTGACACAATAAAACAATTCTCAGTCGGATGATGGGCAAGTAATAAATTCGCAAATGTTTTTCTATTTGCAAATTCCTGACCACTTTCCAACCAAGAATTATTTGAAGATTTGGAGACGTTCGTGGAGCAGATATCCAGATGACTCCGATGATCCCAGTAGAACCTAATACTACTTAAATTGAAATAGTCTCTCAAATCCCCAACGCCTCCACAATAGGAATATATTTCAATCACCCGGGAATTCGCAAAATAATTAATTAATTTCAACGAGTATAGATACCTCAAATATTGAATTATGGTTGAAGTAATATTAAATTTATTAAGAGCTCTCCAGATGAATGGAATTCCACAAGAATTTATGGAGTCGTTGGCAACTGAGAGAACAAGCAAGCATAAATTCACTGAGATTAATATATTGATTTGATCAATCAGTTGATTGCAGAGAAGATTTATTGAAAACTGGGTATTATTCATACACCAGATAATTAAATTGAAAATATTACCCAGGGACTCTTGGGTGTTTGATTCACCTGTCGAGTATGTGGGTGGAAATTGAAATAATAAATGACAGTATGTCAAAGTACCTAATACCTGGCAACAATTGAGTGGGAAAAAATTATTGTAACACCAGTTTGAACAAAGACTGAGATTTATTAGCCAATTCAGAAGTATGAAATCAAAGATCATTAATTGAATAATAATAAATTGAATTTAAATTGATGACAAAAATGTTAATTTCTGTTAAAAAGTTTTTTAGAATTGAATTAGGCTTTGGCCTAAGGTCCACACAGTGATTTGAAGGAAAGTCCTTGTTCTTCATTCACAAGTAATAAATTAATTTGAATTGACGCTATTGATAATTTTTGGAGAGTTTAATAAAATCTTGTTGATTGCTCACCAATATATCGTAGCGCTCAGCTCAGCTCAAATCTGAGACACTTTGCACTGGCAATGACTTTCACTGGTTTCCAATTTATCACAGGCACTTTTTTATTGTGAGAAGAATTTACATGGAGAACAAAGACTTGATGGGGACAATTAACAAAAATAGGAACTCAAACAATAATTACATTTAAGACATTTAGAATTATTAAAGCTTTCAAATTTAGGGGATCCTGGTTGGTGATCCTTCTTGTTCAAGGGTAGGTTCTTGTCTGCCACAAGGTAAAATTCCTCAAGGAGGAAATTAGGAATTAGAACTTTCTAGAAGAACTAAAACCCACGTGACCTAATTTGGCCCATAAGAAAAAAGAAAGGACCCTCAGTAATGCAATTATCCAATAGGATTTTGCCATGTACTTGAGGAAAAAGACTAACACAGGTGAGGCAGTGAAAGAAAAATTTAAATCAAGCAAAAAAAATAAATTTGTCACATGAGTGAGCAAACAAATACAAATACAATAAATAGCAAATAAAAGGGCAGGAATGAGCAGATTTTGTTATCACAGACAATTTTTAAAACTAATGGTTACAGATACCGGGTTGTTAATCAGCTGTTGATAACGTGATTGACAGTTCAGTACTTGGCAAGAGCCATTCTAACCACAATTCCAGGTAAACAGTAATAATTGTAGTGCATTTCAATAATAGTATTGCAGTGCAATTATTACAAAATAAATTGCAAAGAATGTGAATGGAATCAGTTTGTGAAATACTAAATATTTGAGTATACAATTCATGTAAGTAATTTTTAATTTCTAGTACGTATTTTCCAACTTTCTCGTAATGATTAGCCCCTTGATAATTGCTCCCTGACATAAAGCCCCCAAATTGGAAAGGTTTATAAATACAAATTAGAAAGGTTTATAAATATAAATTTTTCTAATTTCAACGTCTCAGAGCAATTGACACAAAATAATCATGTAGCTACGACTTAGGATCTAAACATATGAATAAACCAATTACAATGATCTGCATTTAGAAAAATTGCATAGTGCACCTTTGTGCAGATATGCACAGCTTATGGCCTCAGCCGTGGTGCCAGTAAACCACAAAATAAAGTCTGGGATATGTCCTGCAGACTACTAAGATTGTGTAGAGGCATTATAGTTGCATACACTAATCTGAATTCCCTACAATGACAGGATGGGTAAGCTACAAGCCCCCATACTGGTCACAGAACTAAAGCAGAGTGTAGAAAGGTGAAATATGAAAGATCTGTGTAATATACAATTAAGTGCAAGACTGCTACATAAAAAAGAAGGATGGCTGTCAATGGGATTACAATTTAGTTTTAAATTTATCAATCAATATATTCACAATAACTAATTTTCTTTGAAATGCAGTATGCTACAAGTTTACAGTGATGGTTCATTAAAATTCTGTTTATCTGCTCATTTATAGTTGTTTTCTTATCCTACCACAATGCTCATAATTTCTGGCTTTCAAGTAACAGCAATACAATAATTAAACAACAGTTAAGTATCATAATTCATAATACAAGTTTGTAATATTTCAATATTTTTTTATAAGGCTGCAAAAATGCCTAAAATGTACAGTGCACTAATTTGACAAATATAAATTATTGGCTACAATAGTTTGAGCCTTTGAGTAACAAAAACGACTTGAGGTCTCATGAACAATGTGAGAATTTTTCAATAAGTGCAAATATTTGTTCTATTCAGTTTTTTCACATGAAATATAACATAAAAATACAATTATTAGCTTTGAGCTGCAAAGGAAACATGCCTATACTACAAAATTCCTAACATTCATATCCTATCCTAATAATACCTCAAACTAGCATAGTTAATAATAATTAGTAATATATCACATAATATCTTTTGTATCACAGTTTTTTTTTTAAGTTTTAATTTACTTCAGTTAACTTTAATTGGCAATAGAAAAAGCAATACTTATTTTGACTAGATTTTTTTTCTTTTTTAAATTATCAATAATAATAATTTTTTTTTTCATTTATTAATAATAATTTTTTTAAAATATTTTTTAAAAATTTATTATTATTTTTTTTTTAGTCTGTGATATCAGCTAGTATAATAATATAGAAAATATAAGTAGGATATTTAATATAGTGAATCTATATTTCTGCTAATGTGCAGCAAGCAACAACATATAAACATTTAAACAAGCTTAACACTAATTTACAAAAGACCATGTTTGTGTTGCGGGTTGATGATGTGTTGACGTGATGCTGATGATGCAGTGACGTGGTGGGGCGATGTAATATGGCAACATGATGCAGCAACGTGGTGCAGCGACATAATACGGCAACATGATGCGGCAATGTGGTGCAGCAATGCAATGCGGCAACGTGGTGCAGCAATGTAATATGGCAACAATGGATTTGTGGTTGGTCATATCTCAAAGTGGTTGAAATGTATGTTTCTTCTATTGAAGCTGGCTGCAGATGATTGGACGATTTGTCAGTATCTCTGCAGGGTACCAGTTCTTCTTCTTCAAAAGAGATCCGTGAAGCGGGTCCAGCTGTTACAGGTAGCACAGTTTACAGAATCCTGTGGCAATCAAGTTGTGATTGACCTGACATGAAGTTGGCAGGCAGTACGGGCTTACAAGAGTAGAGATACCGTAGCAGTGAGGCTGGCCTGACTTGAAGATGGCAGACAGTACGGGCTTGCAAGAGTGTTGTACCATAGCAGAGAAGCTGGTCTGACTAGGTGTTGGCATCACACCCAAAACATCCTTGTTAGCAGGCAAATTTGGTCACATGATTTGTTATTCTTCATTTTGACCTTGCCCTGAAGAGGAAAAGTATCTCTTGAAGAATGAAAAATTCCCATCACAACTCCATAGAACATTTCATAAATTTTCAGAGAAAGGCAGTTCACATTTTGTGAAAATTCTCCTTTCATCTTGAATTTGCCTTGTATGAAAAGCTCACTTGCAGGCAGGAAATGTTGCTTGTGGAAGATAAAAAATAAATTTGAAGTTCTCTGAGAGAGGTAGTCCATATCTGAACACAACTGAATTTTCTTCTTAAACTTGCCCCTGGTTGAGAGAACATCACCTGAAGGCTGGAAAATTTCAAGTTGAGACTCCATGGAAATTCTCAGTGGAAGGCAGTCCTGGTTGAAGAAAAATCTCCTCTTCATCTTCACCCTGCCCCGTAGTGATAGGACGGTGAAAGCATCTGTGGAGTGAGTCTGTTCAAATGAGAGGCATCCAGAAGCAACTTCATGATCATGAGGTGAAAAACAGCTCTCAAGAAGAAATAGACAGTTTTCTTTCTTCTCCTTCAGTCCTGCTTGACAGACACCCTAGCAGATGGACGGCACAACAACAGAATTCTGACAGAGGCCTCCGATTTTCCACTGTAAGTAATCTCTGTAGGATTAGATTAGATTAGATTAGATTACTTTATTCAAATAGATAACAAAATTCGGCTTAGATTCTACATTGTAATATAATATATGAGTAAGACAAAATTATCCTATAAATTTCACAAAATAGAAACTTCTAGTAAAAATACAATAAAACAGTGAAGTAATAAATGCAAAATTTATACAAAATTTTAATTCGAGGTTCTGCAAAATGAATAAGGAGTGTAAGTTATCTAAGTGAAAAGGCGAAGTTTAGACATATATATGTCCATTCTTGGGAAAGGATAATAAGGATATCCTTTCCATTAACACTTGGCCTTGAATTGAAAATTTATAACGAGCTGTTAATATTACTAAAGATAGAGAGGAAAATTTTTATGCAATTAAAAGACTAGATTTAGATAAATTGATACTTAATGGATATTTGAGCTATATCATAAGATGAGTAACAATAAAAATGATAATGGTAAATAAATAATTGTAATTTAAATGGGTATTATGAATTGAGATAACTCAAAGTAAAATTATTTACAAGCATATGCTAGTAAATGATAATGTGATGAATGACAAGAACTAGGTTAATATTAAAATAATGTATAATTAATATTATAATAACGGTTTGGATGGTGAATATGTGATGATAGTGTGGAATGGAAGTTCAATTTATAATTAAAAGTATGAAGAGACAGTTATCATGGTGTGTGATGAGAATTGGATTTATTCAAGTATGCAATGAGTAATAATAAGGTGAATAATGGAATTTGTCATGTTGTTGCTCTAAGTCTGGACATATTCGATCATTTTGTCTACAAGATATTTCCTCAACTTCAAGATGAAGCTCGCTCGGCTCTCAATAGACCTAATAGATTCAGGGATAGCATTCCATTCACAACAGCCTGAGACTAGGAAGGATTTAGTATAGATTGTAGTTCGGTGAATTGGTATCCTCAAAGTATTTTCTCCAGTTCTCGTGCATGATGCGTCTATTCTCCTACCCTCAGAAACAAATTTAAAATCGTTTTTAAAATAATTAGGTTTACCATATTTTAAAATATCCCTAACAAGCTTGACAATTCGAAAAAGTCTCTGATCGGGTAACTTTAAAGTTGAGCTTAAAATATGTGCTTGGGTGATTCTCTCATGCCGTTGGAGAGAATAAACAAATCTTAAGCAATAATTTTGACAGCGCTGTAGCTTATCATTAAGTGTTACTGTCATGTCATTGAGTACAGAGTTACAATACATTAAGTGTGGGAAGATTAGTGATTTAACCAGCAGCAATCTGATATTTCTTGGTAGGATGTCTTGCAATTTCTTCAATGAATGCATGGCTGAAAATACTTTTTTACACGTTTTATTAACCTGTTCTGACCAATCTAAATTCTTATTCATGATGATACCCAAGTTTTTAACAGAGCTACAGTAAGGAATTTTGTTACCATCGATTGTTATTTTCTGGATTGTGTTGAAGTTAATAGTGTTTATGAGGCGTGAGTAACCGATAATTATTGGCTGTGTTTTAGTAGGATTCAGTTAAAGACCATTTTTATTTGTCCATTCAAAAATTGATTTTACATCTTGATTAATTTTATCTATAGTTTCATTGATTTTAGTGATAGGGCAGCTAGCATAAATTTGAAGGTCGTCAGCATAGGTATGGAATTTGGCAAACTTGATAACAGTTGGAAGGTCATTTGCATACAGGGTAAATGAAAGGGGGCCTTAAATTGAACCTTGCGGAACGCCATGTTTAACATTTTTCCAATTTGATTTTTTATCACCAACAGTTACACATTGTTTTCTATTTTTCAAGTAGGAATTGAACCATAACAGCGTCAGATTACTAAATCCAAGTATAGCTAACTTGTTAAGCAGAATTTCATGGTCAACAGTGTCAAATGCTTTGGAGAAATCAAATAAGGTCAGTACAGTACATTTCTTTTGGTCCATAGCTAGCCTTATATCGTAAGTTACGCGTAGAAGAGCTGTTTCAGTAGAATGAGATTTACGAAAACCAGATTGAAAGTCATGAAGTTTGTTATTCTGTTCAAGGAATGCTACAACTTGGCCATGAATGAGTCTTTCAAGTACTTTAGAAATGGCGGACAGAATGCTAATTGGCCTGAAGTCATCAACTTTAATAGGTGAGGCAACTTTGTTCAAGGGACAAACTAGGGCAAACTTCCAATTATCAGGAAATTTACCATTTTCAAGAGACTTGTTGAAAATTAAAGTGATAGTTGGGAGAACTACATGTAACATTTTCTTTATCAAGTTAATAGAAATTTTGTCAGCCCCAGTAGCGTTGCTGTGCATTTGTTGAATAGCTTTGAGTGTATTTTATATAGGATGGTGGTCAAGTTGACGGTCTGCGTTGTCCTTGTTTTTGAACTGCGTGCCACGGCTGTGTGTGGAGACAGTTTGGTCATTTGAACCGGCTCGCCTGCGACGACAGCGTCGTTTATGCGGTTTTTGGTGCTGGCGACTCCTAGTGGCTTTCTTTGACGATTGCCCCTTGAGTGTGACGTCACACAGTGCACGACAATGACGGCCTGATTCACGAGGGTCTTGCGGTGTGGTGGGCGCGCGCCGACTGTCAAGGTTGTTGACGTTCTGATAACGATACGAAGTACCGTTATGTTGGCTCTTTATGTTGACTGTACCTGCATTGCATTGTCTGCTGCAGCCTGCAGTTATTATCATTAGCTGCAGCCTGCAGTTATTATCATTATCACTAGCCTGCAGCAATTGTCATTAAATTGTCCACAATTACAAGTCTCCTCATCACATTCCTCTCCCAATGTTTCATTCAATATCGTAATACTACTTTCGTTTTCCAGTTGAATATTAGCATAATTGTTTGCTAATATTAATGAGTTCTCTACTGTTTTGTCATTCTCCTCAGACTCATTATTGCAATTGATTAGGCTATGTCCACTTGGTCCCCAACATGACTAAACATGGGATTTGAATATACCAGAATATTGTTCTATTTTTGTACCATTTTGTACCACAAAGAAAAATTTTTGTACCACCATCCTAACTTAGATAATAGCAATTTCAAAGTCAGGGACCAAGTGGACACTCTGTCCCCGACATTGAAAAATTGCAAATTTTCTTTCACCATAATATTGTTCTATTTTTGTACCGTTCATTTCCACCAAGAAAAATTTTTGTACCACCACCCTAACTGAGATAATAGCGATTTTAAAGTCGGGGACCAAGTGGACACTGTCCCCGACATTGAAAAATTGCAAATTTTCTTTTACCATAATATTGTTCTATTTTTGTACCGTTCATTTCCACCATGGAAAATTTTTGTACCACCACCCTAACTGAGATAATAGCGATTTTAAAGTCGGGGACCAGGTGGACACTCTGTCCCCGACACTGGAAAATTGCAAATTTTCTTTTACCATAATATTGTTCTATTTTTGTACCGTTCATTTCCACCAAGGAAAATTTTTGTACCACCCCCCTAACTGAGATAATAGCGATTTTAAAGTCAGGGACCAGGTGGACACTCTCTGTCCCCGACATTGGAAAAACGCAAAGTTTTCTTTTACTTATTGGAAAATCGCAAATTTTCTTTCACCATAATATTGTTCTATTTTTGTACTATTTTGTTCCACTAAGAAACACTTTTGCACTACCACCCTAAGTGAGATAATAGCAATTTTAATGTTGGTGACCAGGTGGACACTCTGTCTTTAATAATGTGTGTTGGCAAGTGAAAGTGAGAGCTACAAGAGAGCAAGAGAGGGAAATAGAAGTGGAGAAAGAATAATAGGAATATGTTTTTTGTCATGCAAAGGGTAGTCCTTTTGTCCAAGACAGGCCTGCCTCGCCCATAACTAATTGTTATAGTTGAATGGGAGGAAACAAGCTAGGCTTGACGAAGTTAGCTAGACGAAATAGTTATGACAAACCTTGTGAAGTAACTTATATTATTTTGTTAAAAAATTAACATTAGAATTTGTCCTTGATAATATTTCTTCAAGATGTCCTTATATTAACAATTTAATAAATCAATATTTAATAAGTTTAGTATTAAAAAATATCATGATATCTGAAAAAAGAACAAAATTGACGAAGGTTGAGACTATAATAACAAGGACTATTCAACTATTGTTAGAACAGGCTATGTCCACTTGGTCCCCGACATGACTAAACATGGGATTTGAATATACCAGAATATTGTTCTATTTTTGTACCATTTTGTACCACAACGCAAAATTTTTGTACCACCATCCTAACTTAGATAATAGCAATTTCAAAGTCGGGGACCAAGTGGACACTCTGTCCCCGACATTGGAAAATTGCAAATTTTCTTTCACCATAATATTGTTCTATTTTTGTACCGTTCATTTCCACCAAGAAAAATTTTTGTACCACCACCCTAACTGAGATAATAGCGATTTTAAAGTTGGGGACCAAGTGGACATTGTTTCTGACATTGAAAAATTGCAAATTTTCTTTTACCATAATATTGTTCTATTTTTGTACCGTTCATTTCCACCAAGGAAAATTTTTGTACCACCCCCCTAACTGAGATAATAGCGATTTTAAAGTCGGGGACCAGGTGGACACTCTGTCCCCGACATTGGAAAATTGCAAATTTTCTTTCACCATAATATTGTTTTTTTTTGTACCGTTCATTTCCACCAAGAAAAATTTTTGTACCACCACCCTAAATGAGATAATAGCAATTTTAAAGTCGGGGACCAGGTGGACACTCTGTCCCCAACATTGGAAAAACGCAAAGTTTTCTTCTACTTATTGGAAAATAGCAAATTTTCTTTCACCATAATATTGTTCTATTTTTGTACTATTTTGTTCCACTAAGAAAAAGTTTTGCACTACCACCCTAAGTGAGATAATAGCGATTTTAAAGTCGGGGACCAGGTGGACACTGTCCCCGACATTGAAAAATTGCACATTTTCTTTCACCATAATATTGTTCTATTTTTGTACTATTTTGTTCCACTAAGAAACAGTTTTGCACTACCACCCTAAGTGAGATAATAGCGATTTTAATGTTGGTGACCAGGTGGACACTCTGTCTTTAATAATGTGTGTTGGCAAGTGAAAGTGAGAGCTACAAGAGAGCAAGAGAGGGAAATAGAAGTGGAGAAAGAATAATAGGAATATGTTTTTTGTCATGCGAAGGGTAGTCCTTTTGTCCAAGACAGGCCTGCCTCACCCATAACTAATTGTTATAGTTGAATGGGAGGAAACAAGCTAGGCTTGACGAAGTTAGCTAGACAAAATAGTTATGACGAACCTTGTGAAGTAACTTATATTATTTTGTTAAAAAATTAACATTAGAATTTGTCCTTGATAATATTTCTTCAAGATGTCCTTATATTAACAATTTAATAAATCAATATTTAATAAGTTTAGTATTAAAAAATATCATGATATCTGAAAAAAGAACAAAATTGACAAAGGTTGAGACTATAATAACAAGGACTATTCAACTATTGTTAGAACAGGCTATGTCCACTTGGTCCCCAACATGACTAAACATGGGATTTGAATATACCAGAATATTGTTCTATTTTTGTACCATTTTGTACCACAAAGAAAAATTTTTGTACCACCATCCTAACTTAGATAATAGCAATTTCAAAGTCGGGGACCAAGTGGACACTCTGTCCCCGACATTGGAAAATTGCAAATTTTCTTTCACCATAATATTGTTCTATTTTTGTACCATTCATTTCCACCAAGAAAAATTTTTGTACCACCACCCTAACTGAGATAATAGTGATTTTAAAGTCGGGGACCAAGTGGACACTGTCCCCGACATTGAAAAATTGCAAATTTTCTTTTACCATAATATTGTTCTATTTTTGTACCGTTCATTTCCACCAAGGAAAATTTTTGTACCACCCCCCTAACTGAGATAATAGCGATTTTAAAGTCGGGGACCAGGTGGACACTCTGTCCCCGACATTGGAAAATTGCAAATTTTCTTTCACCATAATATTGTTTTTTTTTGTACCGTTCATTTCCACAAAGAAAAATTTTTGTACCACCACCCTAAATGAGATAATAGCAATTTTAAAGTCGGGGACCAGGTGGACACTCTGTCCCCAACATTGGAAAAACGCAAAGTTTTCTTTTACTTATTGGAAAATCGCAAATTTTCTTTCACCATAATATTGTTCTATTTTTGTACTATTTTGTTCCACTAAGAAAAAGTTTTGCACTACCACCCTAAGTGAGATAATAGCGATTTTAATCTTGGTGACCAGGTGGACACTCTGTCTTTAATAATGTGTGTTGGCAAGTGAAAGTGAGAGCTACAAGAGAGTAAGAGAGGGAAATAAAAGTGGAGAAAGAATAATAGGAATATGTTTTTTGTCATGCAAAGGGTAGTCCTTTCGTCCAAGACAGGCCTGCCTCACCCATAACTAATTGTTATAGTTGAATGGGAGGAAACAAGCTAGGCTTGACGAAGTTAGCTAGACGAAATAGTTATGACGAACCTTGTGAAGTAACTTATATTATTTTGTTAAAAAATTAACATTAGAATTTGTCCTTGATAATATTTCTTCAAGATGTCCTTATATTAACAATTTAATAAATCAATATTTAATAAGTTTAGTATTAAAAAATATCATGATATCTGAAAAAAGAACAAAATTGACAAAGGTTGAGACTATAATAACAAGGACTATTCAACTATTGTTAGAACAGGCTATGTCCACTTGGTCCCCGACATGACTAAACATGGGATTTGAATATACCAGAATATTGTTCTATTTTTGTACCATTTTGTACCACAAAGAAAAATTTTTGTACCACCATCCTAACTTAGATAATAGCAATTTCAAAGTCGGGGACCAAGTGGACACTCTGTCCCCGACATTGGAAAATTGCAAATTTTCTTTCACCATAATATTGTTCTATTTTTGTACCATTCATTTCCACCAAGAAAAATTTTTGTACCACCACCCTAACTGAGATAATAGCGATTTTAAAGTCGGGGACCAAGTGGACACTGTCCCTGACATTGAAAAATTGCAAATTTTCTTTTACCATAATATTGTTCTATTTTTGTACCGTTCATTTCCACCAAGGAAAATTTTTGTACCACCACCCTAACTGAGATAATAGCGATTTTAAAGTCGGGGACCAGGTGGACACTCTGTCCCCGACATTGGAAAATTGCAAATTTTCTTTCACCATAATATTGTTTTTTTTTTGTACTGTTCATTTCCACCAAGAAAAATTTTTGTACCACCACCCTAACTGAGATAATAGCAATTTTAAAGTCGGGGACCAGGTGGACACTGTCCCCAACATTGAAAAATTGCAAATTTTCTTTCACCATAATATTGTTCTATCTTTGTACTATTTTGTTCCACTAAGAAACAGTTTTGCACTACCACCCTAAGTGAGATAATAGCGATTTTAATGTTGGTGACCAGGTGGACACTCTGTCTTTAATAATGTGTGTTGGCAAGTGAAAGTGAGAGCTACAAGAGAGCAAGAGAGGGAAATAGAAGTGGAGAAAGAATAATAGGAATATGTTTTTTGTCATGCGAAGGGTAGTCCTTTTGTCCAAGACAGGCCTGCCTCACCCATAACTAATTGTTATAGTTGAATGGGAGGAAACAAGCTAGGCTTGACGAAGTTAGCTAGACGAAATAGTTATGACGAACCTTGTGAAGTAACTTATATTATTTTGTTAAAAAATTAACATTAGAATTTGTCCTTGATAATATTTCTTCAAGATGTCCTTATATTAACAATTTAATAAATCAATATTTAATAAGTTTAGTATTAAAAAATATCATGATATCTGAAAAAAGAACAAAATTGACGAAGGTTGAGACTATAATAACAAGGGCTATTCAACTATTGTTAGAACATGTAGCCATTTCTGAGTATTATGTTAGTCGTTTGCTGGTCAAAACACAATTCAGTGACCCTGTCTCATTCACTCTTTCTTCTTCTACTGTAATTCACAATTACTACTACTGGAATCCACAATTGAAAGGAACACCAGTTTCGATTCTTACATTCCCATTCAAAAGTAGCAGAATGAATTCTGAATACATGAATTTGTAAGGAAGGCCCCGTTTCCATAAAACAGAAACTACGTTTGATTCTGAACAACCGAAATATAAATTATTCATGATAAATTCTTTAAAATGATTCATAAAAAATCAATAAATTCTTTTTGAAAAGTGTTCAACTGAGATTTCTTGAAAAACGTTCTATTTATGGATTTACAATAATTATTACCGATAATATGATTTTGATGTATTATTACAACAAAATATACACATCCTTCCACGTATATGAATTTTTCAAGACAAGCTTAGAGTGGTAGAAAAAAGCATGAACAACAGGAGAGGAGTGTGCCAGTACAGACGTTGTTATATTTTTCACAACGAAGTTGAGTTCAGTGACATTCTGCTTCCCTGACTATTGATAATACCTAATACTGAATACTTTCCATTTAGGTCAGCTGCTTATTTTACACCCTCTTCCACAATAGAGCTGAAGAATGACAAGATCCTTCAACAATGTCACAATGCCCGTTCATATTGCCAGACTTAGGCCGCCCACTGACGCTACGATCGATCGCAGCGATCTGATCGCCGGCGACCGATCGAAATTGGTTCAACGACCGATCGTAAATGGGGTAATCTCAAGATCAAAATCAGATCTCTCGATCGATCTCACTTGAAACAAGTGAGATCTGATCTGCATATCTTGATCTGCGCAGACAAATCGCTACGTGAGTGGTGTGATCTGCAGATCTTCTGTCAGATTTCCTCCCCCACCACCATATTTTCAGTCACCACGTGACTCACCCAACACATGAATGAACCACCATGTGGTTTGCTTCAGTAAGAGTCAAACCATTCAAGGGAGTATGTGACGTAAGCTAATACGTGTTTCAAGGCCGATATTACACGGTATTCTCATCTCTTTTCATATGATACAGTAGAACTTTGATAATAATAATTCTTACCTCTATAATTATATACTCTATAATTACCTCTTATTATTCTAAGAGTAATTATAGAGCTTGGTCCCTTGTAAAAAACATTGAAAACAATGTATTTCATATGTGAGTTATATAACGAGAAGGAGTTGACATTTCAAGAAAAATACAGGTAGTTTTTCAATCATTGATTATCATTGTTCAAATTAGGAATAACCTTTAAAAAAACTTGATATTTGATTGATAATTGAAAACTTGATTGATAATGTTTTGTGTGCACTTATCATAATAATTTTTGTGTTATTATTACTGTAAGATTATTGTGATTGTAAAATCATTACAGAAATAGTTAACTTGGTTACGATCTGCATACGGTCCTTGTACGCCTGTATGGTATCTCAGCTCATCATCTAATTATCACTATTTGTTCAATGAGATAAGTTTAATTTTTTCTTCAAGTTCATGATTCCTGAGATGTCAGGCTCCATACTTGACACATTCACTCCAAAATCACTCACTGCTAAATGTTGCAATTAGATGACTCATATCCGGCAATAACAATCTAGCCCAGGCGCCTAGCTGGACAATTGAAATAATAAACAATCAGATAAGGAGACCAATTGTCAAATTTTATGGTTTGTTGACAATGGGGAAGTAATTTTTCAAAATATTGCAGTATTCACCAGTTCACTGTAATAATACATATTCAAATACAATCAAAATGTATTTGTTTCAACCAAACAGGAGAATACATTACTGTATGTAAAACTTTCTATCCTTTTTTAAACCTTCTACAACTTCTATATTTGTTCTACCTCTTTCCATAATTCTTATTTTCGATAGTTTGTAACCTTTCATAATTCGTGGCTGCATGTGAACACACACTGCATCAGACATTGTGCTTTCAATTTTTGCCGTAAGAGAGAGCCACATGATCTCTCTTGATCGAGAGATCAATCGCTACGTTAGTGGGGAGAACACTGATACGATCAAATCTCAGAGCCAATTACGATCGGTCGCCGGCGATCAAATCGCTGCGATCAATCGTAGCGTGAGTGGGGGGCTTAGAAACAATATTTCTGGACAATAAAAGTTGGACTTTGGAACGATTTTCGTTAGTGCAGCGGTTCCCAACTGGTGATAAGCGACCCTTGCCAGAAGGGTCCGCTGAATATAGTAATTATGAATTAGAATGAAAATATATACTGTATTAGTACATAATTTATCTGAGAACAGATTTTGAATTGAAGAAATTCCTCAATCTTCACATTATTCTCATCAAGTAATTTGATATTATCATGAACTTGATTTGATTTGAAAGAATTTGAGTTACACTTAGT
This sequence comes from Sogatella furcifera, assembly GCA_017141385.1. NCBI lineage: Eukaryota > Metazoa > Arthropoda > Insecta > Hemiptera > Delphacidae > Sogatella > Sogatella furcifera. Next base: position 25,574,306 of record CM029550.1, on the reverse strand, counting down.
ATTGCTCAAAAACTGATGAAGTGAGTAGAAGGAGTTTGAAAAAATAAAGCGCAAGTAATTAAATCATTGAAATATTTGCTTTTTGTTATTATCTGGAATAGAAAGCCTATGGTTGGATTCTATAAATGATGTTTCAAAAGGTTTATTTTTACAAGAATCTTTTGGGGGAGGACCCTCGAATCCAGGCCCGGACTGGCCCGTGGGCCGGTGCGCCCTTCAATCTTGCGCCCCTTGCGCCCTCCAGTAACTTATAGAATCGAAATATGGTCCAGATAATTTATTGAGATACAAATTCGAACTTGAAATTCCTTTAGAGAATATAGAAATAGAGTATTACGCATGAAAGAATGAGCTATAAGTTTTATACCTCCTTTTATTCTCGGTAGCGTATTGACAATTTGCCTGTCGCTCGAGGGCGCCCAGTAGCTCAGACTGGGATCCCATAAATTCTCTAAGAAGCGCCCCATTCATGAGACAAAATTTAAATTCAAATGAATGGAGTACATCATTTTCAATCTATCCAAAAATCCTCAATTACCACTATTTGTAGCTGCAATAATCCAAAATCCACTTTTTTGTTTCTCATTTTTCTGTAATTTTAAATTTTGAGGCTGCCTTTATAAGGGTACTTTATTAGTGTCTAATCTTATGCAAAGTAAGAAATTGAATGCAACCAGTTAGGAACTTGTAACTTTGATGATTATTGAGAAGCGAAATAAGATAAAGAAAAAACTCAATTTTAAAACTTCAAAGAAATAGAAATAGAATAGACTAAGATGTTGTTAACGTGTTTTAAACTAGGTGATATTGTTGAAAATTTGATTCTAAAGAAAAATTTTTCAGTGGGTAATGTTTTCGTCTAAAACGAACCCAAACCTACTAAATCAGTATTTGAAGAACACGAAACAGACAAGTAGGCGTTTTTAAAAAGATTGAGGGTATAACAGCTTTAGTTCAGCTTCTAGAGAAGTTGCAAGAATTTCCATTTTCTAAATTTCCAGAGTTCAAAATGTTCAAGGTACTTAAATTATCGATTATTCTTGTTTATGAATAACCTCATAAGAGAACCTCATTTTCCACAAATGGAGACATGAGTTATAGTTCTTTTAAAAAGTTTATTTGAAAATATAATTTTTGATTTCTAAAACTTATTGTTGACTACTAAAACTAAAACACTTCACAAAATCACTACAATCACTGTTGGTGAAGAGATTCACATAGAACTATAAAAATATATATTTTCTAGAAAAAATTGATCAATTAGGATTTGTGTTGATATTTTGATGTGGATAACGTGTTATTATATTGAGTCAATTTATTGAATACCACAAAAGTAGCACAGTTGCGTAAAAATCAAATTTGAGATGAAACTAATTAAACTAATTGAAATGTTGAGACCTAATTGACTTTCAAAATGTATAAAGAACTCTGACAGAGTATTTCAAATTGATACGTGGTTTCCTACTCAAGATATTAGTTATATATTCCAAGAGTACAATTGCCACAAATCGCTATTATCTCAGTTAGGGTGGTGGTACAAAAATTTTTCTTGGTGGAACAAAATAGTACAAAAATGAAACAATATTATGGTAAAAGAAAATTTGCAATTTTCCAATGTCGGGGACAGAGTGTCCACCTGGTCCCCGACTTTAAAATCGCTATTATCTAAGTTAGGGTGGTGGTACAAAAATTTTTCTTTGTGGTACAAAATGGTACAAAAATAGAACAATATTCTGGTATATTCAAATCCTATGTTTTGTCATGTCGGGGACCAAGTAGACATAGCTCAAAATTTATTGTGATTCAAGTTTTGAGGTTAGTTGTTTACAATCAGTTTCATTTACTTGTATAGGAAGTGCACTCAAGTCAGGTCTGTTCAATGAGTGAACTATTTCCTCGTTCTCATTATCATTCAATTCTGAAGCTTGCCTCGATATTTCCTCATCAGCATCTTTCTTCAATTCACTTTTATTCACCTCCTCATTCTGAAAAATAACAGTTGTTGCATTGTTGTTTACTGTATATCCTCCATTCATTCCTTGTCTAGCTTCTTGAAGCGCGGTTATTTGCTGTTTAGCTTCTCTATAAAATAAATCATTATAATTTTCCTCTTGCTTCTCTAATCCTTTTCCAATTGAATCAGTTATCTTCATAATATAATCAGCAAGAATATCCCACTCATTTATAATCGGCTTGGCGGGTGTAGTTGGCCGGTCGACAACGTCAAAGCTGGAATTATCCATGATGAGTGGAGATAATAATGATGAAATTACAGCACAGAGAATAGGAAGAGGTCAGCAAAGCAGCATACATGCGGAGTCAAATGTGAAAAAGTGATGTGAATAATTGAAGTGTTGAAAAACGGATAACAAAACCAGGTCAGTAGAAACTCTTGAAGTTCTTGTAGAAAGTAGAAGCTGAAAAATCGCGCCTGCCCGCAACACAAAACACGGTAAAACGCGCGCGACCATATACAGACGAAAACTATAATAAATCACTTAATCACTAATATTTATAATTATTTTACAACTACCCTTAAACTAATTAATGAGTTCCACAAATGTGCGGACAAACACAATTAAATTGAAATCTGCTCATTCAGGGACAATTGAATTGATTTCTGTGTGAACCTGAGGTAAGCCTGCTAACTAAATTCCACTCAACTATCGCCAGATAATTCAGGCTAATAATATATGACAAGTAAAAAATATTAAAAGTAATAGTTGCTGGCTACACAACAGTTTCTGAAAGGAGAACAATATTGATTAGAGTCTCCTGATGGCCTCTGAGTTCCTGTAATAGAATGCAATTATTAATCATTAATTGAACCCCTCCTTCACGGTGGTTAACTGTTTCGGGCACCAATTATGTAGCTGACTATTTTGGGAATCCCCAATAAAACCTGTAATTTCGAAGTTTCATTAATTTGGCCGGATGCCGTCGGTAGGCTTGGTTGGTGTAGGACGACTCCCTCCGTAGCAGCTGACACAATAAAACAATTCTCAGTCGGATGATGGGCAAGTAATAAATTCGCAAATGTTTTTCTATTTGCGAATTCCTGACCACTTTCCGACCAAGAATTATTTGAAGATTTGGAGCGTTCGTGGAGCAGATATCCAGATGACTCCGATGATCCCAGTAGAACCTAATACTACTTAAATTGAAATAGTCTCTCAAATCCCCAACGCCTCCACAATAGGAATATATTTCAATCACCCGGGAATTCGCAAAATAATTAATTAATTTCAACGAGGATACCTCGTTATATTGTCGATAGATACCTCAAATATTGAATTATGGTTGAAGTAATATTAAATTTATTAAGAGCTCTCCGACTGAATGGAATTCCACAAGAATTTATGGAGTCGTTGGCAACTGAGAGAACAAGCAAGTCGTTGGCAACTGAGAGAACAAGCAAGCATAAATTCACTGATATTAATATATTGATTTGATCAATCAGTTGATTGCAGAGAAGATTTATTGAAAACTGGGTATTATTCATACACCAGATAATTAAATTGAAAATATTCCCCAGGGACTCTTGGGTGTTTGATTCACCTGTCAAGTATGTGGGTGGAAATTGAAATAATAAATGACAGTACGTCAAAGTACCTAATACCTGGCGACAATTGAGTGGGAAAAAATTATTGTAACACCAGTTTGAACAAAGACTGAGATTTATTAGCCAATTCAGAAGTATGAAATCGAAGATCATTAATTGAATAATAATAAATTGAATTTAAATTGATGACAAAAATGTTAATTTCTGTTAAAAAGTTTTTTAGAATTGAATTAGGCTTTGGCCTAAGGTCCACACAGTGATTTGAAGGAAAGTCCTTGTTCTTCATTCACAAGTAAAGTCCGGAGAGCCTCTGTGACCGCCGCACTCACTTCCTCCCTAATTTTCAGCAGTATCTCCTCGGCGATGGCAGAGGTCGTTGCACCCGCAGCACCCACGTTGCAGGAACGGGTTACCTGCTGCGGTCGAGGAGTGGAAGGGTTGGTTTTGCCACCACGACCCATTGTTTAGAAAATGAAAGGACGAAGAAACCAACAACACAAGACATAAAAGCACAGGACACAAAAACGAAACACTGGTATGAACGCTATGAACACCATTTATTGAGAGATTTTGATTGGAAGATTGATTTGCTAAATAATTAATATAATTATTAAATTTACATTTATTACACAAATAAAAATAAAATACAAAATAGTAAAACTTTACAGAACTAATAAAATAAACTATACTCTTACATAATACGTGTATTTTTATACTAAATAATTTTATTGGCCTTGCCAAAAAGTATAAGCTTCTGTCCTGGAATTTATCTCAATATATTCATAAGGTGCCTAAAGAGCATTACATTTTTTATTAATTATAACTAAATAAAGTACAACCTAATTGTATTAGGTGATTTTACGATATTACAAAAGTTGTTTTCTGATAGAAAATTGGTTGAATTCAACCAATTATTTTATAAAGAAATACATTTCAAGTTGCCTATATATTACTTCTTAGTCCAAGTGAAAATATTAACTTACCAACACCAAAGCAAGCTCCTTTACTGAAGACATTTGTTTGCAGGTAAATATGCTGCCTTCGCTTATTATTGTCATCATTCAAGGTCTCATCATCATTATTTGAAGTGATCAGTTTCCAAATATTCCCTTTTTCTTCAACCTCTATATCTTGTATCATGCTGCATTGTCCCTCGACTATAAAATGTGCGTTTTTACGTTTGCCATACCCATCTCCTAGAGAACAAGAAAATTCCCCAATCAATATATTATTCAATTTTATCAAATTTCATCCACATCTCCACTCCATAAGAATTCGGCACCCACCCAAAATAAGATCACCCTCTTGAAATGTAATCAACTCCGATATGATAGAGCACCGCCTTAGCTCAGCGTCGGTCCAGTCTCCGAAGAAATAAGATAGTTCTGTAGTTGCTTTCCTTACTTGATTCCATGTTTTTTCTAGGGACTCCTTGAGAATCGCATCAAAGTTCTCTTTGCTGATATACAGAAGTATGACATCGCCTGCAATGAAAAAACGTTCATTTATTAGAATATTACTATTTTCTATCAATACATCAGGCTAGCATTGTAGATATTAGAGATTAGCCTACTACAGAAAATCTTTGGTTATATGCTCTTCACAAAATGAGTACCTATTTTATTATTTATTAAGATGCGTCCAATGACAACTATTTTTTAAGTCGTACAACTTGCAGCAAAAATATAGCCTTCATCAACAGATAATAATTGAGAATATAAAATATCTGGTACCGAGCTTCGCTCTGAGCTGCGGCCGAACCGTTGAATTACATAAATTATTATTGAATTACGTAAATAAGTTATTGTAAAAAATCAAGGAACCTCCGGCCTTGTAAAAAATAAATTCAAAATTGATGTATGATCACCTCTCACAAGTTTTTGACAGACATGAACATGTGTTATAAACTTGAATTTAACTCCATTCACTCCAGCTGGATAGCATTGGTCAGCTAACGATAACAGCCATTATACGCAGTACTTGGGATTAGGCCTATGCCTGAATAAGGAATATTTTATTCTTTTATTAATCCTGCCAGAGGGTTTCCCCAGACATGAGACCTGGTGCAATCTTATTTTTCCATCTTGGTTATATTACATTTAAAATTTCGAGGAAATCGTTAGAGCCGTTTTCTAGATCTGTGGTTCCACATACAAACATACATACATACATACATACATACAGAAATTACTTGCTTAATATAATAGGATATCTGGTACCAAGCTTTGTTCTGAAGCTGTGGCCGAACTGTTGAATTACATAAATATGTTATTCATAATTGTAGAAAATCTAGGAACCTCCTTGTAAAGAATAATTGCAAAATTGATATGATCACCTCTCACAATTTTTTGATAGTCATGAACATCTGCTATAGACTTGAATGTAACTCCATTCACTCCAGCTGGATAGCGTTGGTCAGCTAACGATAACAGCCATTATACGCAGTAGGGTACTTGGTATTATGCCTGAATAAGGAATATTCAATTCTTTTATTAATCCTGCCACAGAGTTTTCCCAGACATGAGACCTGGTGCAATCTTATTTTACCATCACGGTTATATTACATTTCAAATTTCAAGAAAATCGTTAGAGCCGTTTTCTAGATCAGTGGTTCCACATACAAACATACATACATACATACATACATACATACAGAAATTACTTGCTTAATATAATACGATATCTGGTACCAAGCTTTGTTCTGAAGCTGTGGCCGAACTGATGAATTACATAAATATGTTATTGTGAAAAATTAAGAAACCTCCATGTAAAAAATGAATTCAAAACTGATATGATCACCTCTCACAATTTTTTGACAGTCATGAACATGTGTTATAGACTTGAATGTAACTCCATTCACTCCATCTGGATTGTGTTGGTCAGCTAACGATAACAGCCATTATACGCAGTAGGGTACTTGGTATTATGCCTGAATAAGGAATATTCAATTCTTTTATTAATCCTGCCACAGAGTTTTCCCAGACATGAGACCTGGTGCAATCTTATTTTTCCATCACGGTTATATTACATTTCAAATTTCAAAAAAATCGTTAGAGCCGTTTTCTAGATCAGTGGTTCCACATACAAACATACATACATACATACATACATACATACAGAAATTACTTGCTTAATATAATAGGATATCTGGTACCAAGCTTTGTTCTGAAGCTGTGGCCGAACTGATGAATTACATAAATATGTTATTGTGAAAAATTAAGAAACCTCCTTGTAAAAAATGAATTCAAAACTGATATGATCACCTCTCACAATTTTTTGACAGTCATGAACATGTGTTATAGACTTGAATGTAACTCCATTCGCTCCATTTGGATTGTGTTGGTCAGCTAACGATAACAGCCATTATACGCAGTAGGGTACTTGGTATTATGCCTGAATAAGGAATATTCAATTCTTTTATTAATCCTGCCACAGAGTTTTCCCAGACATGAGACCTGGTGCAATCTTATTTTTCCATCACGGTTATATTACATTTCAAATTTCAAAAAAATCGTTAGAGCCGTTTTCTAGATCCGTGGTTCCACATACAAACATACAAACATACATACATACATGCATACAGAAATTACTCTCTTAATATAATAGGATACAGAAATTACTTGCTTAATATAATAGGATAAATTCATCAAAATACATTACAGAATACTTCATCAAAGCTCTTTTCTATTCACATAATAGTTTATTCTTCACTAAATCAAAATTTGAAACTCTTCACTAACGTATTCATTCTATCCATGAGTATCTATTTTATTCATTCATTCATTCCTCATGAGTCCCTCATCCATTCCTCATTTTATCATTCTATTCATTCCTCCATGTGTATCATAATCTCATAAACAACTAATATACTTCTATTTAGTTGTAACCACAATATTTTTTCCAATATTATTATATTTAAAAAAAGAAAAAAATTGTAGTATGAAGGGAAAAAATCAATTAAAAATATCATACTTAGAGTGGTTACAGTAGATTCCCTGTCCTCATTGAATATAATTGCTTTGTCCCCGAAATGGTCGCCTGGTCCGAGTTTTTTTCACCACTTCCACATGACTGGCAAGTGTGATGGCATCCACCGTTTCTATTTCGACCGATAAATTTCCAGCTACTACATAGTAGAGTCGGGACTGGCAGTTTAAAGGGTGTCCTTGACGCAACACTGTTCTTCCAGGTCCATAAGCAGTGCAATTGGTCTTATCTATGAGTTGTTTATACTCTTTCTGTGAATGTTCAATTCAATTTGTACTTTAATGTCAGAAATACTGAATAAATATAAAGCTTACAATAATTGCAATAGCCTATGGATGGATCGACTTTGTAGGCTAAATAATAGGCCAAGACTTAGAGGATATGAGAGTGAGGCTATTGATAAGGACAGGATATCAAAATTTAAAGGATCTACCATACAAAAAAAATTGCATGTGATGAATTAAAAGAAGCTCTATCAACTTGATATCAATCAATGAGTAAGTCTCATGGAAATATTTGACAAGAGAGGCTTATACCCACATTTGTCAGTGTATGTTAATTTAGTCATGAATAATATATTGGTACTTTATAAATAAGTAATTATATTTTCAAACAATGATTATTATCAGTTGGATAGACAACATAAAACAGTGTTCTGTTTTATCATGGAATTTCCTGAACAAAATTCTACAAATCAATTATTTTTTCTTCTGTTTACCATCCAAGTTTTTTCAGAGCCTACCGCCATGCAAAATTTTAAAAATGAGAGATTCAGAGCTATGGTTTTACCTCTGGATAGCGATTGTAAAAGTAAAGTCCTCCAAGAAATCCCTCAAGATCTTCTTGTTCTGCGACAGTTCGTGAAAATCCATCTTTGATCAAAATAATTTTCGCCTATTTCGAAATTCAATACAATAATTTATTATTTGCTTAGTCATCAGTGAGTGAAATTAATAGAATAAATAGTTTCCAGTCTCATTGAAGTAGTTTTTGCCGATTCACTTACGGTAACCGACTTTTTCTAAATTATTTGGTCTATTTCTATCATTCACTATAGAATTGAATTGCTATTGGATTTTCTACTTCCAACTACATATTTAGGTGCATTCATTTTTCAATATTCAAATAAAATATTCATAAATTTGAGGTAATTTACCGATATCTGATATTAGACTACTAATTGCGATTATCATAGTTTAGATTATCATAGATTATCATAGTCAAGAGTCTGGAAGTGATATTTATTATGCTATTTGAGAGGTCATTTTAATAATAATCAACAGAAAATTTACAACTAAAATGTTGTAAATTAAAAAGTAGAATTCCACTCTTATCTACAAAAAATAGAAAAAAATAGCTCATTGGAAAATACAGGGATAAACATTGGTTGAACAATATGTTATGAGAGCATAGGAAAAGCAATATCCGAAGTTAATGATTTTTATGTAGTCTATACCATACACAGTTTTTCTTAATAGAAAATACTAGAGTATCATCTCCTTACTCCTTCATATCCCTACCTCTATTGGTAAAGTCTTCTTGGTGGCTGCAATACCAGTATTAGGCCTGATGACTCCACTGAAATGATTATCAATTTCCTTCAACCAATCCTTGAATTGGACGGCTCTTCTGGCGAGGCTTTTGAATAAAGTCTTTCCTTTCAATCCTTTGCGCTCGAATATTGATACTCTATGAGAAGCTCTCTGTAAAATGTAAATATTATGATTGTCCTTTTATTTGGAGATACGAAATAGCCATGGGTTAATAGAAACAGAAATTATCCATAATAATATACATGTTAATTTTTTGACAAAATTTTATGAAAAATTCATAGCCTTATTTGGATGGGTACTTACTTGAAAGTCTGCTTTATTGTAGTTGAGTTAAGGTAATTGACAATATTGCCTCACTAGAAAATTCTCAAACATTCTACTGTTTCAACTCGCAATTAGACACATAAATGTTTACGATCACGAACTTCGAAACCTCTCTCAAGCAGTGGCGACGCTACAGGGGGCCAGGGTGGGCCCGGCCCCCAATATTCTCTCGGCCCCCTCTGGCCCCCAATCGAAACTAGAACCATTATTTGAAAATATAATACAATAAATATCACAGTAAGTACTAGATTAAAAATAAAAACTTTTAGAAACAATATTAGACCCATTAGTCTTTTAAGTAATATAGCAAAAATAGCAGAGAAATGTATAAAGAAGAGTTTATTGAATTATATTAATAAGTATAATATTATACATAAGAATCAATTCGGTTTCCAAAAAGATAAAAGCACAAATGATGCACTTGCCTATTTTTTGAACATTGTTTCAAATGGTTTAAATAAAAATGAAAAGACCTTGGCAATCTTCCTGGATTTGTCAAAAGCTTTTGACACGGTTCCACACAATAACTTATTCATTAAACTAGATGAAATGGGAATTAGAGGAATCGCCCTAGATCTAATAAAAAGCTACTTGCAAGACAGGTCCCAAATTTTATCAATAGATTCTCAAAAAGTTCTGTCACTAACTTCGTTTGGATTGCCTCAGGGAACCGTTTTATCTCCTATTTTGTTCTTGCTCTATGTAAACGACCTTTTAAAATTAAAATTAGAATGTGGTAAACTTGTGTCATTTGCTGATGACACAACTATAATTTTCGCGCGGAAAAACTGGGATGATGCGTTCAGGGTTGCTGAAAGGGATATGTGTAAAATTAAAAAATGGCTGGAATTGAACACTCTGAGTTTGAATGTTCAAAAAACTAAATATATCTCTTTCTCAGCAAATGCAGCAGGAAAGCCCAGTACTCATTTAAAAATTAAACTTCACTCTGAGTGTACAGACAAGAATCTCTGCGTTTGTCCAAGTATTGAAAATGTTAGTAACTTAAAATATTTAAGGATAATTATTGATGAATACTTGAAATGGCATTTTCATTTAGCGTTTTTATGTAAAAAACTCAAATATATTTCTTTCAAATTCTACAAAATTAACAAAATACTCAAACTTCAGGATTTAAAAACAGTATATTTTGCTTTGGTGCAATCCATATTAGAATATGGGATAACAATCTGGGGTGGGGCTTTTGATAGTCATTTAAATAACGTATTTATCACTCAAAAGTGTATTATTAAAACAATATTAAATAAACCTCGATTGTATCCAACTAATCTGCTTTTTGAAGAATTTAATGTGATGACTGTAAGGCAACTTTACTTGAAAAATTTAGCAAAATATATTATTAAGTATAAAAACAATTTTTTACTAAATGATATAGTTCAATATGATTTTAGACCAAATACAACCTGTAAATACAAAATTTATAAAACAAAACTAACTGTAGTTAGAAGACAGCTCATTTATATATGTTCAAGATTCATAAATAAATTGCCTTTTGATCTAGAAGCAAGAATTAATTACAAAATACTAAATAATTGGATTATACAAAACTATTTCTTTTCAATTGAAAGCATTATCTAATTTTTAAAACGTGAATTATTTTAATATATTTTTTCTATTATTGTATAAAACAATCATACAGGAAACAACCAATGTAACAAATTTTATTCAAGCATAACTAACTGATTGCAACTCTCACCAGCGGGCAAGGTTTAATTCCTTTTGCTGGTGATGCCAAATTACACATGAAAGGTATATAATTATTTTTTGGTATTATTTTATACATTTTGATTATGAAATTATGTATTTTTTTTATTTGTTTTGAATATGTATTTATTGTATGGCAAATAAATGATTTGATTTGATATTAACACCTGTATGTAAAAGTAGGCTAAGTATAATAGAAAATAGAGCAGACTCAACTACGTTCTTGTTGAAATAGGCATTGTCCAGAGTAAGTTCATAGCTACAGATTGCATCTACTCTATAGTTTTATATCTCCACCGAAATCTAAATATTGAGGATACGCAAGGACTGACAAATATTGGAAACAAAGAAAGATCTATTATTCATAGTTCCAAGTAATTTCATGGAGTAGGACCACGGTAGCCTACTTGGTATAGTCTGGGCATGCTAAGAAGAAATCGTGTCACTGTGTCACAATGCAATTCATATTGAAATGGCGTCTCCTCTCAGCATATATGTAAACTTTTGATACCAGCAAACTCATAGCAACAAAATTAAAAAATTGTTTCTTTCTTTTTTTGTTTTTCACATGAAACCATGGTTGCTGCTCGGTTACATGTTACATCTAAAATAACTACTTGCTAATCCTAAACTTTACTATACAATATAATTTTATAATTTTCTAAAATCAGTAAGGTATGTTTTTTCATCCTAAATTGTGAAAGGAAAACTTATTGCAAAGTAGCCTACAGTAATTTGTATGTAGCCTATAGTAGGCTATGCCTACTCAATAGCTAAATACAAAGTTTGTGTGATATATCATCATAATGAATCATCAGACCACAGATTTATGTGGTGGTGTTGTGGAGACAGCAGCGATTTCCAATTATTATTGAAAAATTGAAATAAACTAGATCTCAATACAATATTCCTTTATACAGAGTGACACATGGTACAGAGATGGACGGTTTTCAATGAAATATTACTCAGCCAGTTTTTCAATTAATGCATATTTTTACACAAAATTAAAGCTCATCATGTGCCATTTGAGTTGGCACAAATAAAAGCTCATAACCTGAAACTTCAGTTTTGTTTGAAAAAAAATCTGGTGTGGTACACTCACACAACTTTCCTTGCCATTAACATTTGCTCAGCCTAATACGAGTAGGCTATCCATTATCCATACCTAGTCATCAGCAAGTACAAATTTCATTACGCTATTACTTGCTCAACTTCTCATACTATAACAGTGAAATTTGCATTCGCCGATGACGCCTCGCGCCTACCGGCGCTTCGGCTAATCGTGTGTGCGATTTGAAATTTTCACAAGCCCATGATGACTTGCGCCTGTCGGCGCTTCGGCTAGATTTTAGCCAAATTGACCTGGATTTTGAATGAATGTTGATTTTTTGGTACCTATTTCAATATATCGGATCAAAGAGGTGGAATCGATAAAGGAACATACTCTGTTATTTTACCAAAAATTTATTATGAAACACCAATACTTTTTCCAAATGTGATTTTTGTCTCCTTTAAATTCTGATATGGATTGCTTTGATTGCGATTTTGACGGAATGGCATTGATACAATTTTTGTACACGAGCGGCAAGCACGCTGCCTGCGTTGCTCAAACTCACCTTACCGAGCCATGTAGTGCAGGTTGCCTATATACAGATTCATGTAGTGCGGGTTGCCTATCTACAAACTACTTAACTTTTCAAGTCTGGGGTGGCGCCCCTGCTAATCTTACACAAAGGGGACATATGTCAGTTGATTGAGCTTATCAATGACTATATAGGGTGGCTGTTTGAAGAAAATAGTTTGAAAATTTTTTGAGAAAATTGAGATAGAAATATTGCAAAATCCATTTTTTCAACCATGCTGCGGATATTCTGCGATTTTGCCAGGAACGAGACTCATGGCAGTCGATAGGGCTTATAAAGGGCTATTTCGGGTATGAGTTTCAAAAAAATCGTTAGAGCCGTTTTCGAGAAACCCGTGAAAAACACAATTTTTAGCTTATTATTCGTCATTTTTTCCGCCATTTTTCTATGAATTTTCTTGAATTTCTTAGTGTCGGGTCCTCATGGTATAAGAACCTTGAGTTCCAAATTTCAAGTCAATCGGTTAATAAGGAATCTAAATATTGCAAAATCCATTTTTCTCAACAATGCTGCGGGTTCTACGCGATTTTGCTAGAAACGAGACTTATGGCAGTCGATAGGGCTTCTATAGGGCTATTTTTGATATGAGTTTCAAAAAAATCGTTAGAGCCATTTTTGAGAAAATCTTGAAAAACACCATTTTTGGCATATTATCCGCCATTTTTCGATGAATTTTTTTGAATTTCTTAGAGTCGGGTCCCCATGGTATAAGAACCTTAAGTTCCAAATTTCAAGTCAATCGGTCAATTAGGGATCGAGATATAGTGTATACAGACATACACACACACATACACACATGTGTAATGCAAATTTCACTGTTATAGTATGAGAAGATGAGCAAGTAATAGCGTAATGAAATTTGTACTTGCTGATGACTAGGTATGGATAATGGATGCAGCCTACTTGTATAAAGCAAATGTTAATGGCAAGGAAAGTTGTGTGAGTGTACCACACCAGATTTTTTTGGAAAGCAATACTTTCCTTACCTATGATAGTAGGTAGGGCAAGGAAAGTAATAATAATGTCCATTATTTTGAATGCAGGACTCAACTCCTCTTCTCAAAGTCCTTCATCGCATGGACTAACATCTCTGCAGTGATAACAGAAATTTCTCCAACAAGTTACGAAATTTGAACGAGTTGAAGAAATTGCTGATATCACTACAGTGATGTTAGTCCGTGTGATTGAGAATTTTGAGAAGAGAGTTGAGTTCAGCATTTGAAATGATGGTCATCTCCTTGACGACATTATTTTTTTCCAAGATAATTGAATAAATTTCATAAATCTGAAAGCTTATTAATAAGCTTTGTTAACTCAAATGGCACATAATGAGCTTTGTTTTGTGTGAAAATAATTTGCATTAATTAGAAAATTGGCTGGGTATTATTTCATTGTAATCGTCCATCTTCAGTGTGTCGCTCTGTATAGAGGAATTGTATTAATATTTAGGTTATTTCATTTTTTTCCAATAATTACAGTAGTTCTGTATTCAAAACTGCTCAGTTGTAATTGCTTATACTTATAACGTACAATAATAATTCTTATTATCTTTTAAACTTTCCATGCCTTATAATTTTTTGTCCACTATACTTTTTTTAATTGGTGTATATACCCTACAGTGAATTCATCATTATTTGAAAAATGAACAAGAAAATAAAAACGGGGTAGCCTACTGCACCTTTGAGGAAGCCTTCAGTTCACTTTTCAACTTATTTCATTCAACTTGAGGTTTTCAAACTATTCTCAATTTTTCAAATATATTTGAATTATTCTTATCAACATATCAATAATCTATTTGCCATAGATAATTATAATAACATATTATTGCTGATTTAAATTAATTATGAATAATTATTCGGGCTATGATATAAGCTATTATCAAGTACCATATCAATTATTCTGATCTTGACATCGTGTATTTACTATAGAGACTGAATAATCAGTCTGATTTTACAATCTCTACAGTACCGGTATTTACTATCCTCCAATCTCATAGTAATTTGATAAGAAATTTCTTGCTGTTATGGTGCAATAAAAGAGTCTGTATTTTATCAAACTGTAATTTTCAAAAAAGTCATCATTCTCAAAAAATTAATGTCCATATTCCAATTTAAGTTTTCCAAATAATTTCAGAAAATTCTAATGAAACTCTTAATGTAGTAAAAAGTAATTAACTATGTATGAAAAATCATAAAAATGTAATAAATTATAGCATCTAGGGCATTGGAATGTATGGCACTTCAAAAAAGTAAAAAATCATGGAAATAAAAATGCTGCAAATGTAGGTACTGTACCATATATCTTGTGAAGCCTAGGTCTAGTGTCAGTAGTATAGCATAGCTCTTAGCCCAAGATGACCACCCTTGGCCCCCACAATTGGGGGCTAACACCGCCACCACTGCTCTCAAGAGATATTGGTAGAAGTCATCATCATGTTATGAATGGCCTGTCATTAGCAAATTATTAAATAGTCAATAGGATTGATTATGTTTTCCCTGCTTTGGCAAGTTTTTTATGCCTTTCTCCTGAATAACATATGAAGTTTTTCAACGAAGTGTCAAGTGCAAGAGAGGACCAGCTTTTCAACGTTATTTTGACCTCACAATCCATTTTAATCGGTGAGTCACAAATAAAACTATGAGTCTTCCTATTCTATTCAATGAGAAATCAATATATTTCAAGATTTTCATCTCTTCATTCAATGAGAATTACAGAAAGTTACGTGTACGTTGTTGTTCATCCATCTTTTTCCACTAATAAAATTACAATTAACCTTTTAAAAATGGCGTACGTTTTCAAGCGTACGTTAAAAGAAGCATTAATTTAAATATTGACAAGAAATTTGATTCTGATTTCAGTAATATTCATACAGATATTCGAGAAAACTCTACTCCACATCAAGCTACTTGTCTACTACCTTTGAAAATTTGCTCTGCGATTTAGATTTTTCTTTTCTCTTCAATTGGGACATTTCTTATAATTTCTAAATTCTATCATCCAAAAGATGGCTGTACAATTATAGTTCAATCACAGTCTCAGAGCAGACTCACAAGCGGCAAATTTTATCAACAAAAAAGCATCTGAAACATCAGATGTTGATATAATTTTGGGTTTTTACAAGGAGGTTCAACCTCCTTGGATTCTTATAAATTGGGACGTTATTTTTATATTCAATTTTATGTATATTGGTAGCTCGAACCCGCTAATTTGAACACTAATATTTAGTCCTCTTCTACTGCCTAATTTGTGACCGAAAAGTACAGATTGCTTGAGGATTGAATAGCATGTGCCTGTATTTATATTCAATCTTAAAAAATAGGGCTCAAAAAAGCCACTTTGGGTAAAAAACTACCTAACCCCGTCAACAGCCTCAATCTGTAATTCTTCCTCATAGTACCCTATTATGCATGATATCTAGTAATTATTTCTACACATAGAGAAAATCTTTATTATTAATCAATCTCCAGAAATAGTGCTCTAAAATTGTATTTTGTGCTCAAAAACTAGAAAAAATTACGATTTAATGAAATGGAAAATATATTATATTTCGAGTATTTAAAAAAAATGCTCCAAAGTGCTTCAAACTAAAATAAATAGAAAATCGTCCTTCTACTGCTTAAGAGGTGTCCAAAAAGTGCTGAGCAGCATAAATTCTCAATTCGTATGTTTATTCAACTTTAGAAAATTGAGCTCTCAAACTCTACTTTGAACTCAAAAAATATAAAAAAATTCCTCACCCTTCTCAACAGCTTGAATATGCAATTTTATTTTATTGTAAGCATCAGCTAAACTCAATTTAAGTTGAGCTTTAAATATTGAGGAGACATGAGTTGACAGCAGTTATCTATACGGATGAAAATAATGTCTATTGAAGACATGTTCTGTGCAGATTCAGGGCCGTAGACAGGAATTACGGCCCTTATAGCAGATATAAATCAATCAATAAATCTTTATTCAAAACATACATAGCCATGTACATGAATGCGTCTTAAATATTATTTTAGTAAAATAATAAA
This sequence comes from Sogatella furcifera, assembly GCA_017141385.1. NCBI lineage: Eukaryota > Metazoa > Arthropoda > Insecta > Hemiptera > Delphacidae > Sogatella > Sogatella furcifera. Next base: position 25,557,496 of record CM029550.1, on the reverse strand, counting down.
ATATAACGTACATAAATATAAGAACAATTGATAAATGTCAAAATTAAGATGTATTAAAATTATAAAATTCTTCAAAGTTATACAATTCCAATTCCATTCAGTGCTTTTTCAGTTTATTTTTGAAACGTCTAATTTCTGTTTCATTTTTTATGTTAGATGGCAACTACCGGTACGTAATAAATTTTATACCCATATATGTTGGGCTTTGTTTGTACTTTTCTTCACAATATTCCTTTACAATAAAGTTATTACGGTTTCTAGTATTATAGTCATGTAAAGTGCATTGTCTAGGAAAATTGGCCTCATTATTTTTCACATGCAATACTGTACGATAAATTAATATACAGGCTAAACACTGTCATTAGTTCCAATTTTTAAAATGTCCTGCACGACTGTTGTCTATCTAAATTTAAAATTATCCTAATTGATTCTTTTGAAGCTTCAATATCCTAGTCAAGTTCGATGAACTAGTTCCTCCATATATCTCAATACCGTACGAAAAATGAGCACGTACAGTGGCATAATACACAGACTTCAGTGTTAATAAATTACAAATTGGTGCGAGCCTTCTAAGGGCGAAAATTCCTGAACTTATTTTTTTACAAGTTTTTAGAACGTGCTCATCCCAATTTAGTGTATTATCCAGATCCAGGCCTTAAAATTTTATGTTCTTTTGATTATTTATCCTGTCTAAATTTTTCCTCTTGGAATTTCTACAGGTGAAATGGACAAAATTTGTTTTATCATCATTTAATAATAGATTTCTTTTACTCAATAGATTTTTTAAAAGCAATATAGTGTCATTACATTTTTCTTCCACTGTATCCAAGTCCTTGTCGAATATGCTTAAACTTATATCGTCTGCGTACAAAATTGAGTATTTTTAATTACATTGTTTGCATATTTCGGCACTCCCCCCAAGTAACACAGGAACAAAAATGGTCCCAAAACTGACCCCTGTGGTACAGAGTAGTTCATGTACTTTATACTAGCTTTAATATTACATACTCTATTTTCATCAGAATGCTGTATATTCACATACTGACTTTGTCCGTCCAAATATGATTCTAACCATTTGAGCTCTTTTCCCCTAATTCCATAGTTTTCAAGTTTTTTTAATAATATTCTGTGATCTACAGACTCGAATGTCTTTGTTAAATCCAGGAAAGTACCTAAAATTTTGTAACCTCTATCCAATTTTTCCAAAATATTCTCAACGAATTCAATCAGGGCAGTTGTTGTGGACCGGTTTTTTCTGTACCCATGCTGTTCTGTGTCTAGCAACTTGTTGGTCTCGAAATAATTCATAAGTTGTATTAGCATACATTTTTCACCACTTTGCCTTCAGACCACATACAGACCACTTTGCCTTCTTGACTCTGGAGGTAAGCTGATGGAGCAGCTGATTCTCCAAAGGCTCACAACAGAGCTGGATCAGCTTGGGGCCATTAGCAATCATCAACATGGGTTCCGTAAGGGACACTCAACTATTGAAGCCCTTGAGGAAGTCATGGACAAGGTACATGCAGCAGTTGAAGGCAACCGGAGAACAAGGCAAATCCCAACCATACTGCTCTTTGATGTAAAAAATGCCTTCAACAGTGTGCCCTGGCAAGTCATATTCTCAAGGCTCCAGAGGATAGGTGTGTCAGACTATCTGCAACAAATCTTACAGAGTTACCTGAAAGACCGGAAACTTCTTACTGGTGATGGTCAGGAAAGGCAGGTTACCTGTGGAGTGCTACAAGGTTCCATCTTAGGCCCTATTCTGTGGAATCTTGCGTACAATGATGTCCTACCCAGATAACACACAAACGTTTTTTTCACCTAATAATAGTACATTACACCACAAGCCCGGGAAGGAAAAGTTTACAGTATGAGGATAGTTTCCCGGGCGAGGCTTGCCGAGCCTGGGAATAATTCCGAATACTGTAAAAAACTTCCTGGGCGAGTGAGTGTATAATTTTTTTCGGTACACTTCAAATAAATTTTATTAATCTAATCTCATAAATGAACAAAACAAATAGGATTAATGAGAGCTAAGAACAGCTAGACTGGATAACTTCCCACATAGCACATGAACATATCAGATACATATTAGATAAGTTCCATCGATACTTACAGTATGTATTGGATACGTGAATTTACATATCTAGTACTTATCTGATATGTATCTGATACGTGAAAATGTCCGCTTTTGAGATACATATTATTTAGGTATTGATTATACATATCTAATATGTATCACCCTCATGTCTTGGATATACATCTAATATGTAACTAACAAAAAAGAATTGCCAAAATACTTTGTTGATCAATGGTATAAATATTAGCAAATGATGATATTGATATTTGTAATTGTTGAAATAAAATCATAATAATCCAGTTAATCCCATTTGGAAAGACATAAAAAGATGTATAAGAAACTTAATCTCAAAATACTGAATGCAATCAATAGCCTACTTAGCATTGGATCAGATTTAAATCAATTGATAAATGAAACACAGATTTATATAATAAGTAATATATTATCATATTACATTCAAATAAACAATTTTCATCCTTTTAATAGTACTATTCTGGTTTTGTCTCCAAAATCACATCAGCTTACATTTTATCACTTCTCACAACAGAAAATTTCAGTTCAGACAGAGCACACGAGCAGAGACACAGTTACTAATGCATTGCGGGTAGGTTTATCGGAAAGTATCGGGAGATACGTATCAATTCTGCCTCAAATAATATGTATCAGATACGTTTGAGGTACATATTTTGTAATACATACTTTAAGGGTTACATTGATATGTACTTAATATGTATCGGATACTTTGTGTGCTATGTGGGTTACTATATACTAGCTTCGGCTGAGCTGAATCTGGAGTAGGCTGAACTGCCAAGAATTGAAAGTTTGCATCACAAGTTTATTGATTTAATCAATTGGATATTACTTAAAAACTATCAGAATACTCGATTTTCTTAGTCCAGAAACGTTTAAGCTCATGATAGATTTTGTACGATCAACCTAAATTGTACAATAGCAATACAAAGTTTCTTGTTTTTGACAAATTCCTGGTAGTTTCACAGAAAGAGATGGTCCATTGTAGTTGTATTTTCTCTCGCTAGATGGCGCAAGCTGTCCAGTGTCCACGCTAGGAAAGAGATGGTCCTTGCATGGAAAGGACTTCTTTCCGCTCGAGGACAACAGCTGATTATGTATGTAAATTACGACTTTCTAGTCAACATAGGGACTGGTAAGCAGCTTATTTCCGTGAAGTGTAGCGAAAACACGTTTTCAGTTTCACTTTTCCACGTTTTTTTCCGGTGAAAATATCGAGAAAATCACGTTTTTTTCACGTGAAGGAAAGGTGGAAACGGGACACTTGATCGCGTGAATAAAACGTGAAAACAAAACGTGAAAATAACGGGTTT
>CM029550.1:25527955-25553567 GCA_017141385.1 Sogatella furcifera | reverse complement strand
CTCTTTTATCAGTTATATAGTCTTTTTTCTGGGACTGATGCTCGCATAGGCTCCTAGGCCTGTGCGGGGCTAATGGGAGATGGCGACTGGTTTTTAGGCAGTCAAGACCGACGGCTTTACGTCTCCTTCAATAGACGGGGTGCCGTATCTATGTGATAGTACTGCGTTCGAAAATATTGTTCCCTGGTCAAGGATCGAACTTGGGTCCTCTTGCTTATCAGAACTCGGACCAAAGTTTTTTCCCTTTGCACCTTTTTTCTCCACAAATTCAATTTTGTTAGTATTTATATATTTTTACATTTATATAAATATAAATGACATTTATTTATATCTATGGTATTTATAGTATTATTATTATTATCATCCATGCTAGCTATTATGTCATGAATAAATTCAAACTACAAAATCAAGTTGTCACATTTAATTTTGGCTATTAATGATTATTTTATAGAATTAAGTTTATTCTGAGCTATATTCTGCAAGTCTTATGAAGTGCATAAAATGATGTTTTATGAATAATCATTTTTTCTGAAAAATGACAATAAAATTTAATTGGAATTTGATTGGATATGGGTATGTATTATTACGGTATGTAACTGTATTCATCATTCCTCAAACTAAGCATAATCAGATTCAATTCATTCAGTCAACTAACTATATAGTGATAACGAGAAGCAAAGATATTATTATTTCCTTCTTCATGGCCATTCTCGCAAATATGAAGAGAAGTTACTGGGTGTTTTTGAAGTAAGTTATATACATATACAAGTTCTTTATTGAACAATGAATGTAACTCATTAGGCTACTCAACAATGAATGTAAGTCGTTATAAATGAAAGACAAATCGCTATACCATTAGAAAGACACTGATTTTTCGATTCATAACTTAATAGCTAATTCAATTAACACTACTACCAATTTATATACAACATTCTTAATTTTTCAACAATTTATGTATACTATTACATCTTATCAAGATAATGTAGGCTATATTGAAAGTATTCAACATTTTCCAAGATCATTTAAAGGCGTCCATAACCAGATGAGATAAGGAAGCACCCTGAATGCTCTCTTAAGCTCAAAGGAATTCATTATAGTCAGCCAGCATTTTTAAGAAATGAACTATACAAGAATGAATACGGTACTTGTGGTAGGTATTTAGTAGTAAATTAGCCTACATACAATGATTCTTATCATGGGAGTAGTGAATAATACAGGACTAATAGCAAATATAATTTTAGATTTCAAGTACCTAGCTGAACATTCATATTATAGGCTAACTTTTTCTCTCTTCAAAATGAACTGTGGAGCCAAAATTTGCTGCCAAAATGACGCTTCCTCCTCAAGTCTTCAATACTCTTGCCTTGCCTGTTACTGAGATTTACTTACTCCTTTGGTCTTCCACATGGATCAGTGTCTAAGGAGTAGTGGTGAATTTTCTATAATTTTACTTATTTATTGCAAGAGAAATAATTTTAAAATTTTGAACTTTGATGGCATCTCCCACATAGAATTTTCTCGGGAGTGCCTCTTATTCTCAGTAAATTTGGAAATCATATCTAAACTATATTTTTTAGAGTGCCTCATTGTATAAATTTCGTGGAGGTTCAATGTTTTCTTTGTACTAGTTTGCTTACTGAGAAATAAAAATGTATTATTATTCATTTATTTTTCCCGTGGCTATTTTCCTACCAGTAACCCCCTCCCCTGAAATTGAGAATGCAATTTATACAAAATTGATCATACATTCCTATTATACAAGAGTTTTTACAAGAGCACATTCATTTAGCATGTATTCCAAGTAAGCCTACTTGTTGTGAAATCCAAAGGTTTTGACTTAGATTTTCAAAGACTGAATTAATCTACCCCTTTTTGGTACGTATCAGCTCTAAAAGAATAGATCAAAATTCAACGTGTGACCTCAAATTTTCCAAGTAATTTTATTGACTATAATCTTTAACTGAATATTTTTTCCATAAATAAACAATATCAATTGAAAAATCAGAAACAAAAAATTACCAAAATTTAAGGGTATTTTCAATTTTTAAGGGTGAAGCCGTACCCTAGGACGGCAGAAAACTTCAATTTCGGATTCAGCGCACTGGAATACAGTCATAATGTAAAACAATCGAAAAAAAAACTTTCGCACCACTTGTCTGACAAAACTACCATTATTTTACTGGGCTATCATAGCGTCAGAGTTTTACTGGAAACCTGATGTTAGAGTTTGCAAGCTACTTGAACTGATCGATAACTTTTGCCGTCGGCGATTATGGCAGCGTCTCTAGTGTAACGCTGAGAGAGTGATATAGTTGATTCCACATATTATAACCGGTTCAGCGGGTCGCATGAATTGGCTAAACTGGACTAATCGAGCGCCTTGCACATCCTACCTAATAAACCAACTTTACTGTACTAATCGAACCTCTAGACAAATTGAAATACACTGCCTCGATTAGTACAGGAAAAACTGGACTAATCGAACCACTCTCATAAAACAACTTATATATTTGAAAAACTGGACTAATCGAGCACTGGACTAATCGAACCCTACCCACCGCAAGAACAAGACAAGGATTCAATGCATAGCCTATGGTCCTCTGTTGAATTCAGTTAGTTTTGAGTCAGTCACTATCAGCTTAGGGAAATAATTATAGTTTATCATGGAAATTTGATGATGGAAACATTGTATGATATGAGATAGACATATCCGATTCTGCATACAGTAATAAAAACATGAAGGTTTTTTATGGGATGTAGTTTTGATTGAGTACTTCAAACTTTGATGAGAGCTCCAGAAAATATTAGATTCGCTTCGTTCATACAATATTTTGGTGCCGAATCTTGGTGATTGAGAGTGAAGTATAACCCTGCATAAGTTATCTGATGTTTAATTATTACTAGTTTTGGATATGAAAACAAGTCATTACTTGTATTTGGGATCAGTTGTCTAGATCAGTTAGAGTTCAGTTCCTAGCGTCCAGACTACAAAGACAAGTGCCATGATGCATAATCCCTGGGAGTCAACCTTTTGAAATGTCATTAGAGAAAGATTAATTAAGGTTGAATTCCGACGTTGTGTAATTAAGACTTGATCTCGATCTCTCTTTCTCGTCAAGGACCTCTCCCCTCCCACTCTTCGCACCTACCCACATCATCCGCTTGATTGATTGTCTTCATTCGCGGTCTTGCTTGATCCATTTCCGAGACATATTCTCTTTCCAACCCCTCCCGTTTCTCCCCTCCAAACCATCTTTGTCTGCCGTTAGCATCTCTATGACAGTTCGCTTTCTCTCTCTCTCTCCATCACTCTACAGAGACAGCCATTATCATTTCAGCTGCCAACATTTATACAAATGAGACAAGACTTTTAACCGAATATAGCTGTCATCAGCCTTTCTCAAACAAACCTTTCAAGATCCATTTTCGAGTCAAGTCGCTTCATTTTGTTAATAGCGTCTCTTTCTTACCCGTTTTTCTGCGAATCAATCATGAAATCTCTGGAAAGACTTTTGCGCCCCTTCATTGTCTTTTACATTCGAATTAGCATCCCTTTTCTTGACGAAAATCTGGGTTAAATGCGTTTCATAATTTCCAGTTTATAGATTATAAGCCAAAGAAAACGTTTCTGTAGAAATGCATATTCGATTCAGATTCAACCCTGCCAACCAGATTCAGATCTCATCACAGATTTCTAGCGAAATCCATAATAAAAGTTGAATTGAATATCGATCAATACAAAAAAATCTATTGACAATTTTGGATTTGTTTACTGATTTACATCCAATTAGCCTACTAAGCCGGTTAGTATTGTTATATTATTGAAAATGAAATGTAATATTGTAGCTGAAAAATCGTAGGACAAATTAAATAGAAAATATAAAAGGTTATTCTTCAAAAAAAGAAATAATTGATGTAAATTATTGAAATAGGTGTAGATCTTGATACAAATATTGGTTGTATTTGGGAGGGATATTATTTCAGATTTATCTTCTAAAGGAACAAAAGAGTAATACAAAAGTCTAATTACAGATGAAACAGTTTAACTCCAGAACCATTTCAACGATATAGCATCCATTCCACGAGACGTGTGAGCCCAATTCACATCACAACATACGGTACTTGTCTCAAGGGTGTGGCCAACGTGAATAACTACTCAAGGGCTGGTCTTTGTACGGCCAAGTGCCGTAAGTTTCCAATTCCAAGCACATCGATGTCATTCCATGACATGCAAGCCTTTGGGCAGTTAGGCTACTGATAGCCTTGAAATCTAGTAATTGGACAAAACCTTTTACTTTCACCCAACTGCATCTGACTTCATTTGATTGACTTCATCACAAGTATCGCAATCCATCCAAAGAATCCGTTATTGATAACCAATTATTTAAAATACGGTTAATCAGAGTATCAGACTAGTGCCCGGTTTTTCCAAGCACACTCAAATTTGAGGGACCCTCAAGTTTACTACACTTTACTACATTTCCTATACTTATCATAGGAAATGTCAGCTGTTCATCAAAATTTGAGGGTCCCTCAACTTTGAGTGTGCTTAGAAAAACCGGGCATAAGTGTCATATTGTATTTTATATCACACGATATAGTCTGTCCAAGCAAAGAAGACGCTCTGGCAAGATAGGAAAATGACTCCAGCTTGATCAATATTTGTTCAAGAATTATAAATAAAATGTGGTTTTTAAATGTAGGAAACATCTTGATCTAGAATTTGAGATCAAATTTATAATTTTTGAACCAATATCGAACGAGCTTGAGTCATTCTCCCTTCTTGCCAGAGGGCCTTCTTTGCTTATTGAGCAGACTATATCCATTCAATTTTCGCTCAAGAATAAATTCCAACATGAAGCCGGTTATGTTCGGCATTATTCCGATTAGATACAAGATCTCAAAGGGACGATAAAACTCTATAATGAAAAATATAGAACATTTTATAAGAAGAATAGGCTACTGGAAGAGGATAAGAGGATACCTGCTTATAGGTATAAGAAGAAATATTTGGATCAAAATTCATCAATTACTCTGCACTGGATAAAATGTTCCAATGAATTTAATAAAATTTGAACTAGCTTTATGATTCTGAAACTAATCTTGGGATTTTATGACTCCTTGAAAGAAAGGTAAACCATCCAGTCAGGTTGGAAGGAGATACATATGGCACGATCTATTAATCCACAGCATAAAAAGTAGTTCAATTTTTAAACTTGATACAGAAGTTTAAAAAAAAGATCCTTGGAGAATGAATCTTGGGAGAATGATTCAAATTCGAACAGACTAGACGCTTTTTAGATTCTCAGAGCGAAGTATGTCTTTTTGTCATTACAAAATTTTATGTCCAAGTCTACTCTCGGAGTTTAAAGTTTATTTGAGTCGTTCACTTGATAGTTGAAAGCAAAATCAGCATCCTCCATCTGCTGCGATTGAAAGCTTCTCAACAGAAGCGCTTGACTGCTTACTATACCTTGTACTTGATACTATCTCGTATCTCGTAAATCTATTTTACAGCACACCAAAATGTTGCTCTCAGCAAATGTTTCGCGCAGATCACCGCTTCTGGGCTACTTTCGACACTTGGAAAGCTCACTCTGCTCTAAAATGAAGTCTGGAGTCCTCAATTTAAGATTTATCCAAGTTAATCATGGGATGTAACGAATCATTGTCTTAGAGTTAATCTCAGTTCTCTCGAATGAAGGAAGATATTATAATAACTTTTAATGGATTTAGAAGTTGAAAAACTAAAAAAATCCTAAAAGAGATTATATCCTAGAGAAAATACTGAAGGAAATATAGCAATCGCAATAAGGAGTCAAGGAGAAGGGCATGAGAAACGTTATTCTTGCAAGGTAAATATGCAATCGCAGCAATTGGTTCTGAAACGATCCAGTGGTTGATGAAATTACTTTCTAAGATAGGGCGAAATAGGACAAAATTGACTAATAAAAAAGTAGTGAATCAGATGACGGTTATTAGAGTGATTTGGCCATTTAGCTCACTTTGACTTTTAAACTGCTGGACTTCTTGGCAAGACAGACTTATTAACTTATTTCAATAATTTAAATCACTTTCGGATTAGGTGAATTCATGGAAAATTTGGTTAATGAGCAATAAAGAGAATAGTATCAAAGTCTTTATCACAGTCAGTTGCTAAATCTCTACCTAAAACTTTACCTTAGATCTCCATCTAAACCATTTTCCTAATATTAGCCCACTATAGTTATCTTCCCTCAAGTAGTTATAGCACTAGTTTTTCCACAGATACTCTTCCATTCATCGTAGGGATCATCTTGTGATAAAAAATATAATTTCATCAACTCAGAGAATCTCAAGTTTCGTGAAGAGCATTTCCATGTTTTGTATTATACATTTTCATAAATATGATCCCATGTGAATGAAGAGGCAGCACTCATGAGAATATTCAATTGAGGCATGTTGGAATAATGTTTAATACAATTCATCTGCTGTTAGCCTGAATAGACCTTCACACGATGATGTGCTTTTGACCACATAATGTTTGTCTTCGTTTGTGGACCTGAATAACAATTTGCTTTTAGCCCTTTTAAAGCTTGTTGTTGAGGCAATGCAGCTGTCTCACGCCACTGCGTTTGTGCTTTTTGTATGTACTTTGTCTATTTATTCAGACTCGGTATATTCAGCTGAATAATCATTATTCCTAATCAGAGACCAATTCCATTTGACCTACCATCGAACAACAATGTTTGCTGGTGCCAATGAACTGAATTGCTCCAATTATCGTTTCAGGCCAACAAGCTTGTATCAGTGAACCAGTGCTTCCTTGAAATGATTTAAAATATTACTTTTTTACTGTATATTGGGACGAACGTTGCAAATGTACCGTATCAAAGTATTATAATACTGTAGGCCTATCTTCAATTTGAATGCAAGATTATCATAAGAGACAATTCGTTCTTTTGTTACTCTATTTTGTAATGCCCCTGTGCGCTGGCTGCAGTCGGTATAGAGGTCACTCCATAGGTGACGAGCATGGATTATAAATAATTGATAATGCCAATATTCCTATAGATATTTCTTTGTTGGGCGCCAATTACAGTTGAGAATAGCTGGTGGAAAACGCAGCTATTAGAAATTATAGGTATGTATACCATACGATATTAATATAATACCCTGAATACGAGGTATGTATCAGGTTCATACAAAGTTGAACTCGTGTGCAGACATGCAACACGCTAAATTTCAAAGAATAAGCACAAGTCAATTTGACCAGGCTATTCCTCTCCTTCAGATGATAAATAAGTGCTGACCGTCTATGTGTGGTTAAGCAATCGGAACATTCGACCCGTTTCGGTACGATACCAGACCCAGGCGGGCAGTGGAATGTGGTGGAGGTATTGTCCCCCAATCACAGACCAAACCCCGTGCCAGTCGCCCCCTGAAGCTGTCAAAGTCCCGATTGTAGGGTTTATACCCTTCCTCTCGGTCTTTAGCTTATAGCGGAATATACTCTACGAGTCGACTGATCCGACTGCCAGCACACACAGGCGGTTGCTGATCACAAGAAGAAATTCCATAAAATATAAGTAATTCGCTAATATGGCATTAAATTCCTCCAAATACAAGGTATCATGTACCTCGAGAGAGAGAAAGCAAAGCAAGGAATAATAATAATTCAGTGCTCCATCCCCACTCCAAAGGACATGCATACACCTGAAATATAAGTACGCGTGGAAGCGATTTATCTGGGAGAATACTCCACTAAGCCATCCAACAAATTCAAATACATTAAATAATGGAATAACCAAAGGGTAAATAGAATATTCTTGACCCAACTCGGCCGAAATAACGAATCAATATATATTCTCCTATAATACAAATTTCAAAGTAATATTCAGGCTACATCAAATAATATTCAGTAAATAGATTTCTTTAAATAGATAAATTTTCAAGAAATAGTGTTACTTAATAGATATATCTTTGGCAATTAATCAATTATTACAACTTATATTGAATTCAGGTACTGTGTGGTTCTCTAATGGTGGGAAATTTTCGATGATAGATATTCTACCTAGTGCACTAGGAAGTCGTCGTGGCCTTAGTAATAAATAATTTGCTTACGGCGTACGGCGTTCCGGTTCCCCTTGGCTGCAACTGGTTGGTCCCGCTAACTCCGTCTAGGATATCTGGATCAAGGGAGGACAATTTCTCCTGGCGATGAGGATAAATGGACCCTACGCTCCTCTCTCGTTGGCAGGTTGGAAAAGAGTGGTGTTTTTTTCCTCGGTCAGCTTCTCTTTTGAGTGGGCGGAAGTGAATTTTATGTATCACGTCGCCGGGGGTTCGACGTAGGGGTTTCTTATTGGTTGAATTCCTATCCGACGTCCATATTGGATTTTCCATAGGAAATAGGGCAGCCTAAACCACTTCACAATATTTTATTTAACCTTTCAAACCACACAAGTGTAATTTTTCCCCTGACTATAATTCATAAATACATGTTTTAAAATTCTAAAGCTATAGGTTAAGTGGCTATTCTACTAATTAAGCTGAGTTGCTAGCGAGGTAGTCTGTGACGTAACATTTCCGTACACATACCTAAATTGAATAAATAATTTATATAAAATATAATTTTCAATATAATACCTATAATAATGCCTATATAATATATATCCCATAAACACATAAATACAAATAAATTTGGTGGACATTGGTGGGAGGATCATCACAGTGATGCTGTATAAAGAATATATTATCACATATGCCAAGAAAAATAAGGTAAGATGCATGTTTCAATTATTAAATTTAGTCAAACATGAACAAATATTAATTTAATATACAATTTATTTTGGCTTATGCACGGCGCAATGTTCAAACTAACGGCTGCAGACTGGAGCCGGCTGGATCAGCTGATCAGCAACTGTCAAAGTTCGAGGTTAGGTAGGCCCTAGGCAGAAATAAACAATCTAGACAGTAACTTCAGTAATCAAATAATATATAATCCAGGCAGGTGAGCGACTTTTCGATCTTATTTAGAAATTCAATGAATAGCTGGCTTATCAGCAATAAATAGATAACATTTTATTTCCTGACCTGCTTAATAATAATAATATTGAGGACCCGTTAGGCTGGGGTCGTGACATAAATCAGCCTCCTGAGAGATGTATTGATTCTTAATGGCACGAAGTAGAGTTACAATCAATAGATCTCTCAACATTTACAAAGTGAGAATCAATTTAATTTTGCATAGCATGGTAATGAGCGCTGGACCTAACACTAACTTAAATACTAAATCAGTGGAATTCATCCATACAACTCCTTCAACAATTTTCAACATCATAAATTTCCTTAAATACATCTTCAACATCATAATTTTCCTTAAAAACTAACAAACAGTGGTCACACCACAACATTAGCCGGTTTTCAAATTCCGCGCCAATAAACTCCAACACATCACATACAACTGCGTCATAACATAATCATATTTTTCGCCTACCACTTTGACATCATCATCAAGATACATAACACTTCATAAATCTTATAACTAATTCCAACGCTCTTTGCTAGAATATCTCTTTCAAGAACAATAATAATTTTTATGAACCTCTACTTCGGCGGATTAGATTTAGAAACTTAATTTAAAGACTAAGAAATTTACATTGGTTGGTCGATCTGACACAACGTGACTTTTACAAATTGCCCTGCTCGGATTTATAGAGTTTGCCGTTGGCACTAAATGTCGCCGGCCTAATTGATTGTCACATGGCCGTGAAAAAATGTTTAATTGCCTCAATTTCAAATAATTATCACAAAGTTCAATAAATACTGATTAATTTCAATTAAGCATCATGATCTCCTTTAAAATATACATATTCTACAATAAGTTTGCTAAAAATGCCATCTTCCAGGTTTCTTTGTGGGAGTTGGTAGCTTCTAACATCAGCTGATCGGTGGTCCCAAAAGAATAAAGGGATAAATAAACAAACAGACCACATATTCAACATGTTTAGACGAAAAAACACTAACCTACTAATGGGAAATAGTAAAATTTTTATAATATATACAAGTTATTAATGTTTATGGTGAAGGTCTGACATGGGGTACCTAGGTATGGGTTAGGGTAGGTAGAGGTTGGTACTTGTTCAAAATTTTAATTTCCCCCTTTGTTTGCTGGAGCAACTTCCAGTATCGAATGAGGTGCCTAATGGACGTAACCCCAAAGTCGAAGTTTTAATTATGTGTCCTCGTGGGCGGTGTTTAAATTCCCCAGATAGTTTGCTTCCCATAATGTTTATAAGTTTTCCCTATTACAATAGACCTAACATAATTTTTATTTTTATTAATTAATTATTTATTTATACATATACTTTTTTATTTTTATTTTTAAAGTGGCTAGTTGTTTTGTTTTAAAGTTTTAGTGAGGTTAGGTGTACATATAATTCCTCTCTATTTACAAATACCCTTTTTTATGTTGTTTATTCATTTACTATTACATACATATATATATATATATTTATTTATTTATTTGTTTATTTATTTATTTTTTTTTTATTAACATTCAAATTCTAAAATTTATTGATTATGAGTAGGTCTCTGCCCCAACAAATGCTAAATCCCAAAATAGGCAATATTAATATCATACACTCCTTTATCGTAGTAATATATTTCGCTTTATTTACATCATCTCATGCTCTCCAGTAGGGTTTAACATTGGAAACGTTTTCCCACCACTTCATTTCTTCATCACTTTCATCTGTTAACCTCACTGTATTCCTTTCTGATACCTCAATTACCTGGAATGGTCCAGAGTAAATGTGAAAGAATTTCTTGGTCAATTTACTTAGTGCATCAGATAGTCTATGTGTCTTTACTAACACTTCCTGTCCCACGGTGTATGTCTCATTCTTAACACGTAAGTCATGTTGCTTCTTTCTGTTTTCTGCTGCCCTTTGGAGCTTGTTTTGCACTAAATGTATTCTGTCCAAGTTAACTGGCTTGTCGCTAGTAGGAAATTTTACAATTTGTTCAATGAATGACATGTTTCTATAGCCAAATACAATTTCGTGCGGTGTAAACCCAGTACTCTCATTCACGCTATTGTTCAAGCAGTATTCAAGAAATGGCAAGTATTTATACCAGTGATGGTGATGTATGCTACAATATGTTCTCATGAACCTCGAAATCTCCGACATTTTACGTTTGACAGGGTTTGAATTTGGGTGGTAAGTAGACGTATGTGAAATCTCTATGCCAGAATAATGCAAAATCTCTTTCCATTTTCTACTGCTGAAATAGGTAGCATTATCCAATAATATACGTTGAGGCTTACCAAGTTCGTTTACCCATTGGTCGGTGATACAAAGTGCTAGTTTTTCGCCAGTTATTTTACCGATCGGATATAATTTAGTATATTTAGAAAATACACAGGTTAGCGCAAATATATGTCGTTTTCTATGCTTGGCTTGTGGTAATGGTCCATAAATGTCGACCGATACTAACTCCATGGGCTGCTTAGGCAATATAGGTATCATTTTCCCACGTAATTTGTACTTTAGAGGCTTGGTACGTTGACAAATGTCGCAAGCTCTTATTATTTTTGCTATCTTCCGACTCTGCTGGCGAAAATAACTACATTCCCTGAGTGCATGCAAGGTCTTTTTGTACCCGAAGTGCCCTATGCGCTCGTGGGCTTCTCTCATGACATCATTTACAATGCTATCAGGAATAATTAGCCTCCAATGGTAAGCATCTTTGGACGATCGATAGAAAAGAAAATTGTTAAAAATGCAGTATTGTTGCAAATAGGCGGCGGTAGTCGGTATAGGTTGCAACAACTGAGTGCGTATGTTGGTTAGGTTAGGATCTTCCAACTGCGCGGTTAAAATTCTCTTAGCAGTCATACTCGACTTCTGTACTATCGGTTGAATATTTTCTGGATAGGGTACAGAACATTCAGGCTCCAAAGTGTAGCAATGGTAAGTGGTATCGTTACTGTATGTAGTTTCCATTTCTCTGGATAAGAAGTCAGCGCTTCTATTTTCTCGGCCTGCCAAATAGCTCAACTCTAAGTCGTACTCCTGTAAAGCAAGGAACCATCTAGATAATCGGTTGTGAGTTAACTTTGCCGTTTTAAAGAAAATGAGGGCTTTGTGATCGGTATTCACATAAATTTTTTGTCCCAACAACAGAGTGCGGTACTTTAAACAAACTTCAACAATACTTAACAGCTCTTTCTCGGTTATTGAATACCGCGCTGTGGCGTTCAGACTTTTGCTAAAGAAAGCTATTACTCCTTTTTCCCCATCCGCGTCTTTCTGATATATTTCAGCTCCTAAGGCAGTATCAGATGCATCACAATTTATAAAGAAAGGCAGCTCAAAATTTGGATGCCTGAGAATGACGGCATTTAGGAAAGCCTCTTTCAAGTCCTGGAAAATGGCTTCTTCATGAGGTCCCCATTTCCAAGGTTTGTTGGTAGACAGAACATGACTAAGTTGTGTAGTGTATGCTGACATTTTTGAATTGAATCTCCGGTAAAATTGTAAAAATCCGATAAATTTCTGTAACTGTTTTCGGTTGATAGGAGATGGAAAATTTCGTATAGCCTCCAGCTTGCTTTCATCTTGCGACACGCCTTCTGGTGTTATAGTGTGGCCTAGATATTTCACTTCGGTTGCGAAAAATTTACATTTAGAAAGCTTCAGTTTTAGACCATTGTTTCTCAATCTGGTAAATACTTTTTGTGATAAATTTTCAACAGACTTTTTAATGGGTGCTATGTGTTGGATTACAGTAGCTTCATGTAACGCACGAGTCTCTGTACAAACGGTTTTTTGTGCTTGCAATGTATTGCTGACGTCCATCTGTATTGCTTGTCGATGTTTTAGCATGTTTGTATTTACTTCACCGAATTTAATTTCAATGTGATCATTCACCTCTTTCCTCGTCTCCGCTATTTTCCTTAGTAAGCTGTTGCACAACTTCCCCTTTCATCTGGGTTAATTCCGCTCTGTCTATTTTTTCCACTAACCGTTGATTCATCTTAACCACATTATCATCCACGACTTTATCTACAGCGCTGATGCGATCATTAATTCCATCCACAATACTAACTGAAGCCTCCACCTTACTAATACGCATCTCCCACTCCTGTCTTGTCTGTTGAGCCTGTTCTTTGCCTTCTCTTATTTCCGTTTCCAATCGAATTACTTGTCGCCGAAATTCCTCATTCATTTCTTTTGTAAAATTTGTCACAAGCTCGCTAAATTGTTTATATATTTTATCCATGGTAGTAGTAACTGAGGTAGGACTATCATTCATTAAAATATCGCATAACACATCCTGTGAGTCGTCAAGACCTATTGGAGTGCTAGGTGAATTTAACTTATTTGGGTTGGCTGATTGAGCCGTTCCCGCTACATCATTATCCTCTTCCCGCATAGTAGATGAGAATCTAGGTATATTATCCCCTTGTACATTGATGGACCCTACACTGCCCACGACGCGATCCCTAGGGGTATGGACAATAGTATCTCCCTCTACACGCGACTTGCGAGTGATATCAGTGCGCTCTTGGATTGAAGTGTCATCATTAAATTCTCCCATGTAAGATATACAAGAGTCGGTAGGGTGTGTCATATTGAGGAAGGGATATACAATGTGAGCCAAAGTGAATAGTGTGACTAATAGTCAATAGTGAACTACTACGATTATAAACCTGGAAGGAAAAGGCAACAAACAACATGCAACGGCAACACCAATGTCCACCTACATAGATAAACATGTAAATTCTTCCTGCCAATCGGAGTTTAAAGCAAATAATGGTAACTCTTTTCCAAAAATTCTTAAATTAAAGCTTGAATATGGATATGTCCCAGTAAGTAATTAATAATCTCAATAGCTGAGCTATGCTTCAAATTTGCAGTGACTAGGCAATTGTTCATGAATAGTTTTGTTCAAAGCTGTATTCTGTATTCTTAGCTTGGATAGTAAATATTAAAAATATGAAAGAAACCTTAATATTAAATAATAGAATGCAGTAGGTCTCTTAATAATTCATAAATTTCAGTATCAATATTTTCGAATATCAAGCTTTCCGCTAACTTACAACTAGATTGACTGACTAGCAAATTTGAATGAATGCAAATCAATAAGCAACTCAGCTTTACACCTTATACTAGGTAAATTCTGGTTATTCCATATTCCATTCAATCATAATTTGGGTCCATTTCCCAAGAATTAATTAATTTATTGAAATTGCCAAATTTTATTTTACAAATTAAATATCTAAAGCATCGCTTCCACTCGCCCTTAACGTTGCGGCGCCATGTAATGCCCCTGTGCGCTGGCTGCAGTCGGTATAGAGGTCACTCCATAGGTGACGAGCATGGATTATAAATAATTGATAATGCCAATATTCCTATAGATATTTCTTTGTTGGGCGCCAATTACAGTTGAGAATAGCTGGTGGAAAACGCAGCTATTAGAAATTATAGGTATGTATACCATACGATATTAATATAATACCCTGAATACGAGGTATGTATCAGGTTCATACAAAGTTGAACTCGTGTGCAGACATGCAACACGCTAAATTTCAAAGAATAAGCACAAGTCAATTTGACCAGGCTATTCCTCTCCTTCAGATGATAAATAAGTGCTGACCATCTATGTGTGGTTAAGCAATCGGAACATTCGACCCGTTTCGGTATGATACCAGACCCAGGCGGGCAGTGGAATGTGGTGGAGGTATTGTCCCCCAATCACAGACCAAACCCCGTGCCAGTCGCCCCCTGAAGCTGTCAAAGTCCCGATTGTAGGGTTTATACCCTTCCTCTCGGTCTTTAGCTTATAGCGGAAGATACTCTACGAGTCGACTGATCCGACTGCCAGCACACACAGGCGGTTGCTGATCACAAGAAGAAATTCCATAAAATATAAGTAATTCGCTAATATGGCATTAAATTCCTCCAAATACAAGGTATCATGTACCTCGAGAGAGAAAGCAAAGCAAGGAATAATAATAATTCAGTGCTCCATCCCCACTCCAAAGGACATGCATACACCTGAAATATAAGTACGCGTGGAAGCGATTTATCTGGGAGAATACTCCACTAAGCCATCCAACAAATTCAAATACATTAAATAATGGAATAACCAAAGGGTAAATAGAATATTCTTGACCCAACTCGGCCGAAATAACGAATCAATATATATTCTCCTATAATACAAATTTCAAAGTAATATTCAGGCTACATCAAATAATATTCAGTAAATAGATTTCTTTAAATAGATAAATTTTCAAGAAATAGTGTTACTTAATAGATATATCTTTGGCAATTAATCAATTATTACAACTTATATTGAATTCAGGTACTGTGTGGTTCTCTAATGGTGGGAAATTTTCGATGATAGATATTCTACCTAGTGCACTAGGGAAGTCGTCGTGGCCTTAGTAATAAATAATTTGCTTACGGCGTACGGCTCCGGTTCCCTTGGCTGCAACTGGTTGGTCCCGCTAACTCTGTCTAGGATATCTGGATCAAGGGAGGACAATTTCTCCTGGCGATGAGGATAAATGGACCCTACGCTCCTCTCTCATTGGCAGGTTGGAAAAGAGTGGTGTTTTTTCCTCGGTCAGCTTCTCTTTTGAGTGGGCGGAAGTGAATTTTATGTATCACGTCGCCGGGGGTTCGACGTAGGGGTTTCTTATTGGTTGAATTCCTATCCGACGTCCATATTGGATTTTCCATAGGAAATAGGGCAGCCTAAACCACTTCACAATATTTTATTTAACCTTTCAAACCACACAAGTGTAATTTTTCCCTGACTATAATTCATAAATACATGTTTTAAAATTCTAAAGCTATAGGTTAAGTGGCTATTCTACTAATTAAGCTGAGTTGCTAGCAAGGTAGTCTGTGACGTAACATTTCCGTACACATACCTAAATTGAATAAATAATTTATATAAAATATAATTTTCAATATAATACCTATAATAATGCCTATATAATATATATCCCATAAACACATAAATACAAATAAATTTGGTGGACATTGGTGGGAGGATCATCACAGTGATGCTGTATAAAGAATATATTATCACATATGCCAAGAAAAATAAGGTAAGATGCATGTTTCAATTATTATATTTAGTCAAACATGAACAAATATTAATTTAATATACAATTTATTTTGGCTTATGCACGGCGCAATGTTCAAACTAACGGCTGCAGACTGGAGCCGGCTGGATCAGCTGATCAGCAACTGTCAAAGTTCGAGGTTAGGTAGGCCCTAGGCAGAAATAAACAATCTAGACAGTAACTTCAGTAATCAAATAATATATAATCCAGGCAGGTGAGCGACTTTTTGGTCTTATTTAGAAATTCAATGAATAGCTGGCTTATCAGCAATAAATAGATAACATTTTATTTCCTGACCTGCTTAATAATAATAATATTGAGGACCCGTTAGGCTGGGGTCGTGACAATTTGTTGATTTAATGAATTTGAAGATTATAAGAACAAATGCGGGTTGAATCAAGTATTTCTAATAATTAATACCGTATCAATCATCAGCATTCGGACTGTACCCATTCTTAATTCAAAACTTCTTATTCCAGCTGAACACGAATACAATCTCGAGGCGAGGGAATTCATCGATACTTTGCCAATTCCACATGATCAAGTTATTAGGTACCACCTATAAGAGATGTTCAGAAAGGAGTTATCTTGAGCCAAGATCAAGTTTGGTAACAGTACGGTACTCTCCTTCCTTTCCCTCCCCTTTATCATGCCTCTTCACCCTTTCCACGTCCCTCTCTCTATAACTAATGATTTCCACGGAATGGCTGTTGGGCATTTACCATTTCACCAGGACAAATTAGTTGTTTGAAATGGTTATAGGCTCTCCAAGAGGTTAGCGCACCTCTTCAAATAGTTGAAAAGATCTGGTATGAGCAAATCTTCCCGTTACTAGAACGACAAACTTTGTTCCCTTCAAATACCTGAGGGGAATATAAAGGTGGAATGGAGAGCAATCTGTTGTGAGTGGCTGAAATGGATTGCCTACTCTATCTGACGCTATTCTCATCTCAGCCGACCACCATAGAATCGCTCATCATTCACTCTACCAAGATTCTCCTCAGCTCATTATTCAATTATAATAATCCATTCTTTTTCAAGAATATATAAAACAATATAAATAAGCTCGATTTTCAATTATTAATTTACTAGGCAGTTGATAATACTCTAAAAATTGAAATGATTAAGTCTAACCTAGATGTTTGACAAAGCTTATG
Source organism: Sogatella furcifera (assembly GCA_017141385.1). Taxonomy (NCBI): domain Eukaryota; kingdom Metazoa; phylum Arthropoda; class Insecta; order Hemiptera; family Delphacidae; genus Sogatella; species Sogatella furcifera. The sequence goes on along the minus strand of CM029550.1, from coordinate 25,536,284 downwards.
TTCTGTTCTATAAAGACAGAGTATTCCTCATTTATCCCATAAAATACAATAAACTTATTGGATAAAAACACAGTCAATAAAGTCCTAAATCAGAATATCTGCTGACCTTTCTAGCGTTTCCTAGCCCTAGGATAAAAAATGGTGCTGCAATTTAATTTTTTTAAGGTGCTGCAATCCAGCATTGTCATTCCACTGTGTTTTCACGCTTATCCAGAGCTATTTAATACGGACAGCGTGACAGCAGAATCGAACAAAGTTTGACTCGGAATCATCTAGTTCATCTATAAAACCAATTAATGATTAATCTATTCAGTTGATAAATTCTATCAAAAAATCCATTGTATATTGAAACATCGAATCATTATTAAGCTATTCAAATCTATGAATACTCGTACACGAGCCCATAACATCTGTGTGATGAATCATTTATTTGTGTCCACAGAGTACGTTCAAGGAATTACACGGAGAGAAGTGACCCTATTACAATTTATTATTAATGTTTCTTCCTTCTCCTAATTCTCCTGAATTTTTCAACTGAAAGGAATATCTCATCCATTCTATCAAGACTTCATTTAATTGTAATAATTAATTTGAATCTCCATCCATTTATTGTTATATAAATACATTGGTCAATATTTGCAGTTGCAGTGTCTACTTATACAGCAATGAATAAATATTCGCATTAATATTATTATCATAATTATCCAGCAGTTGGTGTACTGCAATATCTAATAATTCTTCCATCAATTTTATTGTTTTAGTTAATCCAATTGTTTTCTTATTTTTCAGAAAATGGACCGTAATAACGATGGTGTAGTGACTTTGGACGAGTTTTTAGAGTGCTGTTTAAATGATGAAGATATAACTAACTCTATGGCTGTATTTGATTCATCCATTTGACAACAGTTAGTGAGAAATGGAAGTAAGGTTATATTGGATCCAAATAACTAGGAACTTTCCAGTGTTCATAGCAAGAATATATTCACTTCGAAATTGTTGTGTATTAACAATAATATGAAATCTATATGTGGACAAACATTGTCATTTATCTAATATAATAATGAAAAAACATTAGATTTTCAATTAGCTGGACAATCAACAAATAAAAAGTTTACATTGTTATTGTTCGACGAATTATATGTATTTAAAGGTGTAATAAGTGTATTTATGTGTTCAACATCAACTTGTTGTTTTTTATAAAAAGTTTAGAAAAGTTATCTAAAAAGTGAAAAGCCAAATTTATAGGATACTAATAAATATGTTTCTTCCATCCAAAAGTACATCAAACGAATTTATATTGTAGAAAAGAAAATAAAAATATTGACTTCGAATAAAATACAGATACCCTGAATATTGTATTCTTCAACTATCGCCCAGGCATAAATTTATGGAACGAAATTCAGAACCCCAAGCTTCTCATCTGACCTGTATTGTTCAAGTATTGTATTAATCAACTGTGCCAGTATTTATTTAGCTGTATTGTTGCATTATGGAGACTTAATTTTTAGATCAATTAGAGACTTAATTTAGATCATTATGGAGACTTGATTTTTTATCAATCACAGAGCCTACAATTCAATTATTATATTTGTCTTGACTATCGATGTTGAAAGAACTGATTCAATTACCTATTGTAATATTTTCCACGTCTAAGCTGTATAATGATGGATTTGTTGTGAATTTCACAATCAAAACTTCAAGGAGTAATATCGGTAATATGTTTATTTAAAGTAAACACTATATCGATATTGAACAAAGAACTATGATTGTAATCTTCCCCACTGATTTAATCACCCATCATAGTTTTTTACACAAAAATGGAAGTTGCCTACATCTCAATAAACCTTGAACATTGATTTCTAAACATCCTAAACTGAAGTTCAGGTTTATATAGTAGGAGAAGAATATTTCCTGTTATATTGATAATGGAGGTCATGTTGAGGATAATAGGAACTTTCCCATAGCTGATTATTTATAATTTCGTAAATAAAAAGATACAATGATGGTAAAATGGTAAAATTGGGATTAACTTGAATAATAATAATTTTTGTAGGCTACATCCAGACGTTTTAGAATTGAGAATTTTTTCAACTCTGTGATAGTTTGATCATTTATTCTTCTCAATATTGTATTAATTAACAAAGATATTAACCATTTTTCTTTTCAAATTATATGTGGAATTCCTCAGAATTGAGATGATTTATTGATTAGATTCAAGGTTATTAGATTCATTAATTTATTGTATTTTAAAAAATCATATTTATTGATGAATCTAGGTGGTCCTGAACTGAAATATTAATGTACTATGATATTTCAGCCCATGAATAAAGTACCGCACTAGTAAAATTTGAACTGGAGAAGACTATTCCATTAATTAACCATTGTTTCTGTGTAAAGTACGGTACTTCTTGAACAAGAAAAACAATAATTGAATTATTCATTCACAGTAAAGTTCTCTACCAGCCATTACTGTATTCATTATCAACATGTCAATGAGCTATCATAAACTCTCATTGGATTGATCCAGATTGGTTTACATGAACTGAGAATAGATCAGATAGATTTTATTATTCTATTTTTTCGATTCAGTACCTGACAAATTCAAATAAAACTGTATAAATGGATACAAATTCTTGTAATTATTTCGTTGTGAATACAATATTGTGAATTGTTTCATTCATCCCAACCTGGAATAATAAAAAATGTAGCCTATTGTTAGTTTTTAAAAGTAATTTTCAACTGTTGAATGCTCCCAAAATTATATATTCTTCATAGTAACAGAACGGTCTATAATTGAATAACAAAAAACTTTATAATTATAAGAGAATCACACATGAAATTCAATGATAGATTCAAGACTTTAGTTTTAATAAAGTTGAAATAATTATACTAATATCAATAGTTTCCAAGGATAGAAAAATCTGTGTTTCCAGTTGTATTTATAAATTGATTTCTAGAGTGTTTGTAATGAAATTCATATCATTTTCTGAATCATAGCCAAAAAGAATAGTACGGTAGTTATTATAATAGAGGATCTGAATTTCCAATTCAGAGGAATACATATTGTATAGTACCGTGAGGCTGTGAATATTGAATCTTAGTTCTTGTTATCTTGCTTATAATTAATTGATGTACTGTACTGCCACAATAGTTATTATTAAAAATAGTGCAAGAATATCCCAAATTAATTTTAGTGACAAATACCTTCCAATTTGTCCATCCTTGTGATGTATCGAAGCAGCTTGGAATATAACACCAATATTTTATCAAGTTATATTTATATTGAGTACTGTAGGCCTAGTATATATTTTAATAAAAAAAGAATGAACCAATTAGAAGTTATATTGCCGAGAAATATTCAACTGGAAGTTTGTATATAACTTACCCTAGTCCCAGTGAGATTGTGATTGATGTTTTTAGAGGTAGTGTATTCATTATTTTCAAATTAATTGAATAATAAAAGCTATCAGAACTGGGAAAAATGAAGAGCGTTCCAATATAAATCTAACTCTGTAGAATCCAGCATCATTCTTTAGTGAATGAATTTCTGGAGACAAGCAACATTTTCATCAATTTAACATCCATAATGGTAATAGACTCTTTATCCCAGTTTTTATCACATAACCTGTGGCGTAGCTGAGTGGGTAGAGCGCTGGCGTTGCAACCCAAAGGTCCCGGGTTCAAACCCAGGTCAGACCAGGAATTTTTCTCAGGCTACTCTCCCGTGTTTCGGATGGACACGTTAAGCCGTCGATCCCGGCTGCCTAAAAACAGTCGTTAAGTCATGTCATGGATACAAAAGGCAGGACGAGAGGAATGTATGGATGGATGATGAATGTTTGAAAGCATTGGATGAAAGAAATGTGGCCAGAATGAGAATGATAAGTCGCAGAACAAGAGCTACTATTTCAAATTTTCAAGAGAAAAGGAGATATGCCAGCAAAATATGCCGTCAAAAGAAAAGACAGTTTGAAAAAGCCAAAATAGAAGAGATTGTGGAATTTGCTACTGCAAGAGATGTCAGGAAGGTGTACCTAAGGATACGAGAAGGGAATAAGGCTGGATTTCAACCTCGGACATCTTTCTGTCAAGACAAGCAAGGAAATCTATTAGGAGGGGAAAGACAAATAATGGACCGCTGGAAAGAGTATTTCTGTGACTTATTGAATCAAAATTCAGTGGAAGAAGGATTAGAGGCAATTAATTTTATAGGGCCAGACCAGTGTATTGAGAATCCAATGATGTGCGAGCTGGAGGAAGCTATCAGGTCTCTCAAGAATAACAAAGCTCCAGGGGAGGATTTGATAACGGCAGAAATGCTCAAAGCAGGTAATCATGCTCTATTTGAACGTTTGCTTCATTTACTTGTGCAAGTGTGGGAGGAGGAAACAATGCCTGAAGAATGGAATACTGCAATTATTTGTCCTATTCACAAAAAAGGTAGTAGAACTGATTGTGCCAATTACAGAGGCATTGCACTGCTGAGCATAACTTACAAGATCCTCGCAAAAATAATCGCTTATAGATTAAAACCCTACATTGATGAAATACTCGGTGACTACCAATGTGGCTTCAGAAAAGACAGGTCCTGCACAGATCACGTTTTCACTATACGCACCATCATGGAAAAGTGTTACGAATACAACGTAAATCTGCACCAACTTTATATTGACTATAAGCAAGCATTTGATATTGTCCAAAGAAATAGACTATTTGAAATCATGATAGAGTTTGGAATCCCACTGAAACTTGTACGTCTCACAAAAATGACTCTGCACAGCACCAGGTATAAAGTTAAAGTACAAGGAACACTGGCAAATGATTTCCTAGCAAACACAGGGCTCAGGCAAGGGGATGTACTTTCAGCCATTCTTTTCAATTTAAGTCTCGAAAAGGTAATAAGAGGGATCACCATTAATCCAAGAGGAACGATCATGAACAGGATGATCCAATACATGGCATATGCTGATGATGTGGTCTTGGTTGCACGAAATAGGCAGAGTTTGGAGACTGCATTCACTCAGCTCAATGAAAGATCATTGCAAATAGGGCTAAAAATAAACGACAGCAAAACAAAATATATGACCAGCAGCAGAACCCGACAAGCAGGTGACTCAGAAATAAAAATTCATAACTATGTTTTTGGAAAGGTAGCAGAATTTAAATACCTTGGCTCTGTAATCACTGATGATAACAACGTCGAGGTCGATATAAAAGCGAAGATAGCTGCAGGAAATAAGTGCTATTTTGCCCTAAGCCAATACCTTAGATCTAAAGTGCTATCAAAGAAGTTGAAAATTCAGATCTATGAAACAGTGATAAGGCCAGTTGTGTTATATGGAGCAGAGGCCTGGGTTCTCACAAAAAAAGATGAAGACCTCTTGAATATCTGGGAGCAGAAAATACTGAGAAGGATTTACGGACCCGTCTGTAACAATGGGGAGTGGAGAATTCGGACAAATCAGGAGTTACATGACCTATACAAAAAACCAGAAATTGTTAATGAAATAAAATTTAGGCGATTGAGCTGGTTAGGTCACGTTGAAAGGATGAGTGACTCAAGAGCAGTAAAAAAGGTCTTCAAAGAACATCCAGGAGGAAGGAGACTACGAGGACGCCCACGAAAGCGTTGGCTGGAGGATGTGGAACAAGATTTGAGGAAGATGGGTGTCAGAGGTTGGAGACGAAAAGCGGGTGACCGGGAAGAATGGAGAGGCATTATAAAGGAGGTCAAGGCCCTAATTGGACTGTAGCACCACGGAGTAAGTAAGTAAGTAAGTCATGTCAGAGGCCCTGAAATTGATCAGGAGCGACCTGAAAACTCTGACACCAGACCTGAGCCAGCCAGGTCACACGAATATTATTATTATTATATCACATAACCTGGTAAATTTCACGGTAATATTTATTACAGTCACCATAAACTGCATCAGGAATCTTTTATATTTTCGTCAGCAATTTTGTTTGGATAGAAAATACAAAATAACTTCAAAAAGAATCAGAATTGAATTTTCTTTCGATGTGAACTGAGGATTGACTGCATCCAAATAAATTTTTCATACACAACAGTATAACATTTCAACAAAAATTGCGTACAGAAATGATGTGTTACAATTTCAAGCATTTCATAGAAGTAAAATGTTAAAATAATGAATAGGAAATGTTGATTTAAAACTGATTGATTAAAATGTTGATTGAAAGTCACATCATTGTACTCTATTATGGATGGAGTATAGTGAGTTTTTCATCAGAATTATTATTATTGTTGAGCTTACTCAATTATTGCAAATAAAATTTATAAGAAATACATTTCCTGAGACCCTGCCACTACTTGATTTAAGTACCTTTTAATCAATTCACAGATATTTATACTCATATAATGTAGTGGTAAAATATCAGCTTGGTCTCTACTAGTCAGTCCATTTCAAGAATGTTTCACTTCTTGGAAATTAACTTTTATATTGGAAAGGGAAAAACTATGTTGGCAATACCACTTACATTGCAATTATGGTATATAATATAAATATGCCGTAACTTCTAATGACAAAATCTCTGTATTTTTCTTCCTATCATGGAGAAATACTATCACATACAATTAATTTCTTGCCTTTCATATTATAGGAGATTTCTATTTCTCACTATAAATAACATAACATTTTATGTTACAACTTTGTATTTATTTCAACCTTTCACATCGAGTTTATTCTAAAAACTAACTTGTTATTTATTTACTATTCATAAGTTGTATATTACACATGTTATTATCAATCCATATGTAATGATTGATCAACTGATATAACCATCCTACATGGCCATCCTGAAAAGAGAGGCTTAGCCTCAAGCCGGATAACACAAACTTAACAAAAATAATTAACAAATAACTGATCGTCCCCCGACACGATCCACATCGTCAGTCAGATGCATGTTCATTAGATTTGAACACCCATACGCACAAGGATAATGTTTCCTTCTTCTTTTTCTCCTTCCCCTCCTCCTCCCTCTTCTTCTCCTCTCATCCACCTCATTTTTGACTTTCGCTTGCTCCTCAGTGAGTGGAAACGGTCTTCCTCTTCTGTCTATCCTATGCAAATCCGCCATATGCCTGTGATATTGTTTGGGCGTGCCGTAGGCTCTGTAGATTTTGACTTTCGCACACTCAGGACACACAATTACTTCGTCGTCCATCTGCTTGTCTAGAGGCCTTTGGAATTCTTCTGGAAGTACAAAATCGGACTCCAAAGCAGCTGATTCATCGTCACTGACCTTTTCCTCCAGCTCCATGTCACCGAGCTTAGGTAGCAGTTTTTCTGGTACATAGTTTCCAACACATTCCTCAGATTTTCCACGCGGACTACAATCTTTGATATGATCAAGACTTGGTTGCGAGTTATCTATTGATTTTATTTGGAATATTCGAAAAATTCGTTGCTTTTTTATAAAATAAACTTCTTCTATTTTCAGGTCTGCTTGAGAAATTATATCTTCGCCTACAACAATACTATACTCCAATAGATAGTCAGGAACAACTAAAACATTTGATAAGTAACTGGCACTGTCAAAAACGATTGATAACTGAAGGCATCCTAGAACTTTTTCACTTTTCCCACCAAATCCTCTCAGCACAACGTCAGATTTTGAAATTGAGTGAATTGATATTCCTAGGCGAGAAACAGCCTCCTCTCGTATTAAAGTTACTTCACTCCCTGTATCTATAGTAGATATGAACTTAATATCGTTTACCAAAACCTCCTTTTCCATACGATCCCTATTCACACGTCTGTTGGTCTCAATCATACACCAATCCTCATTCTTTGATTTATCTAGATAGTTAGTAACACGTACCGTTTTGACATCTTTCGTTGTACTTTCTTTGATTGTACAATTATTTGCTGTGTGACCGTGACCGTGACATCTAAAACATTTAATAACGCTTTTGTTTCGTTCACAGTCTGGGGATTTATGCCTAAATTCATTACAGGTAAAACACTTGACATTATTAAAACTGATATTTTTTCTAGAATCGTCTTAGTGCTTCACAAAAATTTTCTTGTCTGGGTTGTTGTTAAATTTATCTTTTTTTGTATCATTCTTCAGGTGACGTCTGGCAGCTTCGTATTCGTCTAATTTGTTTACAAACTCATCAACTTTCTTGAGTTTTGGGAGATCAACAATGAAATGTTCTTTCAACTCTGATGGTAATCTTCTTTTCACTTGATCGACAACCATGAGCTCTTTGAGGTCCTCGTAATTTTATACCTCCAATCCTTGAATCCACTCATTCAACAAATCATTCAAATTCAAAGCATAATCTCTCCACGTAGCTGATTCT
>CM029550.1:25496165-25527455 GCA_017141385.1 Sogatella furcifera | reverse complement strand
TTTCAGGCGAAGAGGAACTGGACAGGTTTTTAAGATAAGGATTAGATTCCTTCAAATCTCTAGTTATAAGTGATTACAACTACATAAGAAAACTGTCCATGAAATATAACACGGGTTTACCATCTAGTTCATCTGTGGAAAGATTGATCAGCTGTGGGGAAAGAAATGTATGCAACAAAGAGGTCGAGAATGAAGGATAACAATTTTGAAAAGTAATCGTTGCTTACATTCAATGTTTTTAAGGAAACAAATTAATGTAGACTCATGTGAACAAGGAGGTTTAGTGAATATATAGAATAAGTGAATGGGAGGTGTAGAATTGAGGTTTTAATAAAACTTTATTTTGTGCCATGTATGGGTTCTTTCTTTAGTAGTTCCAGATTTCTCCATTGCATTAAGGTGCATAGATATAAATATACCTATTCTATAATAGTATGATCTATATTCACACTCATATTATATGAGTGGATGTCAATCAAGTGTTAGTGTGTAAGCATAACTTTTTTGCGATTTGATGGACATTATTTGTCTAGACCACAAGACAAAAATATTTCATCATTACTTCTTGTAAAGTAGTGAAAAAGTAGCTAGCTACGTTTTTGCAGTTGTAGCGAGCTACTTTTTTATAAAAGTAGTTGTAGTTAGGCGCATTTTCGAAGAAAATATTTGTAGTTGTAGCTAACTACTTTTAAAAAGTAGTTAACCCAACACTGCTGATTACCATAGCATGTCAGTAATTGGGCATGTAACCTTATAGTGGAAAATATTACTAAAACATTGTTAAATTAATTCAATGAAATAAGTTTTATTGGATTAATCCAATAAAGCTAAAGTAGCAGAAGCTGTTGGTTGAAGGACAAAAGCTCAAGTGTAAACCATTGATTCAAGTGGGTTAAGGTTAGAGTTGTCTAGCCTACGTTTTCTATTTATTAGTGTGTAATGAAAGAACATTAAGGGTTTCTAGTGAGTCATAGTGGAAACACTAGTGCTGAGTGGCTTAGAAACAGCTTACGATATCATCAAGAACTTCAACCAAATGTAACTGATTTACAAATTGAGTGCAGGAACAAGCTATAGACCGGATTAGACTAAAAGATTATAGGCCTAATGAAGTTCTGGAATTTTTCAGTGAATTTGACAAAACAATCAACGAACTCAAAAGTACTTGGGCGAAAGTGACAGAAAAAGAAAAATTGGGAATGCTGAGTTTGCTCCCAATCTAGTATATTGGAAGCTATATTGGGGATTCAATTGACGTTCTTAAGGAAGAAGATCAGACAGTAGACTACGTGAAAAACTATATTCAATGATTGGACACAAAAAACAAAAGAAAGTGAACATTGTCAACCAAATTCAAATGCATATGCTGTTGAGCATTCAGTTGAACATTTCAAACAATTCAAGGAGGAGGAAACACGATTTTGCTTCATTTGCGGAAAAATTGGCCATTGAAACGCAATTATCGTCAAAAGAAGAGCAATTGACAACCAAGAAATAAGTCTGGCTCATCCCACCAGAAAGTATTTCACAAGACCGGAATAAATAACTTCAATGCTGAAGTTCAAAATGATAAATTGTAAAAAATATCAACAAGTAGGCAAGGTAAGATTAAAAACGATTGGTTATCTTACTTAATAGAGGCTGTACCGATCATGTAATATAAACAAGGAGAACTACTTCGATGGAAGTATTAATTTGAAAAATCCAACACACATGGGTTTGTGACCAAGAAAAGAGAATGTTTCAAGAGGACGGATGTATGTTTCAAATTTACTCCAAAAAAGTTTCATCAATTTAATGACGTTTATTGAAAAGTTAAAGTAACAGAAATGGAAAGACAAGTTGATAAAAATCGAGATACCGGTTTCGGTTGCTACACCATTATCAATCTCGGGTAAATTCAACTTTCTAATAACTCTGTGGTTTGGCAATCTTGTCTTTCATTCAATTTGGATAACTACCATAATATCACCTTCATAATCACTCAACAGAAAGATAAAATATCTGTTCACCTATTCAAGTATTAGAAAACTATTCAAGATATTCCCAGATAGCCCCAGATAGCTGGGGCTAATAAATAACTACAATTTGGGGTTTTGAACTCCTAAAACAGATTCATCAAAATTACTTGTGCCTACAAGAATGAGCTGAAAGTAATCCACAAAGAGATTCAGATTTCATAACTGAAAAGCCATTCATAAATTGCATGTTTGAGCATTTTATAAAAGACTTCAGAAGAGCAGGACACATACAGTATGAAGATCTACTAATTATATAATTTCATTGTCAGAAGAATCTTCCAATCCTCAAGTTGTCAGACTAGTTGAGGTGCTACTCTTGCAGTTGTAAGAGGTAAGTCACATATTAATAAGAAATCTGTCAAATCATATTGCTGGATAGAAAATAAACTTCAAAATGATGCCAAAAATATTACTTCTTGTGTTTTTTACACAAGATAAGTAGCAGAAAGGAGCAAATGGATCAACGTTCACATGAAGGGAATTTGTGGATAAAAATGAGTAGTAGAATATTGGTTGTGGATACTGGAACGCAATATAGGTATAGATATGTAGATCTAGGAAATAACAGAGATCATTACTTGGTTGACTTCCTTGATGAAAGGAAAAGCATAGACGACAGGCTTTTTGAATGCTTTGAGAGCTATTGAGGTTACAACCCTTGCAATCGCTCATCATGATTAGATATGTCATTTAATAACTAATATTTGTGTCACTGTGCTGCAGATAACTGTTTAAAGTTATCATTGTAAGCACAATATGTAGTGTACACAGTATATAGTAATCTTAAATATCTATAATACCATTAATAAAGTAGATTTATTGTTGATCAGGTGATGAGATGATCCATTTTCCTCACTCATGTGCGATTATCAATTATGTGGATTTCTTTCATGACACTCCTTCGAGCTCCATGAAGGCGTGGGTTGATAATCTCTCGACAAAATAGCTGTACTGGGATGGTGGTGAGCACTGTGGAAGAGGAAACAATATTTACAATGAGGCACACGAAAATATACTATATTCTGATAAAACAGGTTTTTCCTATTATGTATGATAGCTTGAAGTTGTATAAGAAAAACTTTCAAAATTGTGAAAAATAAAAATGAGAAATTGTGTATGGTACACCTTAAAAGCAAGAAATACGGGGAAGATTGTAATTTTGCACAATTGCATATGGGATTTCCTTTATTCAGTCATTTAGGCTCTCCTAGTAAACTAAGTTGAGATTGTAATTGAAGGTATAAGCACGCAGTTCAGCTACCGGCCTTAATCTAGACTCTATACCTCCAAAAGCTCCATCTTAATAGAAAATTTCATATTAAAATCATATATTTTGATATTGTCATCTCATCAAGCTGTCTGAATGAATTTTTCAACGAATTAAATTGTTTAATTCAATAACAAACCAATGTTATAGACATAGAACATAAATGAGATATGTGACTACAAATTGGGAATTCATTTATAAATATACATATTAGAGGGCACCACAAAAACAATCCCATTATTGTCCTCATAACTCAAAAACAAAATGACAGTAAGTTATACTAGCTGAAAGAATGAGTAGTTTAGCTGCGTATATCAGTTTTCAATATTGTAGAGCATAAATTAATAGTCTCTTAAAGGAGTTATTGTGACTTCAAATTGGGAATGAGTATCTCAGCTGGGTATATCGTTCTCGATAATTATCTCTGTGCTCAAAGATAAAAATTCTAAGAGCAGAGTTATAGTAGACCCAAAAAATAGTCGATAATAGTTATTAGAGTTTGATTCTTCATACTCGACTAATAATATATCGTTTATTTGGATAACAGTTTTTAAAAGTATTGAATCAGCTTCATCACTAGTTTTAAAATAATGCATTGAAACTGAATTCAACTGAGACAAATTTCATAAAGTTTGCTCCTAGCAGTAATTCAGAGGGACGTTTTCAGGAATCGGTTCTTGATACAGGGATAAGGTACAATGCAGTTTCATCTGCCAAGTTTCTGGGAGAGGAGCTTCAAGGTGGTCTAAAGTGAGACAGGCATCTGAAAGCTCTGATGAATAAAATACCTCATGCTTTTTTGCCTTGAGAACTATATCAAGTGTTTCAAATCAGAGTACAGCCCTTGAAGTATATGATGGATGTTTTGTGTCTTCAATTCGCTACAGTGTTCTGTTTGGGGTGGCACTGTGGCGGAATTGCATGAGATCTTCCTGGTGAAAAAAGCAATCTGTGTTCTTGGAAATTTTAATCCTTTTGGCCGTGACTCCTGCAGACCAATTTTCATAGACTTGAGGCTTCTGACGGTCCCAGCCCTTTATTATTTGGAAGCAATTCTGTTTGTAAAAAGAATGGGCATAAATTCGATTGAAACAGATCCCAGCATTCTTACAGCACTCGAAATAAGAACTCCCTTCTGTATTATCCTATTCATAGAACTACCTCATTTGAGAGGGGCCATTTCATTCTGAATTGAGGTTCTTCAACCGGCTCCCCACAGCATTGAGAAATTTAGATGTGAGGACTCTTTCTAAAACTCTGACTCAAAAGCTGATGGAAAGAGTACCCTACACTTTAGATTTTAAAAAATGACGTGTTACGTGCTGTAGGAGCTTTGATCACTGAAGCAGCTGAACGTAACAAATTAATGATAATGATAATATCATATGTTACGTTATAAACAAGACAAAATATTTATGGATATGATTTGATTGATTGAAAAAGGCTAAAAATAAAATATTGTAGGTTTTTTTCTGAGCGAAGCCCACATGAGCTCATAGGCTTGTGCGTGGGTAATGTGATGGATGATGAGATTATTTCAATAATCAATACTATGATTTGTTCCTGTAATCACTGGTCAGGTAAGCTGGCAAATGATATCCTATTATATTAAGCGAGCAATTTCTGTATGTATGTTTGTGGAACCACGGATCTAGAAAACGGCTCTAACGATTTCCTCGAAATTTGAAATGTAATATAACCGTGATGGAGAAATAAGATTGCACCAAGTCTCATGATGAACTTGAGAAGGCAAGAGTTGTTCCCATTTATAAAAAAGGTGACAGAAATATTCCAAATAGCTACAGACCCATTTCAATAATACCTGTTCTAGCAAAGATTTTTGAAACTGTAATGTACCTTCAACTTTCTAGGCATTTTGAAAGGTTTTCCTTGTTGGACGAGTCTCAATATGGTTTCAGGAAAAATAGGTCCACAATCGATGCGCTTCAAAGGATGACAGGAGAGATATTGTCCTTGTTGGACGAGTCTCAATATGGTTTCAGGAAAAATAGGTCCACAATCGATGCGCTTCAAAGGATGACAGGAGAGATATTGAAGTCATTTTTTGAGAGTGGCAGCTACACTCTGGCCAACTTCTGTGACCTGAGTCGCGCGTTCGATTGTGTGGATTTTGAGATTCTCCTGGAGAAGTTGAGTCATTATGGTACAGGACACACTGCCCTAAAATTATTCAGGTCATATCTTATCAATACTCAATTAGTGACGGTGGGCAGTGATAGTAATAAATCTTCAGAGTTGGGTATTGAATCAGGTGTGCCCCAGGGTCTATACTGGGCCCTTTTCTTTTTCTCGTGATGATTAAAGATCTGCCTGCCTACATGGAGACGGACACAGTTCTATACACAGACGACAAAACGTTCATACACAGCAGCAACAATTTGCTAAGTCTTGTCCAGGAGGCAGAAAGTGCAAAGGAACGAGCATCATACTGGTTTGGGTCTAATGAGTTTGTTCTGAATGATGATAAGACCGAACAACTGAATTTTAATTTAAAGTATGAAGATCCACTCAATAATAATAATAATAAAGCTAGTGTGAAATTCTTAGGTATCTACATGGACCCTAAACTTACATGGGAGCCTCATGTGAGGTATATAAGCACTAAGTTGAGCCGAGTGATCTAATTGCTGAGAGGTCTTTCCAATGAGGTGTCGAAGAAATATCTGAGAATGGCATATTTTTCATTTTTTCATAGTATTATATCTTATGGTTTCCTTTTATGGGGCAATTCAGCACACATAGACGACATTCTACTTCTACAAAAAAAGGCTCTGAGAATAATCACGGATTCGCGATATTTTGAGCACTGCAGGCCACTGTTCATAAATAACAAAATTTTGACAGTCATTAATCATTATATATATTCTGTTTCAATACGCACAAAGAAAAATATGCACAGATATCAGACTAGAGATAATATTCATTCCTATAGCACGAGAAACAATAGACAGATTCACATTCAGTATCAGAGATTGTCCAAGTCCTTGAACAGTTTTGAAATCGTTGGACAAAAGGTTTTCAATAAGTTACCGCTAGAACTCCATAATGTACCTCTAAATATTTTCAAAGCAAAGATGTATGATTGGCTATTACAAAACCCTCTTTATAAGCTTGGTGAATTTTACGAGAAAACAATTAAGGTTTCTATTGACCTTCGTGGAGAATTTTCTCTCTCTTAGATTTATTTTTTTTTCTTTTAACGTAGTCTTATACGTACTGTAATTTTTTGACGTTGCCTCTTGCCTTTCTGGCCTTTGGACAAAAAATATTATTATTATTATTATTATTAGAATCATTATTATGTCTGGGAAAACTCTCTGGCAGGATTAATAAAAGAATAAATATTACTTATTCAGGCATAAACCCAAGTACTGCGTATAATGGCTGTTATTGTTAGCTGACCAACGCTATCCAACTGGAGTGAATGGAGTTACATTCAAGTCTATAACACATGTTCATGACTGTCAAAAAATTGTGAGAGGTGATCATATCATTTTTTTTTAAATTTATTTCTTACAAGGAGGTTCCTTGATTTTTTACAATAACATATTTATGTAATTCAACAGTTCGGCCGCAGCTTCAGAGCGAAGCTCGGTACCATATATTAAGCATAATGCATGTAACTTATTCCATGAATTAATGAAAGTCATGACACGAATAAAAATGCCAATGATTTTCAAATATTATACTCACCTCAGTTACTAATTCATCTAATAATAATGTATGTCTTCCAAGAAGTTCTCCACATTAATATTGAGATGAAAATTTCCCTTCACTCTTTCATAAGTGATAACCGGAAGCAATCTTGGTGTCCCCGACTCATTCATTGGCTGTAATAGAGTAAAAATAAAGTGAGTGATGAAAAAACGCCATAAAAATAATGAAATTAATAATAAAGCCATAAAGTTTGAAGAATAGTTATCTACACTGATATTACATTCAGGCCCTAGAGGCAAAATTATTCATGTTCCAAGTCATTCGAGATTCAAGTCAAATGAGTTTTTAATCGTACCAATTGAGTTAAATTAGGGCAAAAACTATTACTTTGTGAAAATTCATATTTTATCTATCCAGAATCACGAGGTAGCCTACTATATATACTCTACTGTCCCAGCCAAGAAGACATTCTGACAAGATGGAAAAATAACTCCTGCTCGGTCGATATTGGTTAAGATATTATAAATTATAAATCTTCTTCTTCTTCTTTCTCTCTCCAATATGCCTTTCCAGCGTTTCCTTTATATTATAAATTATGAATTTGGTCTCAAATTATAGATCAGAATGTTTCCTATAATTTAAAACCAAATTTATAATTTTTGAACCAGAATTAACGGAGCTGGAGTAACTTTCCTATCTTGCCAGAATGTATTTTTTGCTTGAGCATACTATATCTGGCTTCCCAAATATAGTCTGCGCCTGCGCCCCAATGCATTGTTCCTATTGATATAAGTAGGATTCCTAGAGATTAAATTGATCATTTATTCAGAAAAATACAGAGACGAAATTTGTTTATTCGTCACAATTATACTTAAAATGAGTCATAGAATGGATACTCAATCAAATCTGATGCTTTTTAGGCCGGTATGGAGGCTAAGTGATTGAACACTAGTGAGACCAAGATACAGGCAGAGAAACACAAAGTAGTATGGAGCAACACACATTAGTCAGGCCAAAACTGTATGCTTTCAATGTTGAACGCCTAGTCAAGGTTTTAGTCGCACCAGTGTGCGTTCAGTCTTCGACTATAATAATTTGAAGTGCCATGAAATAAGATGAACTATGTATTTATTTATAAATGAAATGAGATGTTCCAATACATAACTATTACACATTAATACCGGCCTTAGTTTAATATATGTAAGTATACAAGACGTTAATAGATTTCAAAACTACTTCGATTAAATTTTACAATCTTAGCTCTTATGCATAGCAATTCCTGGGAGTTATTCCAGTTAGATAAGTTTACACTGACACTAAACCAAAAGAATCAGTTATAACTCACGGTAGTCAGCAGAATGGTTGATTAGATCAGCCGTTAAAATGTTATTGCTTTCAGGTTAAGAGCAAGTTAATGCTTTTCAGGTTCAAATGTATAAACCCGTTTCATAAAGATTTGAAAAATACAATCCAATATTTCCAATATTTGGTATAGTCTGTCCAAGCAAAAAGACCCTCTGGCAAGATGGGAGAATGACTCAAGATCGGTCAATATAAGTTCAAATTATCAATTTTATCTCAAATTGTGGGAAACAATTTTATATGCTTTTAAGATCACTTTTAAAATTCTTGAAAAAATATTGATCAAACTGGAGTCATTTTCCCATTTTTCCAGAGGGTCTTCTTTGCTTGGACAGACTGTAGTTGCAATTGTAGGGATGGCTGGCATTACTCAGAAAACTCACAATTTAGGTTGTGTTTATAACATATATAATTCAAACTTGAGAATTTTAATAACAAGTGAATAATCTATTTCATTCAACTGAATTGTCAATAATCAAATTACACTTCATTTTTGATTGGTCATCAACAAGCTGTCTAGTGATTTTCAGAAAGAAAAATATTTGAAATCGCTTACTAGAGTGGAGTATTTTTGTGAACAGAGAGTTAACAATGCGCTTTACTAGACTGATGGTGAGTGACCAATCACATAATTATTATGCGAGTATGAAGCGTAGCATAAACATAGCAGCTTGTCATTGATCAAGAAATCATAATCACAATAAACCTGAATTACGGAACTCACAAACATTGAATTATTGAATATAACCTGACTTGAAAAATATTTATGTGAGTAAAGCCGCGTCAACACCGGAATATTAATAAAATTTGTAAATAACATTTATATGAAAAGTTATATAATTCATTTATATAAAAGTCTATATGATAATACGTTATTAAAATTCCGGTGTAAACGTGGTATTACTGACAGGTAATACATAAATGTATAGAATGGATGGTGTGTGTCTTTTGCTATTTGTCAACATGTGATTGTGAATTTTGTTTATGAATTTTTATGAAACGAGGCCTTGAGAATGTTTATCGGATCAACCATGTTGATTTTCAATTATTTACCAGCAACTTGCCCAGGGATAATAGTATCAGGTTGATAGGGATAGTATCATGATAGCATCAGGGCCCTGGCTTATAAACATTTTACAATCCACATTACTCATAATTCGTGAATGTTATTGGTGTTTCTGTCTCATAAACGTTTCCCATAATTCGGAAATTTCACAACCTAAGCTGGCTAGTTGCTATGACATGAAAAACACAAAACTTTGCTTCCAATGCAATGATTTGATGAATAAATTGATATATTATTATGAATATAAATATTGATTATTATATTTTCATTGTGAAATTTGAATAGAAATTTTTTTTCTGAAATAATATCCTAACCTACAAATCAAATTG
The DNA here is from genome assembly GCA_017141385.1 of Sogatella furcifera. Classification (NCBI taxonomy): domain Eukaryota; kingdom Metazoa; phylum Arthropoda; class Insecta; order Hemiptera; family Delphacidae; genus Sogatella; species Sogatella furcifera. The sequence continues at coordinate 25,517,732 of CM029550.1, read as the reverse complement.
TAATAGTGGGCCATTGAAGTACTTCGTCTGCAATATTAGGGCAACAGCTGTTTTTTTTCCAAAATTTGGCACATTGTAAATTGAACGTTTTATTGGTGAATCTACAATCCCGATCACTTGTTTTTCATCAGAAAAACAAGCTGTAAATCTTTATAAGCCAGGGCCCAGGGATGATAGTCAGGTTGGTGCAGTGAGCTGGGACATCACAACCTTCAGTCCGCAAGCACTGCCTGGTCTGGGTTCGAGTCCCAGTAGGCATGACTGTTTTTCACCTCATCAATCACCTTTGCACTCAATATATGACCATCACCCACGCACAAGCTAAAATGCTTATGTGGGCATCATCCACAATAAAAAAATACATAGATATCAACTGGCATTGGCACACAAATTACGATTATATTTGTGAAGGTTGGCACTTGGGTGTAGGAGTTTGCAATAGAAATCAAGGCGATGGTTCTGTATGTTCCTTTATTTTAAAGCTCATGATGCTCTCTGGTCTCTGAATAGTCTGCAAAATCTCTGAGAAGCTGTGCCGGACCAGCTGACTAGAAAAGTTTTCTCGACTGTAGTATAAATAATAGGTTTTCTTGTAGATAGGAAATATAAGGACAGAATAATGGATTTCAACGCGGTTAATGAGAGAATCTGTGTGCTGCGAGTAAGAGAGAATTCTTCTATATTAGCTTGATTTGTGTGCATGCACCAACCAATGAAGCCGATGAAAATGATAAGGATGCATTCTATGAGAATTTAGAAGAAATATATAGGAAAATACCTGATCACGATGCAAAAATCGTCCTCGGTGACTTCAATGCTAAAATCGGTAGAGAAATATGTTTCAGACCAGTAATAGGTATACACAGCTTACATGAAGAGAGTAATGCCAATGGACTTCGTGTGATAGACTTTGCCAGTGGGAAAAATATGACAGTTAGTAGTACTTACTTCAAGCACAAAGACATACATAAGATGACTTGGAGCTCACCAGATGGAGTAACACAAAACCAAATTGACCACGTTTTGATTGATAAGAGGCATGGCACTGACATATTGGATGTGAGAAGTTACCGAGGTGCGGACTGTGATACAGATCACTATCTTGTTAAAATCAAATACAGGCAACGAATTAATAACATGAAGTTTCGGGGAGTGAAGCAAAAGAAATTCGATAATGAGAAACTAATAAAAGATTAAGAACTACGAGAGAGGTATGGTCAAAAATTGGTAGAAAAAATAGAAAGAATACAAGGTGAAGAGGGTGTTTCAGTGGAAGAGCAGTGGAAGAATATTAAGCAAGCTGTTATAGACTCGGCACAAGAAACAATTGGATACAAAAGGCAGGACGAGAGGAATGTATGGATGGATGATGAATGTTTGAAAGCATTGGATGAAAGGAATGTGGCCAGAATGAGAATGATAAGTCGCAGAACAAGAGCTACTATTTCAAATTTTCAAGAGAAAAGGAGATATGCCAGCAAAATATGCCGTCAAAAGAAAAGACAGTTTGAAAAAGCCAAAATAGAAGAGATTGTGGAATTTGCTACTGCAAGAGATGTCAGGAAGATGTACCTAAGAATACGAGAAGGGAAGGCTGGATTTCAACCTCGGACATCTATCTGTCAAGACAAGCAAGGAAATCTATTAGGAGGGAAAAGACAAATAATGGACCGCTGGAAAGAGTATTTCTGTGACTTATTGAATCAAAATTCAGTGGAAGAAGGATTAGAGGCAATTAATTTTATAGGTCCAGACCAGTATATTGAGAATCCAATGATGTGCGAGCTGGAGGAAGCTATCAGGTCTCTCAAGAATAACAAAGCTCCAGGGCCCTGGCTTATAAAGATTTACAGCTTGTTTTTCTGATGAAAAACAAGTGATTGGGATTGTAGATTCACCAATAAAACTCTCAATTTACAATGTTCCAAATTTTGGAACGAATCAGCTCTTGAATCAACGATCAGCCAAAACTCACTAGAAGACCCTAACATTCGAATCCAAATGGCCGCGATGGTTCGAGTGGAATAGGAAATACCATGTATTCTTTATTTTTTCTTCACAATTGCGACTTGGTTTCCAAGTATTTTAAGCAAAGGATGAATGAGTGATGATGAATGATGAAGGTTTAAGATGTAGGTTATACAGGGTGTTTCAGGAGGAATGTGCAATACTTCTCAGGCTGATTCCTTACACCAAGTAGACAAAAAAGTTCCATGGGACCATCCACCAAAAACGCTTTGTTACCGAGATAACAATGGCGGAAAATTGAGATTTTTCAAAATATATTAATTTTTATAATTTTTTAGAGGCTTTAGTGAGGTACTAAAATAATCAATTCTTATGTAAAATTAGCTGAGAAATTCAATGAAACCAGTTCCAAGTTTGTAACTTCAACGGTTATTGAGATAATTGGGAAAAATATGCTAGAAAACGCCATTTTTCAACAATAAGGGTTATAACTGGGTAAGGAATCATAAAATTGTATTTTTTATTAATGGAAGTTGAAGATAGTTGGATTCTAAAGAAAAAGTTGAATGGCGGCGACTGTGTAAATCTTACCGAAATCTCAGAAATAGCGATCAAAAATCGCAAAATCGCTACTAAACACAAATTTATCACTTGTGCTATGTTTTGTCAATTTTGCGATTTTTGGTCAACATTTCTGAGATTTGGGTAAGATTTACACAATCGTCGCCATTTAACTTTTTCTTTAGAATCCGACTCTCTTCAACTTCCATTAATAAGAAATACAATTTTATGATTCCTTACCCAGTTATAACCCTTATTGTTGAAAAATGGCGTTTTCTAGCATATTTTTCCCAATTATCTCAATAACCGTTGAAGTTACAAACTTGGAACTGGTTTCATTGAATTTCTCAGCTAATTTTACATAAGAATTGATTATTTTAGTACCTCACTAAAGCCTCTAAAAAATTATAAAAATTAATATATTTTGAAAAATCTCAATTTTCCGCCATTGTTATCTCGGTAACAAAGCGTTTTTGGGGGATGGTCCCATGGAACTTTTTTGTATACTTGGTGTAAGGAATCAGCCTGAGAAGTATTGCACATTCCTCCTGAAACAACCTGTATGTCTATGTAAATTGGTTCAGACGAAAAATTCACGATATCACTGTTCAAACTCGAATCATCGCGGCCATTTAATATTACAAGGCTAGGGTCTTCTGACTTGGTTTGTTTACGATTTTCTTTGTAGGTTTTGATAATATTTTAGCGACAAAAATGATTCCTGTTCAAATCTTACTATAAAAATAATGGTTGATATTTATTATTAAATATATTCATAATAATAAATCAATTTATATATCAAAATCATTAAATTAGGAGAAAAGTTTTGGTTTTAAAAGAATAGCATTGGACTATTCCGATATTCTATTTACTTGAGGTAAATTTGTTTCATGTTATTTTTTCAATCAGCTGAAACTGTAGAATTTGCTTTTTATTGAAAACGTTTATGAGACAGAAACGCCCATAAAATCCACGAATTATGAGTAATGTGGATTGTAAAATGTTTATAAGCCAGGGCCCTGGGGAGGATTTGATAACGGCAGAAATGCTCAAAGCAGGTAATCATGCTCTATTTGAACGTTTGCTTCATTTACTTGTGCAAGTGTGGGAGGAGGAAACAATGCCTGAAGAATGGAATACTGCAATTATTTGTCCTATTCACAAAAAAGGTAGTAGAACTGATTGTGCCAATTACAGAGGCATTGCACTGCTGAGCATAACTTACAAGATCCTCGCAAAAATAATTACTTATAGATTAAAACCCTACATTGATGAAATACTCGGTGACTACCAATGTGGCTTCAGAAAAGACAGGTCCTGCACAGATCACGTTTTCACTATACGCACCATCATGGAAAAGTGTTACAAATACAACGTAAATCTGCACCAACTTTATATTGACTATAAGCAAGCATTTGATAGTGTCCAAAGAAATAGACTATTTGAAATCATGATAGAGTTTGGAATCCCACTGAAGCTTGTACGTCTCACAAAAATGACTCTGCACAGCACCAGGTATAAAGTTAAAGTACAAGGAACACTGTCAAATTATTTCCTAGCAAACACAGGGCTCAGGCAAGGGGATGTACTTTCAGCCATGCTTTTCAATTTAAGTCTCGAAAAGGTAATAAGAGGGATCACCATTAATCCAAGAGGAACGATCATGAACAGGATGATCCAATACATGGCATATGCTGATGATGTAGTCGCACGAATTAGGCAGAGTTTGGAGACTGCATTCACTCAGCTCAATGAAAGATCATTGCAAATAGGGCTTAAAATAAACGACAGCAAAACAAAATATATGGCCAGCAGCAAAACCCGACAAGCAGGTGACACAGAAATAAAAATTCATAACTATGTTTTTGGAAAGGTAGCAGAATTTAAATACCTTGGCTCTGTAATCACTGATGATTGACAACGTCAAGGTCGATATAAAAGCGAAGATAGCTGCAGGAAATAAGTGCTATTTTGCCCTAAGCCAATACCTTAGATCTAAAGTGCTATCAAAGAAGTTGAAAATTCAGATCTATGAAACAGTGATAAGGCCAGTTGTGTTATATGGAGCAGAGGCCTGGGTTCTCACAAAGAAAGATGAAGACCTCTTGAATATCTGGGAGTGGAAAATACTGAGAAGGATTTACGGGCCCGTCTGTAACAATGGGGAGTGGAGAATTCGGACAAATCAGGAGTTACGTGACCTCTACAAAAAACCAGAAATTGTTAATGAAATAAAATTTAGGCGATTGAGCTGGTTAGGTCACGTTGAAAGGATGAGTGACTCAAGAGCAGTAAAAAGGTCTTCAGAGAACATCCAGGACGAAGGAGACTACGAGGACGCCCACGAAAGCGTTGGCTGGAGGATGTGGAACAAGATTTGAGGAAGATGGGTGTCAGAGGTTGGAGACAAAAAGCGGGTGACCGGTAAGAATGGAGACGAGGCATTATAAAGGAGGTCAAGGCCCTAAATGGGCTGTAGCACCACGGAGGAGTAGTAGTAGTAGTAGTATAAATAATATGTTCATTTATTTAAGGAAATACAATACTCAATGGATGAAACCCATACAATTAAGATCAAAACATCTTATTTCCAGTATAAAAATGAGATAAGATAGTGTAGGTAGTGTATACAGGCTAACGGAGATTCAAAGCTCAAGTTAACCAGTAAACAATGCAGTGCAGAGATCAAAACTATCTCTTATTAGTTTCTACAAACCTATACGTTTTTCTAAAAAAACTATATGCTTTTGCATTATGCACGCATGACGAACAATAAAATAAAGGCCATCATTCAAACAGCTAGCTGACTTAGCCATCTTAATTTCTGCTGTGATCTCTAACTATCCAGGAGACAACAGCATGTTTAGGCAAACGTCTAAAATTAAAGGCGATTAGCGAATGACTGATATTATTAATTCTCATCTCTCTCAGGACATTCTGCAACCTGACTGCGTTAGTACTTTGAAACAAGAGTATAACGTAGGTGGGGGTTACTTTGTGACACGCGGGGTAACTTTGGGACAGTGGCCTTTTATCAACTTTTTTAATTACTACACAATTTCTATGCTTTCTACGAGTCTGAAAACGGTCAGAACAGTTGTTCTAGGTGTACTGCTATCTATTGACCAGTTCTCAGAAGTTATGGGTGAAACAAAATAGCGGTTTCAGCTATTCTTTGAAATACTCATATTTTCAATGTCGTGGAAAATCTGGAAACTTTCTATTGACCATTGATCATTTTATGGTATTTACTTCTAAGGTTATTATGATCTTTGTTGACTTCAATCTAGCGTTAGAAAAACTTGAAAAAATTATTTTGTTCTCATTTTATAGAGATATAACCAAGCTTTCAGTAGATTGCTTTTCCTAATAAATTCATTTTGTATACTTTCATCGGTTTCATGGTTATTTCTAATTGAAGTTCTCCAATGTATAAAACTATGCATTTTTGATCAGTTTGAATTTCTATAGGGACGTAAGCAAGTACCCTGAGGTTTAAAAAGCCAATTATCCTTTGTAACATGCTTGAAACCAATTCAGTCGATTCTCAAATTTTGTAATTGTTTTATAACGTTATCAATCCTTATATTTCCCAACTTTCACTGATTATTTGGGTAGATGCCGATTAATTGAAGTCGAAATTATCAATTTCACAGGCTACATTGTTGTTCTCATCAATTTATACATTTTAAGAAGAGCTGAGCATCAAGAGCATCAATAACAGTCGTTCACCAGCCGCCTTAATTTTTGGCGTCCGCTATAAGAGGTCAACTCTCAACGTTTTCTCACCTGCACTATGGTTCTATCAAGTAATTCGATTTTCTATTCGATAATTCTATCAAGCGATTCGATGGAATTTGCCTCTGTTGGTGTAACTTATGCTGGTGTGCCGCATGGTGTAAGCACCCAGGAAGAGAGGCATCAGTTTTCTTCATTGCCACAGCGTTATGATTGTAGTCTACAGGATTTTTTAGCTCCACCAACTTATCAACCAGTTTTAGAATGAAACTGAAACAAAAGATTCATTAATTATAATGTACTGTCACAATAAATCACAGAGCACACCATTATTGCTTGGGTAAAAAATTCAAATTCAGTAATGGTGGTAACAAGACTGAAGAACATTCACATAAGGTGACTTTATACTGTATAGCTGGTGATGTACGAGCTCGTAGATCAGGATTATTAGCAGTGGGAAGCGACTTAATGAATATTATGGGGTCATTTCGGTGACCAAGAAAGTTTGGGCAAAATACGAGCTTGTATTGCTCGTATTACAAGCTCTTAGCTTGAAAAAATTATTACGAAAAGTTTTTGGGAATGGATGCAGCCCTGAGTTTTAGTAGCAGATTCAAATTCGGTGCAAAAATAAATACTCGTATTATTGTAAAGTGTCCTGAAACACACACATATTTATCTGGGCTGATGTTTTCTCTTCACAATTATTCACTAGGTACAAGTTAGCATCACAATAACAAACATTCTTTGAAAAAGGTTTTTAGTAGTTGAGAAAATGAAGTAATATTGTAACATAAGCTCTCTATTTTTGAGCTAACCAACAAAAATGTTGAAATTCCGCAAATTTAATATGAATTTTTGTAATTTGAAAGATTTTATTAAGGACTAGGGCTTCAGCTGCTGCTTTCTTGGGGTATCAGAGTTCTTTAATACTGAAGTATTTTATTTCAAAACATTCTAAATTAATAATTCTATCATATCATGACTTAGGGTACCTATACGATTATACCAAAGAGATGTAGGTGTAATTGCAGCTGCAGCTGATGAAGTGTAGGTTGGATGCGAGTTTCTTATGACAATTAAGGATCTACTGTGATGCTTACTCGCCACTCTAGTTTCCTGCTAATACATTTGAATTTTATTATTTGGAAATAAATTTATTTTTTATTGACATTATTCAACTCAATTATAAACAATATTTAGTAAGGTAGGGTTTGCAATACCCAAGGGATTATTCTTTTCCAAATATTATCAATACTGATAGAAAAAATTCTTATGGCTTTTAATGGTGGGGACTGGGGAGACCCTTACGGGTAGTTCCACCTCGCCAATGTGTACTTGGCCAAATACTGGTCACCCATCCAAGAGCAGTCCACAGTGCTCGTGACTCAACATCACATTCACCGATAGATCACCCTCTCCAAAAGACCAATTGCCAGTACAATCAATATTGATAATATAGTACTGTAGTTAATAGTTAAGTTAGTCCATAAATGGGGCTCCCAAGTGACACACCCACCCAATAGGACACGTCAAGACAGAAAATGCCATACGGTAAGGCAACAATTACATATATAAGATGTTAGATGCCGCAAGGCAAACAATCAAATGGAAAATTAGAAGCTTACCACGCTGTTCTCCAACATGAAAACTCACGGACCGAGTAGAGGAGGTGGTCCAGCAGCAAAATTGTGTGCTTGTGTGGCTATTTTGTGTGCACAGGCAAAATAGTACTTGTGTGCACATCAAGCCTGAATCTACCCCTTGTCTCATACTGGTGGAAGCTCTGCCATGTTTGGAGCAACCTCACTCTTGCGTGTGCTCTGCAAAGAGTATGAAAGACATAAGAAATGAAAAGAGAAGACAGTGAGAGACCTCTCTAATGAAGAGTGGAAAATTCTACCTGCCCCTCAGAGAATCCTCAGTGCTCTTTTCTGGATGAGAAGGATCCGGGTGACATCTGTAGCTCCACCTTAGAGGAGGAGACCATATAAGATCACACTCTGGAAAAATGTGATCAAAAAAAGGCAAAATAGTACTGTTTTAAATAATGTGGGGGCGTAAAGTCCATCCAAGCAAAGAAGAACCTCTTCCAAGATGTTTACCGTTCAATGCTGCTAGCAGTCAAAATGAAAATTGTTCTATTGTTACAAACAAAATATTATGAAATATATTCTATACATTATATTCTTACATGAAAAATCTTTTCATTCTTAAAATTGATAGGATTATGATTTTCATGAACAGTAGCAATGTGTGCTTTGTTGATAGTCTCCCGGAACTATAGATAGTGCAAACACGGTGGGTTGGCTGAAGTGATTTTACACTAAAATTTTCAGATCTGCGCATGCGTAGTTACACTCTTAATTCCCTCCGCCACCTTGAAAGAGGCTCTTCTTTGTTTGGACAGACTAGACACTGCTTCTCAGATCTCTGATCAGAAAAACCACTCTGCTCAATCTTGACTCAACGTGTCAATATGCTCGCTCCAGGACAGATTTCTGTCAAGAGTGAACCCCAACAGCTCGACAGGGGCAAAATTGTACCTATCCCCATTTCAGAGGCTGAACACAATGGACTGGATATTGACCCCATTGGGAAGGACGCGGTTGGCAGAAAACCAGTCTACAGCAAAAAAATCAGTCTCCTGCATAGCCATCCTCAGCGCACCAATCCCATGTCCAGCATTGAAGAAGGTGTCATGATGGTGTCGGTGTCATCTGCATAACAGAAAACACACCTACCATTCACACATGCAACGTCATTAACTGAAATGAGAAAAAGCAGAGGCCCCAGGACAGAAGCATGTGGCACACCACAGTCAACAATCAGACAAGTTTGGGTCGCTCAGTACCTTCCAGTCAAATAGTGGCAAGCTCATCTATGTAACAATTGTGTGCTTTTCTTCAGTTGCACAGGTTGTAATATTATTCAACCTTTAGTGTATATCAGACTCCACCTCACCGTTGATGAATTGGTAGGTTTATAATTATTATCTGCGAATAAGAAAACTGACCTTTAGGGGCGAGCATTCAACTCATTAGTGTTTATTACCCATATTTGATATTTCATACATAATGTTAGAAATATATTCAATGAATGAGTTTCAAAGGTTATAGTATTAAGTTGCTTTGTGTTGTATGAGACCCCAACTCAACGTTTTCAGTTGACAGTAAAAAAACAGTGTTAAAGAGATTGCTGTTTGTCTTCTTTAAATACTGATTTGTGAGATTTGGCTGCGTTTAAGACGAAAGTGCTACCAAACATTTTTTCTTCCGAATTTAATTCTCTACAATATTACACAACTTGGAAAACTAGTCAACAAGGGACTATCCTATTTCTATCTTTGAAAATGGATAAAGAAATTTTCAAGGTTATTTTGCTTGTTATCTCAATAAACATCACCACATCAAAGCTTGAAGTTTGTAACTGGTTTCATTCATTTTATCAGTTAATATTACATAAGAATTGACCACTGTAGTAATCTCTCAAGGCCCTACAAAATTATAAAATTGAAAATTTAAAGAAAAATGTGAAAACATAAATGGCGACTGTAAGTAACTAAGGACTTTTGGACAGTTTGAAAATGATATTTCAGTTAGATGTTTCTTACCCAGGAACAATGCCCTGGAATATTTCAGAAACACCCTGTAGATGAGAGACCCATCATTGATCCTTTTTCTTGAGTGGGAGCAAATATCTCGCATATGATGAGATGACTCGCATATTAGGTTCTACTTGTCCAAACCAAATCTTGCCAGATTCTCCAATGTAATAGACTAAATTAATATCAACATACTTCAATAAAAATTTTCCGTCTTACGAACAACTCCAGGCAGGCTATTCATACTTGGGTGGCTCGCTGGGGGTGATAAAGCGCCGGTCTGATAACCAGGTGGACTCGGATTCGGGTCTCAACCGGGCAAAAATCCTTTGACCACAGGACAATCACATAAATATGGCCACCTCTTTTGAAGGAGACGATAATAAGCCGTCGGTCCCGACTATCTAAAAAGTAGTCGGCATCTATCATCCACGCACAAGCCTGTGAGCTCATGTGAGCTTTGCCCTCATAACACAAAACTCAAGGAACCAACAGAAACAACAATCGAGATAACCAACTAAACAAAAAGTGGACAAATAACGAAACATTTCAACAACTAAGACTTTTGATAAACTACTTTATAAGCTTACTTACATCTCACATTATAGGCTACTGTTAACTTATTGAAGTCTTCATCTTTGATGATGCGACATGCTATGCGGTTGCAAATGCATCAAGCATTTGAAATAGGAAAATACAGTATTTTCATTGCTTGCGAATGGTGGATTGATACCGTATCTAATGGAATTAGCAATTAAGTTATGGTGAATATTGAAATTTAAAATAAAATTTGAAGTTATCTGAATCCTGGACCATGACGCTGGTTGCAGGCTCTCCGCTATTGTACTCGTTTCGGACTTCGGTTTCGCTCGTTTGATTTCTATTCATTTTGAATCCTTTTGCTCTTATGGCTTCGGACCGGAGGGTGTACGCCAGAAACTCCAAGAATCATTAGCTCCAAAACCAAACCGCCACACAGTTTCAAAAACTCCAAGTTCACAAACTCCAAAACGAGATCGGGGCACGAACAAGATGGATACAGTATCATATACTCGTTTGATACTGTATCAAGTACTGAAATGATACTGTACCATCAATTTAAATGATACAGCCTTCTACAATGATACAATTCAGTATTTCAGTGATTTTCCCAAAGTATTCTCGTTAATATTATTGAGTCATAAAATAATTAATCATGAATAGCTGACGTCAGTTAGGCGGTTAGAGAATAACTGTTATTAATTCTCAGCTCTCACAGGACAGTTGGCGGGCTGTCTGGAGTGATGAACTTTAAGAAAAGATAACTTTTGGTTTGTAAATTTTAATTAGGCTATTATACCGTAGGCATATGTCCCTTAAAGAATTTCAAATTTATTTATTTTTGGAAAGGAAACTTATTTCTTCATGAATAATTTCACATAACCTACATCTATCTCAGTTTTATTTAAAAATTAGGCTTATGATGACTCAACTCTCAACAATTTTCGAAAATATGACTAAGTTATGGATGCTCCAACGCAATAAATATAATCAATGTGACTCATTTAAAATGTTCTGAGAGCCAAAAAATTTCTGTGCATTTATAAAATACTTTCAACTCCTTTCAACTTTTATTTATTTTGTTTTTGAAACTATTATGAGTTTCAATTTATTATATTTGAAATTAACTTATTCATTTAAATAATAGATACATTATATTCTCCTATTGTTGAATTTTAATTTTAATCAATAATTTGTTGCTTATTGTCATTTCATCACGCATTTATCGTTCACAATTCAAATCTAACCAAGAATGAATTCATAAAGAATTTTTTTGAGTTATCAATTTCTTATTACATTACCAAATACTTACTTAAAAAATTTTTGTTTATTCTATAATGAAAAACTATATATTCTATATTTGAAAAACTTTCATAAACCGACGTTTTTAAATCCGACTAAAAAGAAGAAAATAAATTTCTGGTTAACTTTGAATCTCTTTATGTAAGTTATTGAATTATAAATATTTTCATGAAACCTTATTGGTTTAGAATTCCTTGTAGCCTACATGTTTTCTGTAATGGTTTGTGATAGAGATTAGCAGATAAGATTGAAAATAGACAATTATGTCAAAAGATAATAAAAATATTCTCATTACTTTTAATGGTGGGGAGACCCTTACGGGTAGTTCCACCTCGCCAATGTGTACTTGGCCAAATACCGGTTACCCATCCAAGAGTAGTCCACAGTGTTCGTGACTTAACAATGTAGCTATGATTTGTAGCTAATCAAATGTGAGAACGCACATGAGAAACTCTCCGATAAAACAGTTGATTGAGAAATGATTTCAATTCTTTCAAATGGACCGACTCCTACTATGTAGAGTAGAGGTTGTCAGTTTCAAGAGCATAGTCTTTTTAAAGGTGGCTATGCTCTAGCTTGTGTGGAAGTGGATGAAAATTAATTTATTTGAGCCACAGTTAATTTTGCAACCTGCTACAAATTCCTTGTACATACATGTTTTGTGTCAATAACTGAATATATACGGTAGTAATTTTTGTTATGTTAATATTGAAATCTGAATTTTATGTTTGATTTCTGTTTAATGGCAATGATTAAATTGAATAATACGTAGCCTGAATTAAGACTATCGATCAAATGCAAATCATATAGAAGAGTTTCCAGTGCTAAAAACTATCTAATATTAATATAAAAAATGATTCAAGGAAAATGAAATGGAAAATAGTTTTAAACGTTTATTGGTCAAACAGTACCAAAGATTTTCCACCAGTGAAAATGTACAAGCAACTTAAAACAAATATCACAGTTATTTTTATAATTAGTTTTTTAGAACATATTTACATTGCAATATTTTCAGTGGAATCAATAGGCACTTGCAGTGAATTCCTGATTCAGGAAGCCTATATTTTTATTTTTAATACCCAATATTTTTGTACTGTATCCAAAATTATTACCAAATCTTATAGCATTAGTTAACGAATTTTAACCCATCTAGTGGTTTTTTGATAATGTGTAAAATAGTTACTTATGTTGAAGTTCAAAGGGAAATATCCCGATTGATTGAACCTAGCTAACTACAAAATATTGTAAACATTCAAATTATTAGAAAAGCATTCTAGCGAACATTCCAATAAAGAAAAGATAGGAACACAAAGAGAGCAAGTGTCAGACTTTTACAACATTCATTGTTGTGAATCAGTTGTTGATAACATATTGTCATATAATTCAACTAGTAACATAAATTAACTTGATCCAAAAATTATCACTATTGATTTTTGGACAAACAAATTTTTATGTAAATTTCAAAAATGATGATATTGTAATTATCTAATGATTGCATTCACTATAAAGAGCAAATGGCTGTTTTCAGTCTATCTGATATAAGGCCGCCTTCAAATTCAAAAGCCCGCCGTTTCCTGCGAATCACATGCCTTGGCGCAATGATTGGCCAATGGCAAAGCGGCGCGCCAAAGCCAGTCGAAGTGGAAGGTTTGAATAAAAATTTGGGTGCGTGACGGTTTTTCAGACGTATATTGATAACAATACCAACGAATTAAAAAAAAAATCATATAGGCCTAGCTGATGCCTATTAGTTGGGCAGTTGGAAAATTTTATTATGCTTAGCTGCAGTTAGGACAGTCCGAATCTGTCTTCGATAACGAATTAGTATAGCTGTGGTTACTTACGTTTTTGTATTCTCGCAGACAGCTCGCCAACTGTCCTGAGAGAGCTGAGAATTAATAACTGTCATTCGCCAACCGCCCAAGTAATTGGCGTCAGTTACTATTCACTATAGTATAGACTTCAATTTGAATGATTTCCCTATAGACTAACAAAGTTATAACAAATTTTCTTTTGAACTTCCATTCACAGCAAAAATCCATTCACATAGTACATTATAGACTAGACATTGATTGGGTGTTGATGGTCACAATGCTTTTCATTTTTGTTGAAACACATTAACTTGATTGAATTAATTCAGTGTTTTCAAACTTATTAAACTTTTTTAGAATGATTCTCCAATTCATAAATTTTATTTTGTTGGTGATATTTTCCATGATACGTAACTATTATAGTTTGATTGCACAATTTTTTCATGAGAATGCTTATTTAGAAGAATAAAATGCTTATACTTGGACTTATACTATATTGAGGAAGCACTCGTTGAATAATATTGAAACTGATGATAATGACTGTCATCACCTTTTTCTCTCAAGTATCTCTTCTACATTTTTCCACATAAGAAAACGCTGATATTGAGCTGTCTTACATAAAAATGATTCAGGAAGAATCTAATTGATACAAGACTCTCTCTTATTAAATGTTTCTTGAACATCATAACCTAGGAGTAAATGAATCACTGGTTTTATAATGCTCTACTCATCATCTTCTCTCTTCTTGATCAATTTCTCTCTTTCTAGATTATTTTCTCATCTTTTCCACCTTAGTATTGGCGTAGATATACTAAGCTGTATACTGTGTATAGTTAGACTATGGTATTGGTTTTTAAACTAGTCACCTCTATCTTGATACTACCCACCTATATCTTGATAGGAATGGAAGAAGCCTACATAGCCTAATTACGTGCAAAGGACTTTTAACAACACAATTTAAAACGGTTTGAATCTCAATTAGATATAATAATCGTAATGAAAGTTGAGAGTCACAAGTGTGTTTAGCTATCAAAGTATGTTCTGGCGGACACAACACAGACATGATACTTCATGATATCCTCAAGAGTATGAGACACTGCCTCAAAACTTGAAAAATAATTAAAAATTAGAGTAATACTAGAAAATAATTGATTGATTGAATACCCTTTTCAGGGCGAATTTAGAGCTCCAGATCCCCTCTACGAGAGAGAGAGAGAGAGAGAGAGAGAGAGAGAAAATTAGATTATATCTCTGGTAGATTTTCAAAATTTTAATTTTCCTGTTTTGATGTTCGTATTTGATAATGTTTTGATATGAGCTTCAATTTCACATAGTAAACTTTCTTTACAATGTAGTAACAGTAATGTAACAGTAGGATGATGGTTCAGAAAAACTGGTATTCAAATATTACGTGAAAGTAGCTGAAAAAACTATTTTGATGAAGGATTTTTGTGATTGTAAAATCTAAAAATGTTAAATGAATGGAAGCAAACAATTTTTGGTATTCAATTGTTGAATATGTGAGACAACTATTGGGAGGGGTCTTTAGGGTTTGGAATGATAATTCAAAGTTCTGGTAAAGACAGCTCTATATTCTCCGCCCTTAGATTTTGGGGCACAATAAAAAACTCTACTCTGAATACAATTCGTCATAAAACTATTGAAAATACAAGGTAAGAATTGAACTTAAGGACATATTTCTTCCAACTATGTGCAATATATTTTAATTTGAAGAGTGAAATAATCAATGACTTGTAAATATACTCTTTTTTCTATGTCACATCCAAACAATAAACAAGACCAGCTTGAACTTTATTGAATTACTTGGTCTGTATTGTACCATGTACATACATTTTACAGTATAATTTAAAACATGAAGGTTCGTATTATATTGTTGACTGACATTTCCTATAGCATTGCATGTAAGCATTGAAAGAATAAAAGCATTCTTATTCTTATTCATATTCACTTTAACAAAAATTGAAATACAATTAAATGAATACTTGGCAACAATAATGAAAGATGCTATTTGACTTGAAAACTTGGATAAAAAGTATAGTTCATTTGATCCTTCTCAGTATGAAAGTGAAATAACTAACAATAACATTTATTCATCAAACAAAATATGAAAATTACATATCTTTCCCACTCAGAGGCAATGGATAGGCTAATTTTGCTTGTCCATTTCGAATACTGTGGCAGTGGCGCCGA
Organism: Sogatella furcifera; assembly: GCA_017141385.1. NCBI lineage: Eukaryota > Metazoa > Arthropoda > Insecta > Hemiptera > Delphacidae > Sogatella > Sogatella furcifera. The sequence continues at coordinate 25,501,997 of CM029550.1, read as the reverse complement.
CTTCGGGGGGGCAAGGCACTTTCTGCCCTCTCAATAATCACTCAGGGGGGGGGCAATGCATGTAATTTGCCCCCTCAATAATCATAGGTTACTAGAAAAAATTTCATCAATTGTTTGAGTATGGTATTAATTATCAATAAGTAGGCCTATTGAAAGAATATTTTTGCCATCATCAACAATTCCAGAAAGCCCAAATGGAACCAATTTTGAACAAAGGACCTGTCTAGCTATTTTTATTATATTCACATCTGGAAACTGAACTATTAGCAAAGAATATGTAGATATAGATATGTAGATACTTTATATTCAGTGCTATTAGTGTGAAATGATCTAGGCCTACTGCATTATTTTGAAAGACTACTCTCACAATGTCCATAAACCATAAAAATAGACAATCAGTCTCCTGTTTATTATTTGCATTACCCAGCTAGGCGTCTAGGCTTAGATTGTTATAGCTGGATTTGACATCAATTGCAAAAAATTCTTCAATTTATTCTTGATTTTTGTTTTGTTTTATGTATAGTTATAAGTTAAATACATAATCAAAAACAAAGTCTAAATAAACAAAACAAACTTCATAATAATGGAACTAACTAACATTCATAGCCAGAATTGCTTCAGTTTTCAGTTGACTCGTGGGACTGTGAGAGTGGTCGGTAGCACATGACACATCTATGATCTATTTGTGTTTTGTGGCTTTCGTATAGCCGCTTTTAACGTTTTAAGTGAGAATCGTAAAAATTCTAATTGAAAACTGAAGTTTCTGATAAAAGTGAACTAGATGATATAATGTGTAAGTTGGATGCAAATGTGCCTCCTTCAACCTACACATTGGAGCTAGGAAATTCAGTAACTTAACTATTATTAGGCTAATTTTTTACTTCTAAATATTTTTTTTGTGTTCAAAATTGAAGGAGGAACTTGATCCATTCACTACCAGAATCCCAATTATTATGATTGACAATTTGAAATAAGTTAATGATAGGGTAACAATATAGGGAATTCAAAATAGTTGAATAGATCAGATTATCTCTATATTCAGCAAGAATTCACATGCAAAGATGCAGCCTCATGTGTATTCTTGCGTATTTTCACAACCCTCTCCCCCCATGATCACCTGAACAAACCCCCCCCCACTATTAATCTTCATGGTGGACGTTGCCCCCCCAATATTTTGATGAAGTCGGCGCCACTGTACTGTGGTGGTGGTGGTGGTAGCTGTTGAATGATTCTGCAAGAAAACAAAAATGAATTGGTACAACGTAAAAGACATAAAAACTTTCATAATTAATAAATGTTGATCAATATTCACTAGTATCATTGCAATAGGCCTACATAGTACCTTTTATGGAATTTGTGGAGCTGATATTAGTTTGATCAAACGTTTGATGCAACGTGTGTTTCTTGTATAAAAAAAATAATTATTATTAAAGACGGTAATAGTAATAATATTGAAGATGCCAAATCCCTTCTTATCAAGCTCAAAATGATCACAACAGTTAATATCTATGCATTGGCTACATAATTCTATTCTATTACATATTAAAAGAGGCTCGAATAACTTACGTATGAGACTTGATAGACATTTGTATAACACAATAAATTGTAAAAAATTATATCAAATAATAGATAAATTTTCTTTCAAAAAGATTGTCCATCAAATTTTATACATGAGTACATGATATTTCGAAAATGATGCAAGATCTTTTGATTCTAATGCCGGACCAAGTAAGTGGTGATTGTTGTGAATAGGGTCTAGGTAGTGTAGGGTCTTACACACCTCTCAATAACCCAGCATTCTCACACTGTTAACACAACGAAGGTAATTAGATTATAGTAATCTAATCTAAGTACCTTGAACGCAAAAGTGTATCCATTCTGTGTATAACACTCATCTGGTGTTAATGTGTGAAGAGCAAGGAATTATCAACGTACCGCAGCAAATTGTAATAGAACTATACTCCGTCCACTGAGTGTTTGGACCCAAGCTCCTCCCCCGAGGTTTTGACGTCATGATCCGACCAGCTCACAAGTGGTCGTAATTGCCAGAAACGTGGAAACTCCTAATCGGAACTTTAATATCGAATTTTTGAGTGGCCTTAGAAATATTGATGTTTTTTGGTTGTTCGACAAAATTTACATCCTTCTAACATGAGATTGATCATTATCAATATCACTTGATAGAATTATAGTTGATTGAACATAATATCTCATAATAATATTTTGAACTATAAGAAAAATAGAAGCAATTGGAAATACCATAAACATATTAGAAAGAAAAAAGGAATATTGACCATACCCAAGTATAATCCAGACGCCATCAGATGTTTGATACAAGGTAAGATTATGTTAGTGACAGCTTTACTTGAGCAATCTACTTCCATCTCACTCTGTTCACTGAAAAAAAGAAATAATGATCACGGTCATGAATCACTTTTCACATGACTTTTCTCCGTACATTATCCAATTGAATCGTCCTAGGCCAGGAATGAACACCTATAATTTTTCATCAAGAAAAGTTTCAATGATTATAATTTTTTCAGATGAGGAGTAAAGCACTTTGGGAAAATCATCGAAAAGCCAGCTATGAAATCGTCATGTATCACTTTTCACATGATTTTTCTCCGTACTTTATTCAATTAGATCGTCCTAGACCGAAAACAATCACCTATAATTTTTCATCAAGAGAAGTTTCAATGAAAATAATTTTTTTCAGATGATGAGCAAAGCACTTTGTGAAATTCATCAAAAAACCAGCTATAAAATAGTCATGTATCACTTTTCACATGACTTTTCTCCGTACATTATCCAATTGAATCGTCCTAGGCCAGGAATGAACACCTATAATTTTTTATCAAGAAAAGTTTCAATGATTATAATTTTTTCAGATGAGGAGTAAAGCACTTTGGGAAAATCATCGAAAAGCCAGCTATGAAATCGTCATGTATCACTTTTCACATGATTTTTCTCCGTACATTATTCAATTAGATAGTCCTAGACCAAAAATAATTACCTATAATTTTTTATCAAGAAAAGTTTCAATGAGAATAATTTTTTTCAGATGATGAGTACAGCACTTTGGGAAATTCAACGAAAAACCAGCTATAAAATCATCATGTATCACTTTTTACATGATTTTTCTCTGTACATTATTCAATTAGGTCGTCCTAGACCAAGAATAATTACCTATAATTCTTTATCAAGAAGAGTTTCTATGAAAATTATTTTTTTCAGATGATGAGTAAAGCACTTTGGGAAATTTACCAAAAAACCAGCTATAAAATCGTCATGTATCACTTTTAACATGACTTTTCTCCGTACATTATTCAATTAAATCATCCTAGACCGGAAACAATCACCTATAATTTTTCATCAAAAGAAGTTTCAATGAAAATAATTTTTTTCAGATGATGAGTAAAGCACTTTGGGGAATTCATCAAAAAACCAGCTATTAAATCGTCATGTATCACTTTTAACATGACTCTTCTCCGTACATTATTCAATTAGATCGTCGTAGACCAAAAATAATTACCTATAATTTTTTATCAAGAAAAGTTTTAATGAAAATAATTTTTTCAGATGATGAGTAAAGCACTTTGGGAAATTCATCAAAAAACCAGCTATAAAATCGTCATGTATCACTTTTCACATGATTTTTCTCTGGACATTATCCAATTTAATCGTCCTAGGCCAGAAATGAACATCAATAATTTTTTATCAAGAAAAGTTTCCATGAAAATAATTTTTTTCAGATGATGAGTAAAGCACTACGTACCATACCTTTCTACTGCATCAATAATCACACATGATTTTCTCAAGTGAATCATGCAATCAGGCAATTAGACTCAATCTTAATCATTGATGATTTTTATTGAAACACAGTTTAAAAAAAAAATTCACTCTACTTACTTAATGCAGTATGATGTTGACTGGTTAGGAATCCAGTATCTTTGTGGAGGAAATATTTGAAGTTTAATCCAGTTGCAAATTTGAAATCTCCAAGTGAGAATGAACTGCCTGTAAAAATAATGATGAAATTAACTACACTTAGTCTATTCATTAGAAATAATAATTCATAAACGTACATTTACTTATTGTGGATTGACACTTGAATTTCAATCATTGAATATTGAGCAAGAATCTGCTGTACGAGTTGCATGAATTTTGACAAAATTATTCCACCTGTAGGCCTAATGCTAAAATCCACCAAGTAAATGTCAAAATCCACTTGGAATAAAACTTCAAGTTTTTCAAAAGACAAAGGCACCATGCAGCAACTCTTGCATTTGAAGATAATCTATTGCCAGAACCCAATTTAACAGTGTATATTTTATGCTCTTCACCAAGGAAGAAAATTACAGTAATAATAATCTTAAAATTATTGCTAAGTTAGGTAAATCTAGTAGCCTACTCATCGAAGTCAAGTACCAAGTATAATGCAGCCTATAATTTGTTAGACTAATTCAGCATTCAATTACTGTTTTATGCCTCTAACAAGAGAGAATGATCCCTGTTGCCAAATTTCAAAAGCTACAGATACAGCTCAAAAAGTTACAGAAAGTATTAGGTCTACTATAAAGCTAAAAAAGTTACAGATAAGTTTTAAATGCAGATTGATGAGAAAATTTTGGTTTTCCTCATATTAAACTAGAATAATATTGCTGAAAACTTACCCAAATGTTAATTCGTGGTCCTAAGTTAACTGGATATTAAACAGTAGATAATCAATGAGATTCAACTACTAAACATAACATAACATAACCTATTTTGTTATGGTATCTGATATCTCTGATCTGATACAGCCTCTAGCAATAAAACAGCTCTGTATCATTCTGTATTTATAATGCAACGTAGTAAACGTCTCCAAAACATGCTGTATCTAGATCGAGAACTGATGTGCAACGGTGTAGCTAACTGTGTATCAGCCTGCAACGGGATTTTGGAGTTTTTGAAACCTCTCAAGTCCAATTTCATCGGCAACCCAAATTAACATTGTGGAGTTTGTGATCCTTGGAGCTAATGAGGCACTCCCGGACCGGACCAGCTGATTAGTGATTATACTGTAGATTATAATGAAAGTAATATGTATGGCAGTGAATGAGGGAGGGAACATTCGAATACTGGAAATTGACTTCACCATAATTACATTACGATTACAGGAATAAATTGAAGTATCTGACTGTAATTGTATAATCCAATCATTTCGTAGTCTTTAAAAAGTTGTCACCCATGATGCTTATTATTATGAATGTAGGCTATTGTGTGCTCAGTAACAAAACGATTGATGTTCATTCAATGGTGCGATATAAAATATTACGTAATGAAGATCAATCTCGTATAAAAATAAAATTTCAGGATAACAATAGCATACATCAATACACAGAATTCTTTTTATTTTCATCGACAGAAACTTCTCCTCTCTCTCTAGGTCAGTACAGAAAGCCGAAGCGCTTACAAGCGCATGCCTGGCCCATGAAGTTATTGCGCAAGTAACTGTTCATGAGCAGTGTTGCTGCGATTCTACCAGTCTATCGATTACATCATAATCACTGAACTAGCAGACGATGTGCGTATCACAGTGAGCAGCTGATTTGTCACGTTGTTTGAAACGTGAGTTCTGTCTTCTCCTCCTGTGTTTTTGGCATCACGCATCGGCGGTGCTGAAGAGTTAACTGTATTTTTGAACCCAGTTTATTTTTATTTTGAAAACCTACTAATTCATTTATAAATTGTAGTGAGTAATGTTCGATTATTGTCTCCAGTTATCATGGATATCTGATTCCTTTGAGCATGTTTGGATTTGTCTAGAAACTTTGAAGAATCTCTGTTCAA
>CM029550.1:25450253-25495665 GCA_017141385.1 Sogatella furcifera | reverse complement strand
TAAAAAAACAGTTCAATCAATTGTAATAGTTCACTTTGAAAAGGTACAAGTTCTAAAATTGCCTAATCAATAGCCATCCAACTTCTGACCCCAATTGTTACAGGTTTCCATATAAAAAAAGACTTGAGGTTTTTATACTGATTAACTTTATTAATTACACTTAACACACGGAGAAAGATAAACTAAACAGACGAAGATAAAAGGGTTTATAACGTTTCACAATACAAATTACACAAAAAATGATGAACAGTCTTTATCACGTTACACTGAATAAAAGAAATAAGAATGACAGAATGAATATAACTAAAATGTTTTAATACAACGTCTGGTTTGTCTATACACAAACGGCTGACAACTTGTTTAAACGTTCAAAACTGACCTCTGCAAACATTCCTGTCTTTTTATAAAAGGATGAAATTGCTAGAGATGCTAGAAATGAATAGGGGGTTCAGTAAATTGGCAGGTGAAATTATTTCAGAGACTTGATGTTTTTTTTACAAAACAATGCAACCACTTGTTGACACAAAACCCTCCCCCCCCATCTGCCCATCACTTGGTCCCCTTTCCCAAGGTTGAGACTGTTGGTTTCCATAACAATAGTTTAATAGATAAATTTTATTATCTCAAATTGAACCCTAAAATTTCTCAACTCTCCCATAAAAAGCTGGGGAATACTCAATTTTTTTAAAATTTTTTTCACAATGTTTTTGTGAAAAATTTTATTTTCGACAAAAGATATCTCGGGCCCCAAGTATCAAATTTTTCCCAAATTTTAACTCAAATTGTGATAATTTTAGTTTCAAATGGTCTGTGAACATAAAATTTTGTGGGTGGGTATTTTTAGTTATTTGGCTATAACCAAAAAAAGAGCGTTTTATTGTTTTTCTAAGATGGGGATTAGCACAAGGTATTTTTTGGTGATAAATTAGTTACAGACTACTTTATGTATCCAAAAAACATAGATAAAAAATCAGAACTACAATACATTTTGAAGCAGACCCCCTTTTTTATGCATAAAGGATATATTTTTTATTTTTTTTATTAATCCTCCCAGAAGTTTTCCTAGACATAAACCTAGTGCAATCTTTTTTTTTTGATCAGTTTATATTAAATTTCAAATTTCGAGAAATCGTTAGAGTTTTTCTAGATCCGGGGTTTCCACAAACAAAAATACATAAACAGAAATCGCTTTCAATAAATGGGATAATAATTGTCAGAAAACTGATAAAAACATTATCTTCAACTTCGTTTGCTTAGTAAAATCGTCCAAAAAAGAAACATTCGGGGATGGGAAATGATTTTCCCAAAATTTTTCCCAAAAAAAAATTTTGGTTTTGAATTGTAGAACAAAATTTTCCCCCTCAATTTGAAACCAAAAATAATTTTTTTTTTAAAATATTCACTGATCTGGAGTCATTCTCCCAGGGCCCAGAATGTCTTTTTTGGGAACAGACACCGAATGAATGATGAAAATTATATTTCACTATTTGTTGGTTTTTCTTCTTCAAAAGGTTAACATAACTATCCCCTATTCACGACACTTGAGACGAAACAAAGAAATTTTTTGCTTTAATAGCTATTTTTGTTTGAGTTGAGGAAAAACCCAAGAACGTGATTGACTAAAATGTTAAATGGGCCGCCCGTCTTTGAAGTAATACCTCCCCTTTTTGCGCCCCGCGCAAAAAAAATTTTTCATTTTGCTGGATCGTGAATAGGGTAAAAAATTATTTATGTATTACTTGTTGTTACCTTACCTAATATTATGTTGGTATTTGGGTGTGGGTATGTTATACAAAGGGCCCACAATAGGTGTAAAAACCGGGAACCATAGATTCTGCAATTTTTAAAAAAATTCCATTAAAATTTTCTCCTATCGACCTTTGTTGTCAAGATATAGATTTTGTTTTAGAGTTTTTGATATTTTTCAAAAGGCCTAGCCTACTTAAAGTCATTAAATTGTCGATATCTCAAGTCAACCATTTGTCAAATCTAATTTTCAGAAACAAATGTGGGATATTTGTTGAGTGAGCATGAGATATTATTTTCTGTCAAGTAGCGTTGTCTCGTTGTTTTTGTTCCCTGTTTTATTGGTCCCCCCACCACAGAGCGACAAAAGCTTGTCACGTTATTTGTTGGTGCTGTATTGTGTCAACCATTTTGGTTTGTAGCTGCTGTGCCGTGTCGGTCTTATGGTTTGTCGCTTTTTCGGTAGCCACCGAATTTCTTTGTTTGTTTGTCTCTATCTCTGTGTCTGTAGTAGCCAGTGTTCCCAAAAAGGTGGGTATTTTCCCCGATTTTCGGGGATTTTTTACCTTGCGGGATTTTTTGGGTAATTGAAAATTGTGGGTATTTCCGGGGATTTACACCTGATGAAACAGGTATCCTATCATAAATTGGGTAATTTCAGTTTTGTCTTATTTTAAAAGTAAGTTTTCAAATATACAAAAATGGGCACGATCAGACATATTGGAAACTGACGTGATGTATTATCCCTCATTAATTCCAAATATTATTGATCTCTTATTTTTTTTGTATCATTTCTATCATTTAAGTCAGTCTTAGAAAAATTATAAGTGATTTGTTTTAGTTATTTTGTGGGCTAGTCTATTTATATTTGTTTTATTGTTTTCCTTCATATATTTTCTGATTTTTTCATGAGATTATCACTATGCTTCATCAATTCTAAATATTATTGATCTCTCAAGTTTTTTGTGTTATTCCTAGACAGGCTAGTCAGTCTTAGCAAAAGTATAAGTGTATAAAAGTGTAACTTCGAGTATAAGCAAAAGTAAAGATAAAGATCACTATCCTTCATTAATTCTCATTATTATTGATCTCTGATTATTTCTAGACAGGTTAGTCAGTTTTAGCAGAAGTATAAGTGATAATATTTGGTTTAGTTACTTTGTTAGGGCTAGTCTATTTATATTTGTGTAATTGTTCCCCTTAATATATTTTCTGATTTTTTGATCATATCACTATCCTTCATCAATTCTCAATATTATTGATCTCTGAGATTTTTGTATTATTTCTAGACGGGTTAGTCAGTATAATCACGGTTATGGCACCGTGACTAAGTGGAAACATATTTAAATGATACATTTGAAAATAGATTAGTAGTAGCATAACATTCAATTTGAATTATACAAAATTAATAAAAAAACGTCTTATTATTGTATGCAGGGTGTTTAGCAATTGAGAAAATGGGGAAAGTTGGGAATTAGTCTGGAAATCAAATGAGGGTTGGGGAAAGTTGGGAATTTGAAGTCAAGTCAGGAAAATTCATAGATTATAAAGGCTTTCTTTTTTTTCCATATTAGTTGAGTTATTTTCATATTGGGCTGGTCTGAACTAGTGTTTATCAAACATCAATATTTTGCAAATGAACCAATATCAGATTTTTGGCAGGGGGGGGGGTTGAAAGGTGCAAAATTTCTTTTTTTTGTAAATTGGTGTCAAACCAAGTTTTGGACGAAAAATTTTCATGCATGTTTTTTCTAGAGAATAAAATTTGGAAGAGATTGAGACCAATTAAACTCTGTATTATATCGTCAACCGTTTCCAAGTTACTTTTTTTTTAAAACTCCATAATTTTTTGATAGGAATTATTCCGATACTTTAAAACTTTGTAACTTTGAATTAGAAACACTTGCATCCATATTTCAAAATCCCTCTTGGCAAAATTCATTTTTTTCAATTTGATACTTGAGACAAAAATTTTTTGTAGCCTATAGAAGAAGTTCAGGTAGGAATCGTCCTTCCTCTTTGGATGTTGAGGTTCAAGTCTCTCTCCATTAAACCGGTGTTTGGACCTAAGCTCCCCCCAATTTTGGCATAAGGCAGCTTTAGCCAATGACGAGTAAGGTCATCATGCTGCAGCTGTTAATTTTTTGGTCACAGTCATGCTGTGAAAATCTGGGAAATGCAAGCCTTTCACTTTTCAGGGGAAACTATCAAAATTTATGTGTTTGCACTCTTTCAGCTGATTTACATAATTCAAACCTCTCATGGAAGATTTTTTGGCAGATATGTTTTTTCTTTGTTTCACCTTCAACAAAATAACATGTTCTTTTAAAAAATATTGATTCAATTAAAATTTAAAATACATACAGTAATGAGATTAATTTATTGCAAAAACCTTAGATTAGGTTATATAGGCCCACTTGAATTTGCAGTAGTGTGTAGTGTGAGTTTGAAATTCTGGCTTAAACTGAGCAGTCAAAATAATACTAACAAAAATATTATTATGAAATATTATGTTCAATTGACTATAATTCTATCAAGTGATATTGATAATGATTGTTCTCATGTTAGAAGGATGTAAATTTTGCCAAACAACCATAAAACATCAATATTTCTAAGGCCACTCAAAAATTTGATATTGAAGTTCCAATATTGATTAGGAATTTCTACGTCCTGGCAATTACAACCTTGTGAGCTGGTTGAATCATGACGTCAGAACCTCAGAGGAGGAGCTTAGGTCCAAACACTCAGTGGATGGAGTATAATTGCACTGTACTTTATATAAACATAAAATATGTTAATATTGTTTTCATGTATATATTAAAATAGACCCTAATTTAAGACATAGAGTGGTAGTTTTTTAGACATAAAATCACTATAACGAGTTGCAATGCTTAAAAAGCATAGAGAAACTCCAACTTTGTCTTGTAAAGTCAAGAAAAAGTCTTGAATTTCATTACACAAATTGCTAGACACCTGTGGAACTCTTGATTCATTAAAAACATGATCTGGAATTGTCCATAACCTTATTGATATTGTTGTCTCTTTAATAAAATACATAATAAATCTAAACTTGATTCACAAATTTTGACTTGATAATATTTTCAGGCAATACAGTTTCTTTAAATGATTTGTCATCAAGTTTTGTGAATGAAACTACTGTATTGAAACTCAAGTCCTAATTTTAATGTATGTAATAACTTTTCTTGTCTGTTCAAATTGTCTTTTTTATTTTTAAACTTGAACATTGTTTTTATACATGAGTTATGACAATAAAAATTATTCTTATTTCAATGGAATTCAGTTTGTTGTTGTTACAAGGTGTTGCTATTGCTATCCAGGTTAATCACTCTATTGAATCTTTAAAAAAACATACAAATAACTGGCCATTTAAGGCTGCAATATCATATTTTGCCATTTTGTTACGTCCAGTGTTCACGGGAAAATTCGGGGATTCCAGGGTAATTTGATAAAAATTGCGGGTACAATCGGATTTTCAGCGGCGCTTGTGGGGAAAACCAGAAAGCAGGTTGGCATCACTGGTAGTAGCGGTGTTCGGTGTAGCCTAGTGTAGTGTGTAGTGGTGCTGGGAGGAGGATCCTGGTAGACCTTTCTTCTGTACGACCTACATAAAAAAGGGTGGCCACGGCTGGACAAGCCACAGCAATGACACAACACAACGAACCTAATCTCTCAGGCAGTAATATTGTTTCTTGAATATTGGCTTATATTCTAATATATTGTGGAATGAGTGAAAATTATCGATTGGGATATTAATCTCTTTCATTTTAGTTTTAAGATGAATTCATCTTTTTCTCTCTGCATCATGATTTTTCACGTGTGTAACAAACTGGTCTAAGTTTGCTAGCTGGTCCAGTTGCTTTCAAACTGGTCTAAAGCAAAGTGATCAAAAAAAAAATATTCCCATTCCCATACAATATTGTCAAATTTGAGTAATTATACATGATAATGTATAATAATCTATTTAGAATAATCTAAAATATTTAATATTTATAATAGCAGATCTTTCCCATTATTCAGTACATGGTTCATTAACAGTTTTCAGCATTGTAATCATTCTAAAAGTGGAAAATTTGGTCAAATTATTGTTTTTTGACAATTATAATTATCATTTAATTTCTTGATGAAAGATAGCAAACAATTGAAACTGTCTTTTTTTATCTTTGAAAATGAAGTTATCTTTGAAAATGTTGAAAGTGCACAGATCAAAAGGCATTAGCATGGTGATGCCATCTTGCTTGTACCAGAATTTAAATCACATAAATCATTACTCACATCTATTATAAAATTTTACTTACAAATTTTACTCTACTACAAATTTAATCAAACTGAAGATTTCTTCATTATATATTCAAATTACATCTACATGAATGAGTATTATTTTATTCAACCAACTTTTGCTGTTCATCTTTTACTCAGAATAGCATGTTTCACCCAATTATTGATTTAGGCCTACATTTTTTTCATAAAAATTATTTAAGCTTTGTAGGTACAATAATATTTGTAATATTGGTCTATCAAATATTTCAAATAATTTGTTAACTTCTTGCAGACCTGACATTATTTACTCTAGTATAAAAATATTTAATTATTATTTCCATGAATGAAATAATTTTCATCAGGCCAAGTTGATTGTTTGAAATATAAAATCCAACAAGAAATTAATATAAGAATTAATGAATATAATTGAATATGCTTGAATATAATTGGACAATAATAGGCCTATTTGTGTTGACTTTAATAAAACTTACCAGTATTTTATTGTATTAATTATAAGATGATGATTGTCATTTGAATTTTAATCATGATAATCTGGTATTTAGGCTACTTATAATGTTGAAGTGAAATAGTGAAAATGGCTTTGATTCTGAAACATGTTTAAACAGTTTGTATACTATCAAGTTTTTCATTTACTCAATAATAAAAATGTCATTTATCCAGTTTTCATGTCATTTCTCAACAAAACCATTATGAGAATAGAATCTCATATTGTTTCAAACCCAGTTTAATTTAAAATTTTTTTGAAAAGTATAGTATACCTATATAATAAATTATTATTAACAAAAAATCAACAAAATATTATAATAACAATTTCTATAAAGTGCTATTTTTATTGTCAAACAGGGTAAAATATCCATTTTTGATCAAAAAAACTACAATAAATATTCATTTGTATGGACGAAAACAGTCAATACCGTGTGGGTGGCACTCTATGCCGCCCGCGGGTGGTCTACTCCATCTCATAGGCGCAGGTGCCCAAGGGTCCAAGTTATACTTAGTCCACTTATTATAGACTATTTATAGTTACCCTCCTTTGGGAATTGGCTGTCGTTAGTAAAGACAGTCAGTCGTTTTCCATCTCTATAGAGGAATATGGTAATTGTTGCATTACACTCCAACTGATTAAATTGCATGTTATTCAGAGGTGTTCTGCACCGCCAATTGGTTGCGGAGACTGGCTTATGGTTGAAGGATCACGATGCTGCTCCCATGTTACCTCTATCCTGCTGGTTGATGATTATTTGCTTGCTGTATAGCTGGCCTGTCCGGCCGGGGGAAATTCTGGCGGGGTTTGGCTCGGCCAGTGTTGGTTTTGGGGACTGTGATTTCTGATTGAGAATTTTGGCTTTTGAGCCGGTCGGTATTGGCCGGGCCTGGGGCCGTTTTCCCGTCGTGCCGAGGTGTATTCTGTGGCTTGGACGGGAAACAACGTAGTAGAGTGAATTTGAAACTGGCAACCAGCTGGTAGGCCCTTCATGGGCTGTTTGAGACATACATTTATAGTTATGTCGCTTAGAAAAATCTTCATCTTGCATAAAATGTGATAGCTATTAACAGTAAGAATAATAAATTTAATTAACATAATTATATTACAATGAATTATGTTGAACTCCCTATTATATACCAGCTGATTCAGTGTTTTTGACACATATCAGGTATAGTCTGACCAAGCAAAGAAGAGCCTCTTGCATGATGGGAAAATGACTCCAGCTTGGTCAATATTGATTTTAAAATGATCAATTTGATCTCAAATTGTGGGGAACGATTTGACCACATTTATTATTCTTCAACAAATATTGACCAAGCTGTAGTCATTTTTCCATCTTGCCATCTTCTTTACTTGGTCGAACTACACCTACCGTACATTGTTTGATATGTAGAAACCATTCAAATTCAGCTATATAGCCAAACGTATTTTTGATTGTGATACTTTCATCAGTAGACTAGGCCTTTATTGTATAGAATAAAGCTCTAGTGAAGATTAGAAAGTCGCCTTAGCTATCATGATCAGATACTCTGTTTTTAAATAGCATTACATCCCCTTTTGGATTGGGAATTATATTACGGTATTCTATTTTTCAGTAGGCCTATCCATTATAATATTGAAATATAGTAGGCTACAATAATTCTAGAAAGAAGTAGATTATAGTTTGATAAAATAATGATAGGCATAATTGCTCTTATTTAGCGAGAAAAATCACAAAATTAGGCTACATAAAATTTACCAATTTTGCACAAAGTCTAGCAATCCTGAGAATAACAGTCAGATGTACATACTTGAATCGATCATCATTGCTGAGAACTTGTCAAAGCCAGAAGTGATTGAAGGAAATGAATGGGCTACGGTACTTGCTTCGGTGAGCTAATTAGAAAAAAGAGGCGAAGGAGGAGGTTTTGGAGGAGTCTTTTGCTCCTCACTCAGAATTTCGATATGAGGAACCTTCAAAATTCAAGATTGGAATATACAAGAAGTATATGGATGGATGCCTACAAGCTATTAATTATAATATAAGTATCAAGCTATAATTTATACAGGTTTTCTGGATCCAAAATAATTCCTTTATAATTTGAAAAAAATGAATATTTTGCTTTTGAAATCAATTGATTGCGATTTAAAAAGTTGAAATAATTATTATGCTCATAGTAACAAAATATTGATATAATATATTTCAATAAATGTAGATCTCAGTAGCCTACCCTTTTTTAAAATAATTTTTTTTAAAGGGTACCCACTGAGATCTACATTTATTGAGAAATTTTATAAGTACAGTAGCCTAAGAAAAAGGAATTATAGATGTAATACCGTATATTTATATTTGAAATGATTTATTCATCATGAATGCAGCATAGTTATGTTACCAATTCTTTTATTTTTTCGCATATTAAGTTGAAATTATGTATATTCACTTATGAAAATAATAATTGAAAACCATAAGTAACTTATTTGGTTTAGCTATTTACCTATAAAAGCTATATTAAATCAATTATAAGATAAAACCGGTAGACTCCATTTTTATAATAATAGATTACGGTATAGATAAATAAATTAATAACATCCTTTAAAATCTTTCAAGAAAAAAAAACGAATGCCAGTTTTAAATGAACTAGTTTTTTCACATTTTGAAAATGTTTCAACTCTGTGATGAATTGTCTTTATTCTTAGCAAGTCACCGCTTGAAAAATTTTTACTGATTTGATAAATTTACAAGTTTGGACAAATTAAGCTTCAAAACCAAGCAGAGAAGTACAAAAATGATTTTGGCATCATCCTTCAAATATTTATTGAATCAATAGTTATTGAAAACAATTAATAATAAGGAAATAGGATATTTAATTCTTTTAAAGAATTTTCTGTACTATCATTATTTGAAAATTTTGAGAATTCGCGCGCTAAACGTTTATTGGACAGTTACAGTGAAAGAATCAAGAGGAGCTGCATGCTTTTGGTGCTACCATTCCGTCAGGAGCGTTTAAAGCGGCCTACGTCTCCAGCTGTGCAACCGTCATTTTCGGCTGCAATGTTTTGTTTACAAGTGCGACCAAAAAAGCCCGATGTTAATGGACCAACCGGTAGGGCAAACGTTTCTCCTGCTCAAAACAAAACGGGAGGAGGGACCCCAGACCTTTCTTCTGTACACCAAAAAAGGGTGGCCCCCGATAGGTGGACAAGCCACAGCAATGACACAACAACAAACCCTAATCCCCAGGGTAAATTGTTTTTTGAATATTGGTTTATTTTAATATTTTGGTGGAATAGTAAAAATTATGTTTGGGGATATTAACTTTTTAATTTTAAGATAATTCATCATTTTTTTCTCTGCATCATGATTTTTCACTTTTAATAAAGGGTTAAGTTCGTTGTGGTCCAGTTTTTTAAATTCTAAAGCAAAGGGGTCAAAAAAAACAAATATTCCCCGTTTCCATCAATATTGTCAAAATTTGAGAATTAACATGAAAATTAAAATCTATTTAGAATAATAAAAAAATTTTTAATTTTTAAAATACAGATTTTTTCCCATATTTCAGTAGGTTCATTAAAGTTTTATTTAATATTCTGGGGGAAAACAAAATATTGTTTTTCAACATTATAATTATCATTTAATTTTTGAGAAAGATAGCAAACAATTGAAATGTTTTTTTTTAAATAAGTTATCTTTGAAAATGTTGAAAGTACAGATCAAAAAGGCATTGCAGGTAACCATTTTGCTTGTACCACAATTCAAATCGAAAATCATTACTCACATCTATTATAAAATTTTACTTACAAATTTTCCCTTTACTACAAATTTAATCAAATTCAAAAAAAATTTATTCACATTGAAGATGAAGATTTCTTCATTATATATTCAAATTACTTTCCATGAATGAGTTTTTTTTATTCAACCAACTTTGCTGTTCTTTTTTACCAGAATAGCATGTTTCACCCAATTTTGATTTGGGCCACATTTTCTTTAAAAATTTATTCAATTTTTTTAAATTTTTTTTCAATAATATTGTAATATTAGTCTATCAAATATTCAAAAAAATTTTTTAATTTTTGCAGACCGGCATTATTCACTCTGGTCCCAAAATATTTAATTATCATTTCCATGAATGAAATAATTTTCATCGGGCCCAAAAATTTGATTTTTAAAAAAATCCAACAAAAATTAATATAAGAATTAATGAATATAAATGAATGTGTTTTTGAATATAATTGGACAATAATACCCATCGTTTGACTTTAATAAAACATACCTATTTTATTGTATTAATTATAAGATGATGTTTATTTGAATTTTAATCATGATAATCTGGTATTTAGGCTACTTAAAAGTTGAAGTGAAATATGAAAATGGTTTGATTTGAAACATGTTTAAACAGTTTGTATACTATCAAGTCTTCATTTACCAATAAAAAAGTTTTATTCAGTTTTCATGTCATTTCTCAAAAAAAACCGTTATGAGAATAGAATTCAATTGTTTAAAACCCCATTTTTAAAAATTTTTTAAAAAGTGTATACCATATAATAAATTATTAAAAATCAAAAAAATATTATAATAACAATTTTATAATTTATTTTTATTGTCAAACATAAAATTCTTTTTTGATAAAAAAACTACAATAAATATTCATTGTATGGAGAAAAAGTCAAACTGTGGGGGCCCCCTATACCCCCATGGGTGGTTACCCCATCTCATAGGGGGGGGCCAAAGGGTCAAGTTATACTTAGTCCACTTATTATAGGAAAGTTCCCCTTTTTTGGGAGATTTGTTGTTAGTAAAGACAGTCATGCCCGATTGGGGAATAGTATTGTTGCATTACACTCCAACTGATTAACTGCATGTTATTCAGAGGTTCTTGGGGCCCAAATTTGGGTTTTTGGGGACTGGCTTATGGTTGGAGGATCACCTGCAACCACGTTACCCATCCTGCTGGTTTATGATTATTTTCTTGCTGTGGCCCCTTCCCGCCCGGGGGTTCTGGCGGGGTTTGGCTTCCAAGTTTGGGTTTGGGACGTGAGTTCTGATTGAAATTTTGGCTTTTGAGCCTTTTCCCTTGGGGGCCCTTTTCCCGGTACCGGGGTTCTTCTGGCTTGGGTGGGCTGAAGTGAGTGAATTTGAAACTGGCAACCAGTTAGGCCATTCATGGGCTGTTGAGACATACATTTATAGTTATATGTCTTGAAAAGCAAATCTTTATAAATGTTTGATACAATGTGTTTTCAACAAATATTGACCAAGCATATTTTCATCTGCCAGAGGCCTTTTTTGGTGGGAAAAATACTGTACTTTTTGATATGTAGAAACATTCAAATTCAGTTTTAACCAAAAAGTTTTTTTATTGTGATACTTTTTCAGTAGACTAGGCCTTGTTTTAAAAGCCCGTTTTATTAAAGTATTTAAATCTTGACAAGTTTTTAAAAATGCCCTTCATGAGTTCTTTTTAATAAAAAAGTAAGTGAATAAATTTTTAATAAAAAAGAACTATTTGAGTAGTCTTTCCAAGTTTATTATGTATTAATTATTTTATACGTATACAAGGCCACCGGTAGCCTATTCAATTGTTGGATTAGCAACATTCAACATTAATTTGTTGAAAAAGTGACCCAGACTGGAAAAGCCCCTATAAAAATGAAACCAGGCAGGGTTTAAGAAATTACAAAAAATAAATCTATTGAATAACTTAAAGACAATTTTTCTCCAAACAGATAAGTAGGGTGAGGCTGAATCAGAATTGAGGGGATAAAATTACATTAACATGAAAATCCCACCAAAAAGGGCGGGAAAAACCGTTAAGCTACCGTGAAAATTTTGTTAAGTGTAGACCTACCTAAATTAAATTAATTATATTGTATCGACTTATAACGGGTGATATTTTGAAGGGCGAAAATCATAAATTTAAATCTAAGTCCATATTGACAAACAACTTTTTAATTTGCCGGTTGTTGAACGGCCCTTTTTCTGGCCCTTTTTAAAATCATCTCCATGAGAAGTCAATTTACTAATATTTAAAAAACAATAACATTAGATTAAATTGTTTCTACACGTTAAAATTAGAAATAAACTTTCAAAAATGATTTGAATTAGATAAGTGATAAACTGATGAATATAGAATGTGATATTATGTATGAAAATCTTAATCTAAATCCTATCTCAAATCTACAATAAAATCAAATATTATCAACTAGAATAATTCATTTTTATATTTTTATTCGTGGTTAATCTGAAATATATCATTTGATCATATTTCATTCAATTCTACTGGGTAATATCTCTACTTCTTCTCTACCATGAGGAATATTCTAAAGTTTGTAGGTTATTTTCCTATTCGAAGCATGGTCGATGAATTGCTAGTCCGTGTCTTGGCTACCTTTTGTCTATAGGCTATTGGTAGCCACCCTTTTTTATGTGAGTCGTACTAGAAAGGTCTACCGAGGCCTATAACCCAACAAAACAATAACAGAAGCAGAACAGTCGTCAATCTGGTGGTGATCGTCATGTTTTTGTGTACTTGTGAAGTATTGTCTCAATTCTCATTTTTGTATAATATGCATCGTGGCAAATTTAATTGAAGTTCATCTGTATTCAAGTGTGGTCTTTGAAATTTGCATCATTAAAGCTTTATAATTGTCTAGACCTACATCGAACTCATGGTTATGTTTGTTACTTCTTAATTATTCTCATGAACATTTCTACCGAAAATAATTTTGGTTTCACTTTTATCAATCATGGAAGATGATTCTACTATGCCTTTATTCAAAAAACACTTGGTCATAGAAGAAAATAGTGTAATTGACGACAGGTCTCGTAAAAAAAGTTTCACTACATTGAATACTGAAAAGTTGAGTAGTAAAGAAGGATTATTCAATGTTCGCGCGCGCTTTTTTCTAATATTATGGTACTTTTTTAGTGGTTGCACTCTATTTTTGAATAAATATATTCTATCATATCTGGAAGCAGATCCTACAGTTTTAGGTAAGTCTTTAAATATTTATGAATCGAGTAGTATTATCTAAATTATAACATTGGTCGGCTAAAGTGTAGTTTACCGGCCACCCTTCAGAAAGTCAAATTTCCGGTTGCAATCAATTAAGTATGCTCTCCTGATGACAAAACTGAGAAAAATAGCCGTCGCTAGCTTATCATTAATTTTCAAAAATAATTCAATTTTTTCCAACCCCACTCTGCATGATAAGCTTTATACGCTTCAAAATTCTTCTATCCACAGTTTTGTCAGCTTCAAGTTATCATAAACAATACTGTTGGACTTATCATTAACATCAATGCACTTCCAAAACTTTATAGAAACCTCTTCAAGCTAAAATTTTGTGACGCCTAGTTGAAACAGCCACTCATCTAACCTATCTAGCATAGGTTAGCTAACCCTGGTCCCCAGCATCGACACCATCACTCTACTAACCTATAGGTTAGATAATCCAGGAAGGTTAGAACTGGCAGCTACTTCAGCTCAGGTAAGGTTAGTTTGTATCAACTGCAGATCAAACTTGGTTCATTTAAAAACTACTGGACAGTGTTGTTTACGATTAGTTGAAGCTAATAAAACTGTGAATAGAAGAATTTTAACAAAAAATTTGAGTTTAGGAAGGGTGGCCGGTAAACTACCCTTTTACCCATTGGTCTATATCGGTATGGTTATATAGATACCCATTGATTGGTATCACTTGAACTCGTGAATCTCAAAATTTATCTCATGAATGGCTCAAATATTTTTTATTGAACCCAAGTCATAGGCCTACTTGAGGTGCTTTCAATTTATTTGACACCAAGTTGAACGTTTTTATTCTAAGCTTATTATTTTTATTCTAGTAAAAATAGAATGCTAACTGTACCGCATGTGCTATACAAAGCGTTACAAGTCATTTCTCTTGGCTGGTGTACATTGGTCATACCAGAATAATATGCAGAATTTGCCTCACTGGTTAAAAGCAGACGTTTTGTTTTATTCTGTACAAGTATGCACTCACTACCCTAGACATTTTTGACATTCAGAGCAACAAATTTCTTTAAAAAATGTATTTTTGGATGCAATAAGGGTAGGCTATAACTTATTCCTAATTGATGATATAGGCTAGAACTTATGCAAGGCACAGCACATAAATTATACAGTTTCTTCCGTCTGTTGTACATTGGTCTTATCAAATCCAATCCCAAAGTTGTTTAGCTTTGTTTTGGCCAGTTTCATCTGATGTGAATTCTCATGAACCTAAGGTTATAGCCTCATCTTCTTTTGAAGTTAGACCCTACAGACTCCTAGTAGTCCTAGACATCAGTTTACGTATAAAACTTTCTATGCTCTATCTTCTATTTTCTACCTCCACCTCCGTATCGTATTCATCGAGTAGGCTATTCTTTCACCGCTAGACATGAAAAACCTATTATAATTCTATTAAAAATATTAAAAGATAAATAAATAGACTATCGTCACAAATAGGTAGCCTACCTGTTCATGGATGTAGGCTGACATAATAAATATATCGTAGTTGCTTCAAAGCCGTATTCACTCGTTTTAATTGGTAGCCTATGTGATAGTCCAGATAACATGCTAGGCCTAGTGATCAATTTCTAATATTTTAAGTGCTAGACGGTTCTTTAGACTAGCTACAGTTAGAGTAGAAAAAATATAATAAGTTGATGTAGGCTATTATAAATTATAAAATTAAAAGTAGTCTATGACTACCATATTCGAGTTATTATGAATTATTCATAAGTAGACTATCTATAAATTATTCCTAATGAAAAATATTTGTTCGGTTGATGCAATATTTCAAATATTTAAGCACCATTATTTTAATAAACCACTCATCATTTTAAAGATTTGCTATTTTCAGGAGGCGTTTTCTACAATTTATTGATACTTGGCTCTATCATGTAACATTTCTAATGTCTTATGTTGCAGGTACCTTTCAAATGTTGATGACAACCATATGTGGCTTTATCCAGATGTATTTTCCTTGTGGAATGTACAAGCCTACTCAAAGGCATTTGCGGCCTTCGGGATTCTACAAACATATGTTATTCGTTGGATGTACCAGGTATTTGCAAATATCCTCAACTATTATGATAATTTGAATCTCGTGAATGTATTCTTCAATCGTTTTCATGATTCCATTTCTACAATATTGTAGCTTATCATTCCAATAATTGTTAATTTAACATCTATGTCAATATTAATTATCAATTGATTGAGAGATCAAAATATAGGCTTATCTAATATACACATCTAATTTTAGATCATTCTTCGAAGGTAACATACTTAGCCAACGCTAGATTTAGTTTTAGCTTTCCCATGTTAGCGGTGACGGCCGTCTTCAGACACACCGTTCATTCACGGGTAGCCTACGACTTGGCCCGGAACGACAGATACCCTGTCACTAAAATAACAGAATTACTTCGAGCCGGTAATGGCGCGATTGATCTGTGAGGCTGGGTCGGAACCGATTCGTCTCTAAACGACCGATCTACGATTGATAACACAGTTCAAATCTTTCATTGTAACTTGCTAAGGCTTCGGTCATAATGCAACATGAAACAGCTCAGCACTCAATATAATATAAGAATAGAATATATAACAATAGAATATAAGAAACGTTGGGCTGTGTTTTGAATTTATGTTGCTCTCACCTACACCTACAACAATAATAAAAAAACCTTCCCACTCTTGCCTACAGCCTTACATTCTCATTATCATGTTCCGCTTCATTATTATTGACTGTCAAGTAGCCTAATCCAATTAGCTCATCGATAATAATTCACGTTTCCTAACTCTCAAAAACGTTTGAATCATAAATGAACATATTTATATTCTATTTCAACTAGCCTAATTTTTCAATGAAGCCCACAATTATTTTTAATTTAGAAGTACGGCCATTTCTATTCAACCATATCGAAAGGCTATTTGGATTACAATCAACTAACTACAAGTATTTGTGGTTGAGTGCTCTGTTATGCAAGAGTTGATGCCGAAATTCTATTTGGCCATTCCGTCTCGGTAGCGTACATAACGTAAACTTGGACAAATGAGAGTCATGCTTGAGCAACTGCTTGAAAATAATTCGAAATGAAATCAAATAACCTGTCATTGCAATAGGCTCATTCCTATAATATGATTGTAATTTATTCCAGCCTTTGATCTGTAATATCTAATAAATTATTATTCTATCTCTCCAATAAATTGAAATCATCTGATTTAACTGTTCAATAAGGCTACTTACTTTGAAAAAGGTACATGAAAAAGTTAAGATTAGAGTGACATTAGCAAGCACTACAGAGTGCACTACGCAAAGCATCATGTGTAGTAATCGGATTATACAAACTGATTGTAAAGTATGTAGGCACCATCAACATCAACACGTGAACATTATCAGCTTACTAGTTCAGTCATTTTAGGTTTCGCACGAGAAAAAATTCAGGACGCTGCCATATTTTCGTGTAATGTTCCTTGGTCCTTGGACAACTTATATTAAAAAAAGTTGACCTCCTAAACCTTGTGCTTAATACAGGTTGCCCCAAAAACCACTAAATTTCGGTTCCGCTTCTAGTTTTCTGCGATTTACGCGGAAATGAAGCGTCAGACAGGATCATATGAATCATAATTCTTTTAGCTAATAAAATTCCCAAGCGATTGGTATCAAATTCAACCTTCTATGTTGAATGATGAACGAGTTATGATTTTTCAAGGAAAATAAAAATTTGATACTTCTCAGTATTTGATTGTTTATAACTTTCACCTGATGTTTTGGAAATGTGTAATTCAAAATCCTTCTGGGGATAATCTTATTCTCTACAGTTTGAGACCAAATTGACCTCTCTATCTTGAAAAGTTTTCAAGCTACACCTATAAACAAATATCCTTGCATTTCCAGAAAACCACTTTTTCTTGCTATTAATTCGAAAATCAATCTTTACGTACCTATATTGTAGTTTCCTGTCGGTGAATGGACTATCCTGCACACACTGCGCCAACACAGATTCGAAGATAGCTCTTGCCGTGAGTGTGATGGCGCTGTGTGCCGGATCTTTTATTCAACGACAATTGCGCCACCAATAATCAACTTACAGTTACAAAAAATATACCATTTTGTAGCTAAAGAATTGTTCTACAACATAGTTAGGGTTTAGAAATTCGCATCTTAACAAATAAGATATGAAAAATGAGAGAAAACTTTTTTATTGAGAAAAATCATTTTTCTGTTTTCTTCAGTTCAAATAACTGATCAACAATGCGATTAAGAGAGTTATGAACGGATGGAGGTTGTAGCCTAGATCGAATGGAACATTTTGGTTGGAAAAAAAGTTAAATAAGTCGAACATTTCTCAATTTACAACGAATATAGTGAAACACTGCTTTTTTCGGCCGCCATCTTAGTTTTTTGTAGTAGAAATGATATTCAAGGGTCTTTTCATCAATGATCCAATTGAGACAGTTATTATGAAGAGATTGACACCAGTTTCAGGCTTTTATCACGAATGAATCCCGAAAAAAATTTTTTTCCTCTTTGATGCAGTAAAAAGTGAATATTTTGGCTTAATGAATGCAATGTGACTTGCGCGAGCGCTTCTTTTGCTGAAGCTCTTTACATCATTAGCGCATCTTTAGCGTACCTACAAGCTTTGTAAATTCATCATTAGAAAGCTGAAATATTTATCTATTCAATGCATTATTCGCATTTGATTTTTCTAGTTGGACAATGAATTTATTAGAGTTAATGTAAGATTTTGCATGTGATAAAATTTTTCTCATCTTTAAACCAATCTGAACTCATTTATTATGAATCTTGAACACATTTCTCCTGTATAAATATCGTAGAACTGTTCATGAAGAAAATTTTAAGAGAAAAAAACTTGAGATATCACCAAAAAATATTAAATGGTTAGGATATAACGAAAATCGACATTTGATGGCCGCCATCTTGTTTTCTCGAGATGACAAGCATTTTTTAGTGCATAATTATAGATATTCTGAATCTGAAGAGAAAAAGGAAGAGATTGGTACCATTTTCAAGTCTCTAACTTCAAGGAGACATGAAGGAAAATAGTTTTTATATAGCATGTTAGTTGCCTTACCCCGCGCAAGCCCCTCATTGGGTCTCGCTGTACCCTTCATCGAGGCAGAAAAAGCCTTGAAAACCACATGGTTGTGAAGCTAAAAAATAGATCTACAACTTATAGACTTAACATTTTTAATGCATAAAAAAAACTAGAGTCAGAAAAACGAAAATTTTCACAAGAAAATCTATCATTTTTTATATTAAAACATTTATAACTTATTATTTATACGTTTTGGGAGATATGTTTTATAAAGCACATCTAGATAATTTTATAAGGAACAATTTGAGAGAAAAATTGAAAGGATATCTTCAAAAATGGCTGAGTTATGGCCGAAACAGTGAAACTCTGAAATTCTTGGACGCCATCTTGGATTACAGGTGACGCACCCCTCGGAGAGCTCATGACCACCGATATTATTTTTCTCCAGGTCAAAACTAAGAGATTGATACCACTCCCAAACTTCTTTACTCAAAACGCACACGGGATTACACTTGCCCCCGTACTATTGGAAGTTTTTCGTTTCGTTATTCTCTGGTTGCAAGAAAATATTGTTTTGTTCAATTGGAATGACAGAGAAAAACAGTATAATTTTATAGACAGAGAAGCCTTATTTGAGTAATTTATTGAGTAGTTGGGATTTTGAGTATTGAAATTTAGATTTGGGATTTAGACTGCATTGAAAGTTCACCCGAGATGGAAACAGCACGATGACAGCACATCATCGTTCCATCGAATAGAAACGAAGTTTATGAAGAAGAGAAAGAAGTGATGGCGAGGGTGCAAGGGAGAATTGATGGAAAAAACTGAGAGCGGATAAGAAAGAAGGAGAATAACAGCGCACATGAGAAAGTGACACTTCTCTACAACATTGCCAATAATAGTGGAAGAAATAGAGAAGGAGGAGAAAGAAAAAAAGAAGAAGAAGAAGGTGATGATAATGAAGAGAATATTAACTAGTTTCTAGCTCATTTTCTGAACAGACAGCGCTTATTTTATTTTCCTATTTTTCCATTTATATCTCTTCTTCTTCTTCTTCTTCTCTTATTCCTCCTCCTTCTCTATTTCTGCCACTTCTTTCCCATTTACTTTAACGTATTACAATATTGGCAATGTTACGGATTTTTTATATCATTCTTGCTCAAGGACTCTTGGTTGAAGTTGAAACATACAAAATTTATATCTCAAGAGGAAAAATTGATTAGTGTTGGAAAGTTGAACTCAATGACACTTTAATCCAGATAACTCTAAAAATCTATACTTGTGCTAAAATAATAATAATGTTTCACAGAATGATATACTATATTTAATTTAATAATTTATATAGAGAGATATTTAGAAAATTAGATATAATGATATTCTCAGAGAATATCTTCTCCAATTAAATAATTTAATTGAACTGTTACAGTATAATTAGTAGAGGAAGCACCTTAGGAAATCAAAGTGGAATTATTTGAATATAAATCAACAAAAATTCAATACCTTCTAGCAAACTTATGCCCGGTTTATCTAAGTACACTCCAACTTGAGGGACCCTTAAATTTTGACAAATCATCAGTTAACAGCTGACATTTTCTATACTTTTAACATAGGGAAGTTGAGGGACCCTCAAACCTAAGTGAAAATGTCAGCTAATAATTGATGATTCGTCAAAATTTAAGCGACCCTCAAGTATAGTAAAACTCAAGTTTTAGCGACCCCCAAGTGTGCTTGGAAAAACCGGGCATTAATCTTTACTGTTCAAATTTTTTTGCAAAAAATATTGTTTCGATCGACTGGGCTGACAGGAGAAACCGTATGATTTTACAGACAGAGAATGATATGCTGACAACTGACAACATTGCATACTATGCTCGAGTTGGCAACAGTGTGCTAGGAACAAAGTAGAAGAGAAAGAAATGAAGCCAATGGTGCAGTCAGTGGGTAAACACTGATAATGATGATGATGAACGGACAATAGATGGAGAAGAATAGGTAGAAGGAGAAGAAGAATAGGTAGAAGAATAAGAAGAAAAAATACGTAATGTAACGAAAGAAAAATCTATCTCTGCTAATCACAGTTGGTCTACTGAATTCAATTATTTCCTAGTACAAACAGATCAATCAACACAATTAAATTATTTCTCGCTCATTTTCTGATGCTCTTATGCTCTAATACTTTTCTATTGAGTGCTTTCGCCCATCTCTAAACGTATTGTAACAAGTTGGAAGATAAAATAGAGGAGGAGGAGGAGAAGATGATAAAGAAGAAGAGGGATAAAAAGTTTAAGATGGAGGATAAAGAAGAACGGAAAAAAGAAGAGAAGAAAATTATGAATAACAAAGACTAAGAGGAAGTAGGAGGGTTAAAAATTGGAGAAAAAGTGGCAAGGAAGGAGAACAAGAATTAGTAGAAGTATGGGAAAAAGAAGAGGAGAAGAAGAATAGAACTAATATGAAGCTGGGAAGAGGAATGAGAAAAAGAAGTAAAAGGAGGAGAGTTGTATATGATAAAGAAATCGACAAATAAAAGAAGAAGAAGAAGAAGAATAAGAAGAGGAAGAAGATGAAAATTAGGAAAAATTGGAATAGGAAGAAAAAGAAGAAATGGAAAAGAAGAGAAAGAAGAAGAAGAAGAAAACAGACAGGAAAAGAGAATGACAGAAAGAGGAAGAAACAGACAGGAAAAGAGAATGACAGAAGAGGAAGAAGAACACTAGAAGAAAGACGAAGACAATGAGTAAAGGGAGAAAAAGAAGAAGAAGAAGAAGAAGAGTGATGAATGGGAAAATAAGAAGTAGAGAAAAAATTATATCATGAAGAAGAATACCCAGATAGCACAAAAAGCTGGAATCAAGCTGGTTTCCTGCTGGAATTTTCAATTTAACATATTGGATTCAAGCTTGAAATTTACAGTCTTTAAGCTGTAATACAGCTGAATTCAAGTTGAGAAGTTACCACGTTTCAAGCTGTTTACAAAGCTTGAAAGTTCAAGCTGGAATCAAGTTAAATGACCCAAGCTTGAGAACTCAAGCTAGAATTAAGTTAAATGACCCAAGCTTGATAATTCAAGCTGGAATCAAGTTAAATCAACAAGAGCTGGATTCAAGCTTGTAATGTACAGTCTTTAAGCTGTAATACAGCTGAACTCAAGTTGAGAAGATACCACGTTTCAAGCTGTTTACAAAGCTTGAAAGTTCAAGCTGGAATCAAGTTAAATGACCCAAGCTTGAGAACTCAAGCTAGAATTAAGTTAAATGACCCAAGCTTGATAATTCAAGCTGGAATCAAGTTAAATCAACAAGAGCTGGATTCAAGCTTGTAATGTACAGTCTTTAAGCTGTAATACAGCTGAACTCAAGTTTAAGTTACCACGTTTCAAGCTTTTTCAAAGCTTGAAAGTTCAAGCTGGAATCAAGTCTAATCATCCAAGCTTGATATATATCCAGTTGGAGAAAAGCTGTTGTTATATCAATCACAAAATATTGACCAATTATGGAAAAGGAATGGAATACAAAAGAGAATACAGGGAACAAAATTTTGATATATATTGGAAGAAAAATACAAATCCACTCATAAATATGACAAACAAAAATGAATTGTTCTGTTAGTCCGCCTATTTCACATTGTTCAACATAACAGTTATTTGAGAGCTGCACGATGTATGCCTGTATGTATTTTTTTATGACAAAATTCAATTTCTTTTCTTTGAATAGTATTATCAATCATAAAACACCACCACATCCCCACGTCAACAATGATTACTTGTTACACGTTACACTAATTGAATGGTCCTGAAAGAAAAAATAACAAGAATAACAAATCATAATAAAGTACATGATTATAAATTTCAATACATCACAGTAATTCTGATCAAAAAAGAGGAGAGGAATATAGCAAGCAAAATATACAGAAATCAAAATATGAATAGGCAAACTACAACCAAACAAGAAGAAATAATTTAGTATTCAACTTTGTCATCATAGTAGCCATTATAGCTGATGAATTGATAGGCGTAGGATGAAGAACATTTAGGGTTAATATCTAACTTTTATAAGTTGATAAGTTATTTAAGATGTAAATCCCAATTTGGACTTCATTTACTTTTGGACAATACTAAAATTATATCCTATGCACGTGTTTATAAATAATTTAAAGTTTTTGTAATAGAAAATCCATAAGTTGGTTGATCAAAATAAATGATGCAAATGAATTTGGTAAATATATGCTTCAAAGTTGAAAATTTACAGCGCTATTCGTGGTAGTTAAATGAACTTATGTTAGTCACGTGATAGTGCAAAGGGATTTTGTCTCCAAAAAGACAGCTTGAAACAAGCTGGACTGTAGCTGGATCATTCAATGCTGATTATTTAAG
The DNA here is from genome assembly GCA_017141385.1 of Sogatella furcifera. Classification (NCBI taxonomy): domain Eukaryota; kingdom Metazoa; phylum Arthropoda; class Insecta; order Hemiptera; family Delphacidae; genus Sogatella; species Sogatella furcifera. The sequence goes on along the minus strand of CM029550.1, from coordinate 25,472,718 downwards.
ATTAAAAAATTTGTTACAAGCTTGTTACAAGTTCAAAACTACCAGCTTGATTGCTTACAGCCTGAACCAAGCTAGTTTGATCAAACTGTGAATTCCAATTCAAAACCCACTTAATTTACAGCTTGAAATAAGCTGGACTGTAGCTGGAACATTCAAGGTTGATTTTAAGATTGAAAATTACAGCTTTTTTACAAGTTTTAAACTTACAACTTGATCACTTACAGCCTGTTACAAGTTTAAATCAAGCTGGTTTGATCAAACTGTAACTTTCAATTAAAAATCCACTAAATTTTAAGCTTGGAATAAGCTTATGTGCTATCTGGGTAGATACGGTATTACAGTAGATTTAGTAGTGGAATAAGTCAAATAAGAAATAGATTGTACATTGTATGCTTGAATCTGATTTTGAAACAAATAAAATTTAATTTAATTTGTCAACCAGCCTAACGCAGCTCTATCATCAAAGACAATAATTTTGTTCAAGAGGTTTCTAAATAGGTTCAACTTGCATTATTATTCAACAAATATTTTACATTCAATAGATACAGATCATATAACACAGTTTGTGTCCAATTGATAATGGTTTTATAATAAGTCAGTTATAATGTTTTTATATAAAAAAATAAAATAAATAAGTAGTATAAAAAGGACAGTTCTGAGACATCAATCCAGGAGTAACTATCTACCAGAAGCAAGTATCAACCAAAAGTAAGTATCAACCAAAAGTAGGTTTCAACCAGAAGTAACTATCTACCAAAAATAAGTATAAACCAAAAGTAAGTTTCAACCAGAATTAACTATCAACCAGATGTAACTATCAGCCAGAGTACTTCGAACCAAAAGTAAGTATTAACCAGAAGTAGGTATCAAACCTAACCTAACTTTTTTTTATATATTGTGCTATGTTCAATATTCCGTTGGGAAGCGGTTTGTCCCAGTGGTAGAGAGCGTCTAATCGGTGAGATTAGATAAGCAATGTGCCTCTACCACCACTGTTGTAACGGTGACTGGCTCCTCTGAATTCAATTCATGAGCCTCAAAAATCGCTTCCCGGTGGTTCGGAACCCACCTAAAGCAGTAGGTCCATTCATCTCTCATCATCATCCTTCCCATTACCCACGCACAGGCCCAAGAGCCCATGTGGGCATCACCCTCAAAAAAAAAAAAAAAAAAAAATCTCACCTGACCTATCCATCCCTCAGCTACCAACCCAGCCCCCTACTTTAGCTTGGGTGGGATGCTAGTACACATATTAGGGTGCAAGTTCATGTGGCAAAAGTGAGGACCAATTTTAATAATACATATAGCTTCAATAGTAGAGCAGTAATATCAGATATTCATTGTGGTGTAGTGGTTAGCAGCGCCACTTTCTATGCTTTAGGTATGAATCCAAGTATGTTCAATATTGTTGTATTGTTCTACGTTCAATGTTGTGCAATTGTCATGAGGTTCTAGATTCAGGGATTGTTGTAGGGTTCAGTGTTATTGTACCATTACACCACAATGTATATCTTTTGATATTTTTGTTATTTGTGTAGTCAAACAGTTTACTCTTAGAGAGAAGGTTGAGTGAAATGCATAGTTTGCTACAAAAGGTTATTTATTTTTATTTAACTCTATGTTCATCCATTGATGCAATTTACAATTACTTTTGCCTCTTATGGTATACTGAAAGCAGCTAAAAGTGAAAAGACAAAATCCTCTAAATATCCAGTGTCTCTGAAAAAGTCACTCAATGTTATCATAGTATTATTATCCAGTTAATCCTCAAGCTCACTCACTGCATCCAGCAGAGAATGTTCATTGCTTGTCAATATTGTAGATGGTAGCATTCTATTGTCAGCAAGTAATTTATACTCCTGACAGGCTAAAGTGGAAAGGGTAACCTATTCTCCTGGCTCAACAGGTCTGTATGATGTCATAGTGGATAATTCATGATAACCTAAGCACAAAGGTCAGGTCCAAACTGAGCTTAACTGAACACATAGTGAGCAAAAAGAGGAGTGGGTAAGGTCAATGATTATACAGAGTTGACAAATAAAATATTGATTCTTTATTGAAATAGTGATAATAATGGTTATAATTCATCATCAACATCAATTGCATTAAAAGGTCTATGACAACTGATTTGTCTTTGAATAAATGTTTCATAATCCAAGAATGAGTATGAGTAATGTTTACAATATGGAGGTGAGTCCATGATACATCTTCTTGATCCAGTGTTGCCAACCAGCTTTCTTTTCATGCCTTCTGTATAGTTGAATGGATGTTCTGGACAGTAGACTTCATTCCCAGCAGCAGCAGCACTAGTCCTGATCAAGTCCTTCAGTTTGGTTAACTTGTAGAATAGATGGGGCAATATCAAGTCAATGTAGTTCTTTGTCCTCCCCTTCTCCTTCTTCTTGTCCTCCTTCAACAGGTTGTCCAGTGAAGTAATCTGCTTGTAGTCATATATGTAGATTCCAATTATTTTATGCCAACCATCTCTGAATTGTATCACACACAATTGGCTGCAACTTGGAAAATCCCAAATGTTTTTGGTCAGCTCCTCTGCCTGTCCTAATTAACTAGGCACTATGATCATAACATTCATGCTGTCAGCACAAGGCCAGACATTGGTCGGTACTCTTTAATCATTTCATGAATCATCACACAGTAGGCGGCTGTATTTGCTGGAATGTTGGCAGTTGCTTCAAACTCAATTCTTACATCAATACTCCCAGTTTTAAGTGACTCATTTTGGCGGGAGCAATCAAAAGCAAACAGCATTATTTTACCATTGCTTATAGCTCCTTTCTTAAACAGAGGATTGCATGCACGAGCATCATTATGGTTGTAGACTCCATTGAAGGCTGCATACATGTTGTACACAAGATTGTCATCCCCCTGGAAGCTTTCATATGGGTAGTATTTGTTGTTTAAAAACACATGAATATCCTTCATACTACACTTGTCAAATCTTGAACTGTTTGATGCTGCCACACCTTGTCTTCCAGTCTGTAGTCCAACTACAATGTAGCGTGGTTTCTCATGCTGAGCTGTTGACTTGACAGTCCAGGTATGCTTTGTAGCATGTGGTAATGCTGGATGTATACAACTCCCAATGACGGAATGACATACTGATAGGTGTATCATTCTGCACAGTCTGCAGCAGGTGCAATTTCACATCATCTGCCACCTCTACATAGGGCATTTTCCATAAGAGCTTCTTAATTGTGAGATTAGCAGCAGCCACACTCACACAGTCCAAAAAGTTGGGACTCACTCTCAGCACCAGCTCTTGTTTTACATTCAGCAGAATATGACGATAGTCTTTGGCAAAGCCCAGCAGGTATCTCAAAGGCACAGCCATTGTTGCAGTGTTGGCTCCATTGGCGGCAAAATTAGTGAAACCCTCATCTGAGCTAAACTTGTAGCCAGCTCCTTCCATCTTGCACTTTTCATCTCGATCAAATGTCATTGCATTCTTCATCAGGCTGGTAACTCCTGGATTACGTATACCATCCACTTCCACTCCATTGATTTCATAGCAAATTTCCGAGAAGAGGTTGGCAAAGAATCCAGAGACACATGGGGATCCAGCCACAGCAGCATCATTAGCTCCAAGGACAGTATACTCTAGATATAGAAAGCTCTCTGATGGCAGTGTGTAGACATCTTGTTGTTGAATTGGAATCCGTATCTCATCATTAGCATTGAAGCTTGTAGTATAGGGCGCATGAGAATGATACTCAACACCAATGATACTATTTTCTGATCTGGGACCACCCCTTGTCATGTCCAAGATTCCCATGTTTTGTTGTTTTAATCAGACAGCCTCGTTCTTGCAAATACTCAATGCTCCTTGATGTTAATCTTGCTGTGGTTGACAGCTGAATGACTCCTTTCATCTCCTTTTATAGGTGCAAGATTCATTGCTGAAGAGGGGCAGCCTCCATATTCACTCCTTTATTTGACTTTTTGAATAACAGCACCATCCTACTTACATTGTCTCAGATGCAAAGCAATATTTATTTCCTCACCTCTATTATTTATAAGACGTCCGTTCTCATCAACTACCTGCAGTGTAATGCTACCAATCTGCTTGACGTCCACAGGTAAGTAGATTACATTCTGCACAGTCAGCATCATTTTATACCCAGGATCAACATCTGGGTAAAACTTGTAGATCACATGATCTTTCATACAGTAGTATCACTTCTAGCAAATGTGTTGGCCTCTACAATTTGGTTATTGGAAAAACCCAGCAGTCTTCCTATTGAATTGACTGGACTGAAATCCAACTTGGCAGTGCACAAAAGTAAACACTTTAATGTTGATGGATCTACAGATGCTTGAAACTCAATACCATGCTCAGACAACCTTTGTGCAAGCAGGTCAGCAACTGTGACAAATTCAAAACTACCTGTTGGCAAAGATACTTGATGCTTTATCAAATTCTTAGCAGTAGCCCTTGTCTCCTCTTACCAGACACATCATCATCATGATCATTGTTTTGCCTCTTGCGTTTGATGAGCAAGTTGCGCCATTGGTCTTCTATACTTGATCTTGCCATACCTTGGAGTTCAGCATATGTTATCTCTGTGTTGGTGACACGCTTCTTGGAAATGCTATTGCTAGCATAAAAGTGAAGTACATTGTTGAAACCTGCTTCAACATTAGGTATTGAGTTACAACTTGTGAACCCAATTAGGCCAATTTCCCATTCACCATTGCCAACATCAAGTGGTGGGAAAAATCACTCTTCAGTACTGATGATTTACTTCCAAAGCAGAGCATCATCTTGTGGTCTGCTCAACTTACTTTGCACAATGACTAGCAAATAGCCTTTACCTAACATTTATATACTATATGGAGAATGGAATAGAATACGGAAAAACTGGAATAAAACATTTATTTATTTTCATCAATCAAAAATTTCAAACACAAATGTCCACAGATATGAGAGTAGAGATCCTCCTGCTTCTGCTCATAGTTGTATTCAATCCTTGATGCTTGCTCCAGTCCTTGATGCATGTAATCAATAAACTCCAGTGGTGGTCTCAGGTTGCCAAAACCATCAAAGTAGTAGGTAATATTATTCTTCTTAGCACACCCAATGTGTGCCAGCTCCATGGCTGGAGTCCAGGTTGATGATGGCACACTCTCTTTGCAAAGGTCCATCTAATGGTAAGGCATCCCGCATAAATACTCCTCAAAAGTGTTTCAGCTTCAGGCAACATGCATACTTGTAGAGATCAGCATCTGTGAGTGCTCGATCAGGTAGAGCAATCACTATCTTCTCTTGTTGCCACCACATTGATGGCAACAAGCTCCGTTTCCCTGGGTTCTACGCTGTTGTCTTAGGTAGAGTCCCTTGCCCTTCTTTGAAGCTTTCACTTTTGTCTCCTCCTTTTTTCTTCTGCTGCTGCTTGCTTTCTCCTCCACCAAACTTTGCCTTGGCTTTCATGATGTTGGTCACTGCTAGTGCTGCAGCTCTCTCTGTCAATCCTGCGCTAGGAGATGTTGCCACACTCCAAGCTTGTTCTGCTAAGATGCTATCAGCCTTTGCTCTGCTTGCTGTATCACCACTTTTGGAGTATGCAATATCATGTGCTTTACAGGCTTGATCAAGACTATTTATGCCTGGATCACCTCTTGCCAATTGCTTCTCCAGCTTTGTACCTGGTCCACAGTACTGGTAGCCACCGGGTATGTGGAGCTCGACTGGTAAAATGTCAATCACCCTATTGACAAGTGTGCCAGCACTATTTTTAACTATTGAACCAGCAGCTCTTGCAATTGATGACAGTACTCCTTTACCCCGGTACCTCTTCTCTCCTTTACACCTAGCCATTTAATGATTCATCTGCAGCATTGACATTCTCTTTTATACCTTCTTCTGATATTGAGCAATCAATCAAAATATCTTCATTGTCTAAATTGGCTCCAGATGACATCAATTTCTCAATATTTCTCATAATCAATGTTCTGATTTTCTTTACCACTTGTCATGTTTCTACTGCAGCTCCTAATGCTTTCATTGAAAAGTACTTTCATAACTATATTCAATACATGTAGACTCTTTCAGTCGATATTCCAGATGCTGCTTGTCAACTACATCTGCTTTCACCACCTTATTCTCAAGTTTGTTCAATTTATCATCCAATACTTTTAGAATCTCCTCCAAACGTGTATCTAAATATTGTTTGTCCACTCCGTCAGTAGGCTTAACTGAGTATTGTTTACCAACAGTCTCCTTTGAACATGCCTCCAAATATTGCTTGTTCACTCCATCAGTAGGATTAACTGGGTCTAATATCAGTTAGTATTGAGTCATTGAGACTTGTAAATACCTGCAGTATGATATCATCCCTTGTCTTTGGCAGCCACAGTGAAATCAGTTCTCTACAAGTGTAGAAATTTACAGCATCTCTATTGTGGATGTGCTAAATTAATTAAATGCCTGTGCAATTGATGTTTTCTATAGAATCCATGATGTGTACTAACACTCCTTCACTAGTTATACAGTCTTTTATATCTAGCTGCCAACTATGTAACCACCTTCTACCAACTCTTCTAGAATTGAGTTGATTTCATTCTCATGTCCAGTGTTGCCAACAGCCTTAGATTGATCCAACAGTCTTAGCCGGTCCACTAGTTTGTTGGGGTCATTGTAGTAGACATACTCAATTTTAGTACCATTTTTTGCCACCATATTGAATGGTGCCACCAGTCCTCTACCACCAACTTTGCTATTCTTAACCTTTAGCACTAGGGAGCAGTTTATAGATTACCCTTTTATACTTGATATCATTTGAGTTTATAATTTTACCATCATGCACATAGTTTTCTCTGTACAAGTTTGTAATGTTCAGAATTTGTATATATGCATCCTTATCAGTTTTTGATGATCTGCCTGGTTCCTTTTTAAAAATGAGCTCACAAAGCCCAGGTGTTGCATCAAATATTAATTGGTTCTCAGGATTTACAGGATCAGTCAACACAATCTTTCTTCCATCAGTTCCAAAAGATAACAGTTTGTTGCCTAGGAAGTAGTCATTGCCAACAACCTTTGGTCCATATGTGGTATCAGAACTACTATCCCCAATCAAAGCTCTATGAAGATAGCGACCCACTGGTGTTCCAGTTATCCCAGCTTCAGTCAATGCTTGTTGAACCTTCTTTTGACTGCTTGTCAATAGTGCTTTCTTCAGCATTAGCACCTCTCCACCTCCTCCTCCTCCCTATCCTCATCCTTGTCATCTACCTCCTTCTCATCATCTTCCTCCTTCTCCGCCCTCTTCTTCTTGTCCTCCTCTTCTACCACAACATCCATCCTTTCTTCATCATCATAATCATCATCACTTAAAGATGACCATAATTTGCGAGCAGCACTTGATGTACTTGGAGCTGGACTAAAGCCTGACGCTTCTCTAAGTGCTTCATAGGTTGGAGAGGACTCCTCTCCAATATTAGGCAGTTGTAGTTGTTTAACAGCTTGTTTTGGAGGTCTGGGCTGCATTGGTGTATGTGGTGGTGTATATGCCGCATGATGTCCACGGTGTCTACGTTGTCGTACAGGTCCTGCAACATGTTTGCGATGTGGGCGTGGTTCTGGTTCTGGTTCTGGTTGAGCTGGTGGTGATGGTTGTGCTGGTGGTGATGGTGGTTGTGCTACATTAAGTGCCTCCACTATGTTGTATACTGGCTCACTTAATGGTTTGAAGTGTTTTGCATGCTTCTCCTCTGCTACCTCCCTTCCAAGAGTCAGCTCCTTATGTTTCCTCTTGATGTTACGCTGCAACTTTGCAATTGCCTTGATGGTAGGTGCAATCTCCTCTACAGTCTTTTGACAGTACCTATTGTTGGAGACATCCATCTTGCTTGGTGTACTAAAGTGTAGTGAAGCTCAACTGAAACTACACCTCAACTAAATAGACATCAAGTCCATTCCTGTAGCGCCCTCTATTTTTGTCCATTGTTCAATCAATCACTAGGAATGAGTGTGGACCTACTGACCAAACTTTGTTACACATGTCCTTGAATTGATCAAAGGTCATATCAGCACCCACATGATCTCTGTACAAATGTTTCATATTTAGCTCATCCTGTTGAAATATTATTAAAAAATTTGCATTGTCACAAATCAACTGTTTTGGAATGCGGCTATAGGTCTGTGCTAAATAAAACACATCTATGTCACTATGTCGGCCTGTACTAAAGTATTTTCTAATGGCATCCTGCTGTTCACAAATCACATCATCAAAAATTATAATTGAGTTGGCAGGTAAGTCATGCAGCTCAGGTATTTCTTTGCTTGTATTACACTCAACATAGTTCATTCCATTGTCTAGTCCTTGCATAATTGTATAGAGTAGCTTGTATTTGGACTGAAATGTAGTCTTTGAAAAAAGGTAGATGTTTGAAAATCGAATTCCATTCTGATCAAAAAGCATGTTGAACAGTAGATTGGTTTTGCCACTTCCTGAAGGCCCACATATAATACATCTCACATGGTTAGGGAACAATGGTCCATGTTGATTCTTCTTCTGTTTATCCATTACCAAACCGCACCTTTTCATAACCTGATCAAAATCAATAACTTTAAATGGATTTTGATGCTGTAAAACCTGTTTCATCTCTCACACAAGATCTCCTTTATCAATCCACGAGTCGTGACTAGAGCTATAACCTTTCCAACATACCAGTAGTTTGTTTCCTCTCCTCCTCAACACTATTTCAATCTCAAAGACAGTTGGCACATCTGTCTTAACAATTTCTTCTGAATAGAATCCTCCTTGAATAGGCTCACCTCTATAGTCTTCCAATTCATATGTTACAGGCTGGTCGCACACGTGTTACTGTAAACACTTCATTTGTCCAATTGGCTAGATATCCCTTGTCAAATGTCTTTTTATACTTGCTGATCCTCACTACATCACCTGGCTTGATATTCTGGTTTTGACCAGGATAGAACCTGTTTTGTGGTTTATTATCCAAACTATCTTTATACTATTGTCTTTGTTTTGAAAGCCTGGAAAGCAGATATCTTCTCATGCTTCTTATTCTTTACATCAACTGGTCGCATACCTATTGTACAATGAACTCTTCCATTGTACTCTTCAAGAAGTGAGGTTAGAATGCCTGTCCAGCAATAGGTTCCCTGTTCAGTGAACTTTGTCCACATGAGATGCTTAAGTGTTCTATTGAAACGTTCTACTATTGATGCTTTCTTATCAGAAAAAGTTGAATAATGATTAATACAATACTTTCTGACAAGTTGTTGGAACTTACCATTGAACCACTCCTTACCATCATCAGTCTGCAAATGTTTCATTGGATTATTTTCAAATATAGGCTGCATTGCCTTAGTCACTTCATCAGCTGATTTACTCTTTATTGGTATAGCAAAAGCAAACTTACTAAGACAATTGATAATAGTAATAATATACTTATAACCTTTGTTCTGTCTTGCATAGGCCAACATCTCAACAAGGTCAGCCTGATAAAGATCATCGAGACCTTTCACTGTAACCATCCTTGTAGGAAAGCTCCTACGAGCTGGCTTGTGTAGCTCTCTTGCTATCACACTCTTATCCATACTGGTGACATGAATTTGTTGATTACCATTTATAAAGGCATCAATCAAGTTTTAACAAGATGACAATCATTCTGGCAAGATGCTATCTATCTTTGTTCACATAAATGTCATTATCTACTGTATGGATAGTTTTGGCCAGCTTGATCAGTTTGTTGGTGACATTGTTTATTGAGCTAGAATGATTAGTCTGTTGGTGACCTTATATGATGAGTCAGAATGATCAATTCAAACAGCAGGAGTATCACATTTATTGAATGGATAGATTGGGCAAGCTTGGTGAATTGGTTAGCAAACTTCTATTAGTTGTTGGTGACCTTGTATTATTTGTTGGTGAGCTCATATATTTTGTTGGTGACCTTGTATTATTTGTTGGTGACCATGTATTATTTGTTGGTGAGCTCATATATTTTGTTGGTGACCTTGTATTATTTGTTGGTGACCCTGTATTATTTGTTGGTGACCATGTATTATTTGTTGGTGAGCTTATATATTTTGTTGGTGACCTTGTATTATTTGTTGGTGACCTTGTATTATTTGTTGGTGAGCTCATATATTTTGTTGGTGACCTTGTATTATTTGTTGGTAAACCACGTATTATTCGTTGGTGAGCTCATATATTTTGTTGGTGACCTTGTATATTTTGTTGGTGACCATGTATATTCTGTTGGTGACCTTGTATATGTTGTTGTAGACCTTGTATTGCATGCTGGAATGAACAATTTAACAGTAGTAGTGTTGCTTCCACTGTACAAATGGATTTGGTTCAATAAGTACAGAGTCATAAGTACTTGTTGGTGATCTTCTGTGTTCTGTGGACCAAATGCTCATTCTTTGTTAGTCTGTGCACAAATTTCAACAGTTTTTGAACAGTAGACATCCAAGATTCCTTGTTTGAATAGCTCAATTCAGCTTTTAACAAAGGTTCATCTCAACAAATTCTTCATGTATATAAGACAGCAGTGCTGGCTGAAAGTACTATTTTGTTGGTGACCTTGTATATTTTGTTGTTGCCTTCAGCAAGTACTTGTTGGTGATCTACTGTGTTCTGTGGACCAAAATGCCCATTCTTTGTTAGTCTGTGCACAAATTTCAACAGTTTTTGAACAGTAGACATCCAAGATTCCTTGTTTGAATAGCTCAATTCAGCTTTTAACAAAGGTTCATCTCAACAAAATTCTTCATGTATATAAGACAGCAGTGCTGGCTGAAAGTACTATTTTGTTGGTGACCTTGTATATTTTGTTGTTGCCTTCAAGCAAGTACTTGTTGGTGATCTACTGTGTTCTGTGGACCAAATGCCCATTCTTTGTTAGTCTGTGCACAAATTTCAACAGTTTTTGAACAGTAGACATCCAAGATTCCTTGTTTGAATAGCTCAATTCAGCTTTTAACAAAGGTTCATCTCAACAAAATTCTTCATGTATATAAGACAGCAGTGCTGGCTGAAAGTACTATTTTGTTGGTGACCTTGTATATTTTGTTGTTGCCTTCAAGCAAGTACTTGTTGGTGATCTTCTGTGTTCTGTGGACCAAATGCTCATTCTTTGTTAGTCTGTGCACAAATTTCAACAGTTTTTGAACAGTAGACATCCAAGATTCCTTGTTTGAATAGCTCAATTCAGCTTTTTAACAAAGGTTCATCTCAACAAAATTCTTCATGTATATAAGACAGCAGTGCTGGCTGAAAGTACTATTTTGTTGGTGACCTTGTATATTTTGATGTTGCCTTCAAGCAAGTACTTGTTGGTGATCTTCTGTGTTCTGTGGACCAAATGCTCATTCTTTGTTAGTCTGTGCACAAATTTCAACAGTTTTTGAACAGTAGACATCCAAGATTCCTTGTTTGAATAGCTCAATTCAGCTTGTAAAAGGTTCATCTCAACAAAATTCTTCATGTATATAAGACAGCAGTGCTGGCTGGAAGTACTATTTTGTTGGTGACCTTGTATATTTTGTTGTTGCCTTCAAGCAAGTACTTGTTGGTGCTCTTCTGTGTTCTGTGGACCAAATGCTCATTCTTTGTTAGTCTGTGCACAAATTTCAACAGTTTTTGAACAGTAGACATCCAAGATTCCTTGTTTGAATAGCTCAATTCAGCTTGTAACAAAAGTTCATCTCAACAAAATTCTTCATGTATATAAGACAGCAGTGCTGGCTGAAAGTACTATAATGATAATGATTATGAATTAACCTGAGTAGATGAGAAAAGTAAACTTGAACTTATGAGAAACAGTGAACTGACAATATTATCAATGATTAATCTGTAATCAAATAAGAAAAACTTGGTATGTATAATTATTTCAAAATTATTGTAAAATGGAGTCATATTTAATGAATGGTTAGATTTCGGTGATCATTCTGTTGGTGACCTTGTATGTTGAGCTGAACAGATAATTTATGACAATAGAAGTGTCATATTTACCAACTTTTTGTTGGTACACATATCTGGTTGATAGTTATGTCTGGCTGAAGGTTATATCTGGTTGAAACCAACTTTTGGTTGATACTCATTTTTGGTTGATACTTGCTTCTGGTAAATAGTTACTTATGGTTGGAACTTACTTTTGGTTTATACTTATTTTTGGTAGATAGTTACTTCTGGTTGAAACCTACTTTTGGTTGATACTTACATTTGGTTGATACTTGCTTCTGGTAGATAGTTACTCCTGGATTGATGTCTCAGAACTGTCCTTTTTATACTACTTAAATATATTTTTTTTGCGGGCCCCATGTGGTGCAGGCCCCTAGGCGCGCGCCTAGTTGGTCTACTCTAATTTGATCGCTGGTGATATTTTTTTCTCTTCGCTATGACTCTGTAAATTGGAGGTCCTGCCTGCCGGCGACACTAGCGGCACCTGGATATCGGAGGTCAACTACAACGAATTCGCGTTTCCAGTTCTCAACACACAGTCAGCCTTCACTATACTTTATATTCACTACTTATAGTCACTGGCACGTTTGACAATGCTCTTTTCACTTGAAACTACAATTTAATTGCTCACTTTTGGGAATAATTACATGAACTCTGAAACACACATTTGTTCGGGCGTTCGGCTTTTGAGATCTGGCTAAAAAGTTTGACTATCTTTGGAATATATCTTCATAAATCTGATTTCAGGTTCACTACTGTCATCCTTGGATTGGTATCTTTGAACTATGTTGCTGTGAGCTTCACAGAAACTATAAAAAGTTCCGCGCCGCTTTTTACAGTTGTGATATCAAGGTTTCTTCTTGGTAAGTTTTAATACATTTGCTATATGTTTACTAGAATGATCTTAATTCCAGAGGTATGAACAACTTTTATAATAAGTCATTGCGCGTAATCCCTTGTTCTAATTTTACCTTGTCTTAGAGCGTCCATATTCTGATTATCTTCTATAAAATTGATTCTAACATATTTTGTATAATGTTTTTCAAAAAAATTATCTCGCCATCCCAGAGTTTATAATACGGTATTTGATTGGGGCAGTTGGTCCTAAAAACCGACAGATTGCTGGGTTAATACGATTGTTGGGTTAATAAAATCATACATCGCACAGCGTTAATGTTAACATCGTTGAATATCAGCTATACTATTTAGTAATTGATGAATTCTGCCATTAATAATTTCTTTTATTTTAGGTGAACATACAGGTTTGTATGTCAACTTATCCCTTATACCTGTGATGGGAGGTTTAGCATTATGCTCAGCTAACGAACTCAGCTTCAATTTGAAAGGGTTCATTGCAGCTCTCGCTACTAATGTGACAGAATGGTGAGTACACAGTTTATATTTTTCTGAGGTGTAAGAATGATCTTTCTTGTCCACTGTACAGTGTGCAATGTTGTATTTTCTAAAGCATAACAATTATTATGTAAAAATCCAGCTCATACCTAAGCATTTTAGTAATTTTACGTGATCAGGTGTTCTTGTTTAACGTCATCCATATAATCAACCATTTATAAACTAGGACAATATTTGAGCTCATACGAATCTATGAGCTTGCATACATATAATGAGCTTATACGCATCCCTCCCTCACTCACTCTCTCTCACTCACTCACTCACTCATCACTCGTCATTCTCTTGATTGACGTTGAGAACTATTGCTTAAATTGTAAGATATAGTCTTTCATATATATTTTTCGGTACATATAACTCTATAAATATAAATAAATGAGAATGTACTGATTCTCCAACTAGGAATTTTTCAATACTTTTGGTGGATGCCAAACTCATTTATTTGTTCTGCAAATGAAATATTTTTTTATTTTACAGCCTCCAAAACGTTTATTCAAAAATGCTTATTAGTGGAGATAAATTCAAATTCACGTAAGTAAATACTTGAAATCGAAACAATAGAATTTATCGATTTGTATTGACGTTGTGCTAATTCTGTCGCATTAACTAAGCATACTTGTTGAGCCTGAAGCTATCTATTGTCATTATTTATTTCATTATCCATCAAAGCTGGTGGAATTTATCAATGATTTAACTTGCAATTGACGCAACTTGCAAACAATGCTTGCAACTGACTTTAGCTCTGAAATGGTTAATGCTAGTCATGTATCTCGTCTCTGAAAAGATTACCTTCTTCTTCTTCAAAGAAAATTCGTAGCTCACAATTCGAATGAACAATGAAAATTTTCCAAGTATCTCTGAATAAGCTCTATGCTTCTTACTTTTCACATTACCGACCGATTGCGAGAAGGCAATATTGAACTCATTCATTTTGAAATGTTGTTATTTGACGAAACTAATTATAAATTTGTTACATTGTCTTTTGAATTATGTAACTTATTATGGTTTGCTCATGCTCATGGTTATGGACTTGATCTGTGTTTTGATCCAATTAAGTGTATTATATTTTGTCAAATGAAATGATGGAATGGGCTCTTGCCAATATGATCAATGCTCTATTGAATGTAAAGAGTGGTTCTACTCAATCCATAGAGTAGTTTAGGGTCTCCAAAACTACCATTCTTAGCTTACAATAGAACTGTGGTAATCTTGGCAAAAGCTTATCTCATCATGAGTGAATGTATATTCTATACATCTTGTCTAGCTAGTAACTAGACAATTACAACTGTTCAGATCTTCTCGTTTGTTCGCTAATGATTTTCTGCATTGATTGTCAGAAAAATATGCCTTTTGATTAAAATGTTAGATTCATTATATTGAGAAAAATTAGATCCTAGATGGAAGAAAGTGAAAAAAATTTGAATTGTGAAAAAATGTGATGGAATCAAGCTTTTGTAAAACTCTAACTAAATTATGATTATTAGTATTATTTTATTCGAAAAAGTACACGAAAATATTTATTCAAATATCTATTGTACCTGAAATTTGCAAAACAGAATTTTTTTCACACCTCAAAAAAAACCGAAACGTCAATTTTTTTTTTTTGAGAACCGTTATTTCTCACAACCTAAGCTGAAAAGCTGAAGCTTAGGTGGAATTGTGTGTGACATATTTTAAAAACTTCATAGTCAATTTATTATAAGTATAACTTTTTTCACTAACCAAAGTTTTATTCTATTCTACAGTCCTGCTGAGCTACAGTTTTACACAAGTATGGCATCAGTGGTTGTGCAAATTCCAGCATCTCTATTCTTCGTAGACATTCCGCGAACGGTGGACCTGATGACCATCGATCAGCTACTAGCATGTATTATGAATGGAATCTTCTTCCATTTTCAAAGCATTACTGCTTATGTTCTAATGGATTATATTAGTCCTGTTACTCATAGGTGAGTTTAGCTCTTCTAGAATTATAAACCTATTCAAATTGACAATCTTTCATGGTCCTTCAATTATCTATGGTTCGATGAAAAATTTCATACATACAACAGGCATATACGTTACGTTGTATACGTTACAACAGGCATTATTTTTGAAACTTTTATTCTCTATCATCATGTTGATGAGTTAGAACTTCAAAATATAAGTGTACCTTCGGTACTTATGAAGATGCATAAGATGTATTCTCAAATTAACCTATGAGATAGACGAAAGGTTACTAATTTAATTGTTTCTTTGCTGAAACTATCACTCAGTGACCTTTTCTTAGTGATCACCAGAACTATAACCACAAATTGTTCTCCATCTAGTGAAAATTAGGTTATATGCTGGCGGCGAAATGGAACAACCCTTGGTCTCCCAATATAAAGCCATACGCTAGATAAATAAAAAATGACATTTTTTTTTTTTCCAAACATTACTGTGTATGGTGTTTTATGGTCTCAAAGACCTGCAAAATGGAATAAAACAACGTTTTCCTCTTAGATTGACTGGAAATCACTTTATTCGGAAGTAATTCTTCGAATATGAAATTGAATATGACCGCGTTGGCTACCTATGGCGTAGTCTTATCTCGAAGTTCAATTTGTTATTACTTTTTCAACATTAGTATATGTATACCGATAATTAAGCGGCTATTGTTGCCCTGTATGTATGTATGTCTGGCTCAACAGCCCATGAAGGGCCTAGGCCTACCAGCTGGTTGCCAGTTTCAAATTCACTCTACTATACAGCCCGTCCAAGCCAAGAAGACACCCCCGCACGACGAAAAAGCCCCAGCCCGGCCAATACCGGCCCAAAAGCCATAAATTCTCAATCAGAACTCAGTCCTCGAACCAACACTGGCCGAGCCGCCCCCTCTACCCCGCCAGAATTCCCCCCCGGGCCGGACAGACCATACAGCAAGCAAATAATCATCAACCAGGATAGAGGTAACGTGTGGTTAGCACCTTGATCCTCTCAACCATAAGCCAGTGTCCGCAACCCATTGGCGGCGCAAAACACCTCTGAATAACATGAAGTTAATCAGTTAGAGTGTAATGCAACAATTCCTATTCCTCCAGAGACGGGAAACGACTGACTGTCTTTACTAACGACAGCCAATCTCCCAAAGGAGGAATTGTTGCCTGTAAGTGATCAATTGCTTTGTGCTTTATTTCTCCCACAGGAAATGATCAGGTGGCGTTATGTTGCAAAATCTTGAAGAATATAATTGAATTCCTGCAGAAAATAAAAGATAGACTGATTTAGGCCTTCCTTTATGCTACGACCTACACCTAAAATGACTATGAGATTACTGAATGTCTATGTTGATAAGTAGTGTTATATTGAGTAAACCTGATGCAAAAATAATCCATAGTTACTAAAATTCATTGCCCACCATAATAGCCACAAATTGTATAGAAGTAATCGAAAATTGAACTCATGATTTGAGGTAATGCCAGGCAGCCGAAGCGGTAAAATGTAATAAGTCATATTGAACTGAAAATGACTTTTGAATAGAGTGATTCTCAATCGAGTCTCAAAAACCATTCTTCATTCTTAAGCTCTATGGCTCTGAAAAACACTATTTATAACTTTTTACTTATAAAACTTGTATCACTTTGGTTTCGTGCTCATATTCTTCTTTGTGCTTTGAGTTTCTCAGCCAAGAAATTACATTTTACTCGTCCTTTCTGCTTATTAATTTTCTAATATTGACCGTTTTACTATAATAAAACTCGATCGATAGCTTTTTCTCCTTGCATTTCACAAATCTATCCTTCAAAAGATAGTTCTGCTAGTTCAGCTCATTACATGATGCTCATGTTGGCATCATCCTAAAAATCAATATTCACTGATTCAATATTGCACAAACATCTAGCTTGAAACAATTTCCAGCCCATTAACATTTCGGTAATATTGGAAAAAGCTGCAATTCTTTCCAATACTTATTTTTATAGAATTTATGTAATTAAAGTTTGTTACTAGGAGTCTCGATACTTCAAAAATCTCCATAATTAGAGCCTTTCATATACAGTGATAGTTTCCAATTTTAGAATGCTGTGAGTACAGTAAATTATATTATTTATGATCGTATGTCATATTTGGTGGGGAGTCCCAAAAAGAAGTTCCAACGGCAAAATAACCTTAATTTTCCTAGATGGGAAATTGTGGAATTTCTTGATATGATTAGTACAGTAATGATTGCTACTCTGCTAGCTTCAGCAGCTATGCCTTGTACTTGCCTTAAATGAGAAACTTCAGTTTATTGAGGCTGTCAGTCAGCTTATTCGTTGTTAATCTGAACTCGTTCAAATTGACATTAACATTAACATTCCTATCTCGTTTTTCAACATTTTCTCTCCCTCTGTCTCAATCATTTTCTCTTATTTACATGACTCACAATCAAGCACTCTTTTGTCTTTACTTGTTGAGTCTTACAAGCATTCTCTCTTTTTCACATCAGTTATGAAGATAACTTACTCCCTCTGTCTCAATCACCCTCTCTCTCTCTCTCTCTCTCTCTCTCTCTTCTTTACATGACTGACTCACAATCACTCTATGTTCTTTACATGAGTTATCTCTCACAAGCACTCTGCACATGAGTTATGGAGATGAAAGGGACTGCATGTCTCAACTTCACATCAAGACATTTGTAAAGGACAAACATTATCATAACCACAAATTAAGATGTGAACATTAAATATCAAACTACAACATCCCTACCTGGAAATAAGTAGAAGAAAAAAAGGCCACCCAGTTAGAGATAAGAAAGGCTACAGTTGAGAAAAGTTGAGGAAGTTCATCCCTAACTGAAATAAGTTAATGAAGAAATGTGATGAAGATGCTATCCAGAAGCTCTTTGACTAGAAAAATTAAGTGTCCTCTATGATAGTATTTTCTATTTTTTTACAGTGTCAATTCTCCACTTTAACTTCACACCAGTAATATGTTACTATAATATGTCACTATGTGGAAAAAAATGTTAATGGTTTTGTTGCAGTGTGGCGAATACAGCAAAGCGTGCATTCCTGATCTGGCTGTCAGTTGTGTTATTCGACAACCCAGTGACCGTGCTCAGCGGTCTCGGCACGTGTACCGTCATCTTGGGAGTGATGCTCTACACCAAGGCTCAGCAGATCGACGCCAATCTTCTAGTCACTGCATCAACAGCTGCTAGCCTCAAGGTAGCAAAACCATCATAACAATCAGCATGCTCTAAACTATACACAGAATGCGATGCGTTCCTCATATCCTTCATACGTATCGTAATATTAACTATAGCTCCCAGTTTATTAGGTGGATTGAATCACAGGGAACAGTTTTAATGCTCATGAATAATTATATTTAGCAAACCATGCCTCAAGTGGTTTAGAACATGAGTGATAGGCGATCTAGAAAAGCTACTATTGTTTTACAGAGTAGTTTAAATTGATTTTTTTTCTATTGACTGTACAAGTCTATTGAAGAAGAAATTTGATAAAAAATATGCTATTGTGATGAATCTTCCCTGTAATTGTAACTTGTTTTATGGTTATCTGTTACAGACTCCTAAAAAGCGAGTACGGGCGTTATGAAGACAACGTCTAGGTGACTAATTTGTGATATTTGTGACTTGTAAGAACTGTTCAATCAAGGTAATAATTAATATTGTTGAAAGATGTTTTGTGATCATATCGATGAATGTGTGCATTATCTCTGTCAATTTTCTAATTCAATTAGCTATTGGAGTGCAGACAATCACTATACTAAAACACAATTAGACAGGGTGTCTAGCAGTCGGGAAAGTCGGGAATTAGTCTGGAATTTGAAGTTGAGTCGGGAAAATTCATAGATTATAAAAGTTGTTCATTTTTTCCATATTGAGTTATTTTCATATTAGGAGCAAGTCATTCCGTGGGCGTTTTGAGTAAAGAACTTCGAAAGTGGTATCAATCTCTTCGTTTTGACCTGGAGAAAAAGAATATCGGTGGTCATAAGCTCTCCGAGGGGTGCGTCACCTGTAATTCAAGATGGCGTCCAAGAATTACAGAGTTTCACTGTTTCGGCCATAACTCAGCCATTTTTTAAGATATCCTTTCAATTTTTCTCTCAAATTGTTCCTTATGAAATTTTCTAGAGGTGCTATACAAAACATATCTCCCAAAACATGTAAATAATAAGTTATAAATTTTCTAATATGGAAAATGATCAAATTCACTTTGAGAATTTTCGTTTTTCTGTCTAGTTTTTTTCATGCATCAGAAAGACAAAAATTTCAAATCTATAAGTTGTAGATCTGTTTTTTAGCTCCACAACCATGTGATTATGAACGCTTTTGCTGCCTCGATGAAGGGTACAGCGAGACCCAAAGAGGGGCTTGCACAGTGTAAGGCAACTAACATGTTATATAAAAACTATTTTCCTTCATGTCTTCTTGATGTTAGAGACTTGAAAATGGTATCAATCTCTTCCTTTTTCTCTTTATATTCAGAATATCTATAATTATGAACTAAAAAATGCTTGTCATCTCGAGAAAACAAGATGGAGACCATTAAATGCCGATTTTCGTTATATTGTTAACCATTATTGCTGAAGCTCTATACATCATTAGCGTACCAACAAACTTTCTAAATATATCATTAGAAAGCTGAAACATTTATCTATTCAATGCATTTCTCACATTTGATTTTTCTAGTTGGACAATGAATTTATTAGAGTTAACGTAAGATTTGGCATGTTATAGAATTTTTCTCATCTTTAAAACAATCTGAACTTATCTATTATGGGTCTTGAACACATTTCTCTTGTATAAATATCGTAGATCTGTTCATGAAGAACATTTTGAGAGAAGAAAACTTGAAATATCAAATGGTTAACAATATAACGAAAAACAATTTGAGAGAAAATTTGAAAGTATATCTTAAAAAATGGCTGAGTTATGGCCGAAACAATGAAACTCTGAAATTCTCGGACGCCATCTTGAGTTACAGGTGACGCACCCGTCGGAGAACTCATGACCACCGATATTCTTTTTCTCCAGGTCAAAACGAAGAGATTGATACCACTTCCAAAGTTCTTTACTCGATAGGCTCACGGGAAGCCTTTTTTGTAACACTTGCCCCGGTACTATATTGGGCGGGCCTGAACTAGTGTTTGGTATCAAACATCAATATTTTGTAAATGAACCGATATCCGATATTTTTGACATTGATGGCCAGACACTAGAGCGAACGTAGTGGGGAGGGGACGGTTCAGTGTTTCCACTTTCTTTCTTCGATATTTCCCTAGCTAGTGCTAAATCATATTAGTACTGTGTACGGTGTGATGAGTAAAAAAAAGGAGGCTTATCAACAACATCCAAAGAGAAAGAACGATTCCTACGCAAACTTGTTCTATAAGTTACAACCCACTTATTGTTTGGTGAAAAGTTACACCCTTTTGTTGAGCGTCGGGTTTTGGGGGGAGGGGGTGGAGGTTGAAAGGTGCAAAAGTTCGGTTTTTCGTGAATTGGTGCCAAACCAAGCGTCAGACGAAAAAGTTTCATGAATGGGTTTTCTAGAGAATAAAATTTGGAAGAGATAGAGACCAATTACAACTCTGTATCGTCAACCGTTTAAAAGTTACATTTTTTTTAAACTCCATAATTTTTTCACAGGAATTATTCCGTTACTTTGAAAGTTTGTAACTTCGAAATGGAAACACTTGCATCCGAATTTCAAAATCCCTCTCGGCAAAATTCATTTCTCTTCAATTTGACACTTGAGACATAATTTTTGTAGCCTATAGAACAAGTTGGCGTAAAATCGTCCTTTCCCTTTGGATGTTGAGGTTCGAGTCTAATTGCACCTTACTATACAGGGTGTTTCAGGAGGAATGTGTAATACTTCTCAGGCTGATTCATCACACCAAGAGGACAAAAAAGTATAATGGGACCAACCCCCAAAAACGCTTTTTTACCGAGATAACAATGGTGGAAAATTGAGATTTTTCAAAAAATATTAATTTTTTTAATTTTCTAGAGGCTTTATACTGAGGTTCTATAATAAGCAATTCCTATGTAAAATTAGCTGAGGAAGCCATTTTGAAGTTTGTGACTTTATCGGTTATGTGAAAAATATGCTAAAAACGCAATTTTTCAACAATAAGTGTTATAACTGGATAAGGAATTATAAATTTGTATTTTTTATTAATGAAAATTGAAGAGAGTCGGAT
Organism: Sogatella furcifera; assembly: GCA_017141385.1. NCBI lineage: Eukaryota > Metazoa > Arthropoda > Insecta > Hemiptera > Delphacidae > Sogatella > Sogatella furcifera. The sequence continues at coordinate 25,451,179 of CM029550.1, read as the reverse complement.
TCTAAAGAAAAAGTTAAATGACAGCGATTGTGTAAATCTTACCCAAATCTCAGAAATAGCCATCAAAAATCGCAAAATTGACAAAACAGCACAAGTTATAATTTTGTGTTTAGTAGTGATTTTGCGATTTTTGATTGTAACCCAAATTGATTGTTCAGGCAAATTAACTAAAAAAAGTTTGCGACGCTTTCTGAGTGGCGCGTAATAAAAAGGGAAAAACCACGGAAAATTTGTTCATTTTCTAGTTTTTTGCAACTCACGTCAAAAAATAAAAAATTTTCAATTACAATGTTTTAGTAAATAAAATTTTTGAGCGATTGATATCAAATCCAACCCTCTGTGATGAGCGATGACCGAGTTATAAGTTTTTAAAACAGAGGGTTGGATTTGATATCAATCGCTCAAGAATTTTATTTACTAAAACATTGTAATTGAAAATTTTTCTGTCCGACGCATGGTTTTGACGTGAGTTGCAAAAAACTAGAAAATGGACAAATTTTCCGTGGTTTTCCGGGCACCCTGTATTACGCGCCACTCAGAAAGCGTCGCAAACTCATATTAAACTTATTTGGGATGTCCACAGGGTTTAAGATCTTTTCCAGTAATCCATCATTTTTTAGGTGCTAGAAGTCTAATTTGCCTGGGCTATTGCTATTTCTGAGATTTGGGTATGATTTACACAATCGCTGCCATCTAACTTTTTCTTTAGAATCCGACTCTCTTCAACTTCCATTTATAAAAAATACAAATTTATAATTCCTTATCCAGTTGTAACTCTTATTGTTGAAAAATTGCATTTTTAACATATTTTTTCAATTATCTTAGTAAACGTTAAAGTTAGAAACTCCAGCTAAACTAGCTAATTTTACATAGGAATTGCTTATTTTAGAACCTCAGTAAAACCTCTTGAAAATTAGGAAAATAAA